>CP136065.1:167807037-168407037 GCA_032622095.1 Siphonodentalium dalli | reverse complement strand
AACATGTATATGTGCAGTCTGATAAATATCCAGACTCCGTCTCATTACTTTCATCTACGTCTGACGACATTTGGATTCCATCTGATTTCAGAGATGAAGGGGGAATTTCCTTTTTTGTGAAAACTCATTAATATTCATAAGGGAATGTTTATCATTGCGATACCCACATAGATCTGCACACGTGCGCCTGAGGTCATGTAAACAGAGGCAAGAGTAGTCACTCTTCCTATAACCAATTTCCGTGCAATAAAATGCTCGTTTCATGGTTTGCGTTGCTATACATCAAGAATACAAGTTTCGACATTCAGATGCTATATAAAGAACAATGTAATGCAAATATAACGAAGTATGTTGATTGAAATGAAACACGGTCTAATGTTATTTAGACTGGTATATGAGTATAATGAGTTGTTTAAATCACACAATGCACATTCAGAAAGCATGCACTAATCGTTAAAACTCATATTTATAACTGAAATTTATTGCATGAGTTCCTACTATCTGAACAATACTGAAGCGACGGTTTAGATATTACTTTTTGTGACGTAGGTTCCTGGCCGTGTTACTATACTATTTAATAAATATAGCATGTCTTGTCGTTGACTACGCGGGTATAATAGTGCCCAGTGGGTGGGTATAGTTCACGACGCGAAGCGGGGTGAACTATACCCACCCCATACACTGGGAATATAATAAATATAGCATGTCTTGTCGTTGGCTACGTGAGTACTAGTATAGTTCTTCGCGTCGTGAACTATATACTCACACCAATGGGCACTATATACCCGCGTAGTCAACTCCAAGCCATGCTCTATTTATTAATTATAAATCTGTTGAAATTCTCAAAAACTGTTAACTGCTAACTGTGGGTTTGCAAAACCTCTCTATTGTAAAAAGCACGAGAATGCTCAGGACATGGGCAAATATTTCCTGCTAAAAGTTAAGACAGATCTGTGCCGAGTGCCTTTGGGAAACTTCACCTTTACTATAGATGGACACATTACTGAATCGATATTGAAAATAAACCATTCTGAGAATATATATATATATATACTAGCCGTTGTCCGGGCTATTAAAAAACCAAATTTCAAGTCAATAGCTCCACCCGTTTCCGAGATCTGGTCTGCGCATGCGAGAAGCTGGCGTCGCACGGGCTCGGCGACCCGATAAAATTCGTATCCGGGACAAGATACATTCACATAGCAAATTTCAAATCGATAGCTCCACCCGTTTCCGAGATCTCGTCTGCGCATGCGCGAAGCGGGCGCCGCACGGGCTCGCCAATTGGGAGTGGAGAATCGGTGCTCAGAGCTTGTCCAAAATGCGACGTCGACGATTCCCGTGGGATTTTACCTTTGGATAGGAAGTTTGGTCTCGATCGGTCAACCCGTTTTCGATTCTATAAAGGACATACAGACAGACAGAGGTCTTCAAAATATATATGAGATATCCGGATATAAACAAAAGCCAGGTTCTGTGGACGTTTTTTGCTTTTGTTTACATAACAAAGGAAAAACATTTAACAACTAGAATGCACTCACTGGAGCTGCCTATACTTGCTCCCATCACACATTTGGCATGTTGTGTGGTGTCTTGCCAACAACAGTTTGAACCACGGGTGCTGGCCCCTCGTTTGAGAGATCGATAACAAAAATCTAGATATCAAATCTACTGTTCATCCATCGCTGAAATAGTTGTGTGTACGGACATAATATCTCTGTTATCTCAAGTTGATCTACACTAGTTACACTTATGATAGTCTTAGTAATACGTACGAGTTGTTTGACATATTAATATAACCATATAGACATCGTTCATATGAAGGGTGTGAAGACGATTGGTTGCCGACGATGCTATATTATATGCCAATTGGGTTAATTTACTAGTTTGACTAGAATGATATCAAGTGTGTATGCCAGTGGCAAAAACCATCAAAGTAAATTACAAAATACCGACACAATTAAATAAAAGAAACGGGATCATTGGTTAGTCTTTGATTAACAATGTGTCAATGTGAACCTGCCCTTATCGACTGATCTACAGACTTCGGGAACATATCAAAATGTCTATTGCGTTGAGAATGAGAAAGCTTGTTTTCCCAGTTAATTAATAAGGCATTTTAATAATCCATGTTTCCACATTCACATTTTCAGTGCAATTGTTTTTCAATTGAACCACGCGCTCGGCTGTTTGACCGGACATGATTTATATGCACCAGGATCTTTCGAAAATGTTTTGAACTTTCCAGAAATATGTTCGCACCTCACAGTCACTGCGAACAAAAAACGATTCCGCACGCATCTTTTAGACTTGATCTCAACTCATTTCCTCGAGTTTCAAGTTATATAAAATAGGCTTCTGATGGGAATGTACTGTTGCCGACGTTTGTTTTACATGCAGTATATATATTTATAATAATCAAACACAAAGTTGTTGGCAGATGAAATGGTTTAGCCTGTCCGTGTAATACGAGTCTCAGCTGTCTGGACATCGACGCAATCATGTCTGGTGTTTTGCGCGCCCATGTAGCTTGTGACGTCCTGATGTGCGTCGTGACGTCATGGCGTCTTGGTCGGTTTCCAGAAAGAAATAATTCAATATTGTTCATTTATGAACGATTTATTACCAAAATAAAACCAGATAACAATGCAAATTAAGTATATATATGTGGATTTAAATTACAATTTATGCCACCATTTCATATTAGCGCGTGTTCATTTTTACAGTATGTACTTCCGGTATGACGTAACATATTCACGGAAGGAAGGATAAACAGACATCCGAGCCGAAAACATTACTTGCGTCCAGCATGGACTGGCGCAAGTAATAACGTACTGTTTATGCCATATTTCTGATTGGTATAAGAACAAGGTCTGTCTATATTTTACTATTTTTTTCTGTTTATGGCGGTTTTGACGGAGGTGAATATTTTAACAGCATACCCACCGCCAACACCGCCCGTATCTTTAACCAGATGGACAGTTTGAGATATCAGTTTGAAAATTCCAACTGAATTAAAATGGGGTGCACATTAAGTTTGCCAGAGTTGGACATTTTTGTATACATTGTGTAGTCTGATATTATACATTGGGCACGAACAACAATCCTCTAGCCACGTCCCTGGCGCCAGTTCATCGCCGACAACAGTTAACATTTCTTACACTATACGTCAACTTCAAAGTAAACTCGCGCAGGCGACAGAACTTGTATTGATGGAAATGAGAGTTGTATGACGTCATAACAGGATAATAGTGAATTCCAGACTGTTGCGTATTTATCGTTTGGCGCGTTGAATAAACTATTGCATGAATGCGGCATACAATACTGTTGCAGGATAAATCACCACTGAACACTTAACTCCTAATCAAATGAATACAGTCGACCATTCGCAGGCGAATTTTCTTCAAGCAATTATCGGATAGCGAACTCGTGATCCGGTGCAAAGCGGTAAACCAATGTCTAAAGTTTAGAGTGCATTAGTTCAGTGTGAGCATTTTTAGTCCCGATGCTTGAACCCTCCATCCATCGCGGCCAGTCATGTACTGATGCCACTTCCTAAAAAATCGCATAATGTCAGCTCTGATGGCCCAATACGACGTTTGATGAAACCCAACTGGCGCCCGACTCAGGAAAATATACTGCTGTATGATCCTGTTCAAGTTAACAACAAGAGCTACGCTGGGCGTGGCCAAATACGCCCGGTGTGCTTTTATGAACTGTACACAAACAAACAATGGCAGTGACACTAAATTGTATTAACCTCAAATATTGAAAATTCTTATTCGAAAAGAAAATAATGACGATAAATTAATTTTCCAAGTCCAAAAAGGTGCATAACTCCGGCAAACATCATGGAACCCAAATTCAAACTTGACCTGTATTTTGGTTTGAATGAGCCACAATCATACCAAGTTTAGTTGTGATTAAATAATCCAAACTCAAGCTATCATCCGGAAACCAAAATGTTGATGTAAAAAATGACTTTTTCAAGTTAAAAAAGTGCATAACTCCGGCAAACATCATCGGGCCGAACCCAATTCGAACTTGACCTGTATTAAAATAGTATGACCGAGCCAAATACCAAGTTTAGTTGTGATAAAATAACACAAACTCAAGTTATCTTCCGGAAAGACAGACAAACGGACAACCAATCACATAATATGTATACGGCGTATAAAAAGTAACAAAATTGAAGTTATAATTATTTCAGGCTTCGTGTCGCCAATGGGCTTTAACCTCTACTCCAAAACAATAACTTCAGTTAAGGGACACAAGGCACTTGTAGCGGGTAAATGTGCAAAAAATATAAATATAATAAGCATTATACCATCAAGAAGAAATTTTTTTATCTTATTGGATTAATTTAACTTTTCTCGATAATTCCACGATAACTACGGTGAAACAAATCAAGCAATTCATATAATAATCAGGATGGAGTATATCAAGCTAAGTATATTGTATAAAATAATGCTGAACATTAAAGTTACATAATCCGATTCGATGGTCCCCGTATCATCCAGTTACCACAACAGCAACAGCAACGGAATTTCACCAAAATCCTATTTAGTGCCACCGCAGACGCTGCGATTAAAATCGTATAAGGGTCTATTCTCATTGCACACGCGCGTGCGATTAATCGCAGCGTTTTTTAAGGTCGAGCGGCTCTATATGTGTGTTCGATGGCATTCCTTCCTCCCACTGCTAAGAGTTCCCACAATAGGGGTGGGGTCTGACGAACACATTCATACACAGGTCTAGGGTAGGTTGGAGGATGATAAAGTACTTTCGGTTGGGGTGACCACATACATGCCTATATATGATGACACATTAACTTTAATTTCCTCAGTTAGATTTACTCAGGTATAAGTTGAGTATAACGAGCCATGCCATCAAAATGACATAAGTTTTGAGGACACAATTATATCTAGCTAATTATAATTAGAAATAGAGGGTTCAATTCCATGTAGTTGGGCATAAATATGCATATTTTATTCCAGCTTGAAACGTATATAACACTATATAGTACGATCACAACCCAGATTACAGGAGTTTTATGTATATAGTTGTTATTATCACTCACGATTATCAAAAGTGTACGATTCAAGTGGTTGAATTAGATCTTTCAACGTTTTACCTTATAGTTAGCTAGGTCTGACAAAAATCGTCTTTCTGAATAAAGCTCATTTAAAACATTAGTACTCAAACATATGATATCCAGTAAAAATTATGGGGAAAGAGGGGATGAGACCCCAATTTGTTGGGAGAAAAACAAATAGATTTGCATGTAGGGAGGATGATAGATCCATGGTTGGGAGGGATTTTTATGTTCAACCCTGTGTATGAACATTTGTTTTTCAGACCCCCCTCCCCCATCACCGAGTGATCATTTGTATAGCCGCTGGCAACAGCGACAACGCGGTACTATAATTGACGAACCACCATTCAAATAGAATAAGTGATGGGACTCAGAATTCGACCTTAAGAGTCACACACGCAGCGTTTCAGGTCGAATTCTGTCGCCAGGACGCTGTTCGCATGCATGCATGAGCGATTGATTTCAATTTGATCGCCATTGGCGGCTTATCATCAGTGATCGCACATGCTAAACGGCACATTACTATCAATATATATATTCACAATCTTGGGTACAGTGTTGCGCGAGACTGACAGGTAATATTATTCGACTGAATTCTACAAAAATCACCACTGATGCTAGCTATCGTTGGAAACTTCTTTCCAAGCCATTTTCTTTCCGTACTTCATTTATTATTTTATCGCCCATCAGTTATGAGAATGACTGTACCCGGATAGTATATGTGACCGAGTGAACCATGCCATTCTCTGTAACGGCTATCTCGATGACGAGGTTGATTGCATAAGATGATTGGTCACGAATAGGACGTGGTTGTTTGAGGAAGGTAATTGATCACGAATCGCTCTGTGTTATGTTAACACGCACCTTAAAAAACGCTGCGATTAATCGCACGCGCGTGTGCAATGAGAATAGACCCTAAGTGGGGAAAATCGCAGGTGGAGCATCCAATGCGCATGCCCACGACAATGTCGCAGCCAAATCGTAGCCATCAAGAAAATGTTTGATTTTTACCAGGAAAATCGTGGCGTGACTTTGGCAACGCGAACGATCGTAGCTGTCACATGACCATGGTCGCACTGATCATGTTGTAAACACCACGAAAAGAAGAAAAAATCTAAATTGGAGCAAAGTTCACAACCTTCTTGGGCTTACAACAATGAGGCCACATTGGTGGAGATATGTCACGGCAGGGAGTGCAGGCCTATACCACATATCAGCCATCTGATATGCAGACAAGGAAAATAGGGCTGCCGCAATTGTTGAAATTGGGGCAGCTGTGGAGTTGACAGGTTTAAAAAATGTCAAAATAAAAAATTATTCAATTTCACTTGAACTTTCAAGTTCAACTTATTAGTTTAGAAAATTGAGATACATGCCATGTATATGAAGGCCTATATAATTGCATAATGCGGAGAATGTGATATAACATTTTGCTATCATGTGATCGATCAAGTGTATAAAATCGTAGCTGCATATATCGCAGCACAGTAGCGTCTGCGGGCAAGTCACTTTTCTGCACCTGCGATTTTCCCCACTTACGATTTTAATCGCAGCGTCTGCGGTGGCACTTAGTTATCCAAATTAGTTTATTACCAATAAATACTCACACCAATACCAATAACAATATCATATTTGCCGCAGAAGTCCTATACAATAACGTTTTTTCTTGGAAGTTTGGGGGTGAGCGAATGTGGTTTACAATTTCCTTATATGGTGATTCCTAATTCAAATTGGAATTCCCCAACAAGTGTTGTTACGAATGTAAACACATAGTATTTCCATGTGTAACCAGCATGGTTCCATATAACATGTCTATATGAATCGATAAAACATGATTGCCGATTCGGAAATAAGTATAATGCATGTATCCGCACGTCAACTATAACAACTATCTATTAACTCTGAGCTTTGATGGGTGGGTTCCTGGACTCAATTCATTTTTTTTACCCCGAAGCCAATGAAATAGTAATTTAGGGGCGTTTAATCGGATTATTCATCTTTAAGAAATTTTCGGCATTCTACAACGATCAGGGGGGGGGGGGGGGGTCGGAAAAAAAATTCAGGCACGTATGGCATTTTTTCCCTTTCGATCATTTTTTGTACCCACCCACCCCCACCGCCAAATTTTTTTCCGTTTTCGGCAGTTTTTTCCGACCATTTTTTGACACCCACCCCCCTTTTAACACTAAAACAGAGATTTTCGGGGGGAAATTCACTGTAAACAGCTGTATATGAATTTCTGTGCATACTATTTATCATGGATGTTAACATGGACATGTAAATAGGAATGAGTCATTTTGAGGTCATTCGGCCAAAAAAACATGGCTGCCAGCGGCCATCTTGGATTTCAATATTTGCAACAAAATACAACACGATAACTGCCTGCAGTCAGTTTACCAGTTAGAATTACATTATTTCTCTCATTCAAAGTGGTTTTGAAGCCCAACTCATTGCCAAAACACTAAAAAACAAGTAGGAATTTTTTTTTTTAGTCGCGGAAAAAATTGCTTGTTGGTGGCTTTGAGCACCCACCCACCCCGGCATACGTGCCGGAATTTTTTTTTTCACCCCCCCCCCCCCCCTGCAACGATTATACATTTTTAATCATATAAAATTGTATTATAGAATACTGCCGTATACTTGGCTTTTTAAGGGGATTTTTCCAAGAAAACTGCGTTATTGATACAGATACGTTATATATAACGCAAATCAATCATGATCTTTTAAAAAAAATATTTATTGAAGAATCCATCACCGTGAGGAATGTCATATACAAAATGGTCAATGAAATTTATATTTATATACTGGTATGGCATTCCTCGCGTACACACATATATCTTTCTTACTGCACGCACTCTCTTGGCTCACGACATTCGCTCACCAGTGGTATAAAATTATATAATAAATAAATATATGCATATGTATAGTACATAGTATAATGTATGATAAATACGTCGGATGTTTCGGATAGACTCAACTCTCAACATAGATGGTATTGTGGAGATGGTGGTAGATAGTATCTGTTTTGACCATGATCTTGATAGCAGACCCACATTTGTTTGATTTATGCGCTGGTCTATTTTTGCTCATTTTAAAACAAAATTAGGTGATGACATTTCGTGCAATTATTTATTCGCATAAATTGTCAATTGTCAAATAAACCTTGCGATTTGTGTCAAAGACACAATAGCCCCCGTCAACCACATCATATAATTATGCCATGCACATGTTCGTATAGGGAAAGTCTCAAAGTCTGCGAGAAAAAGCCTGATATCTGCACCTACTGCATGCCTATTGCAGCATAACAACACTCGTGGTGCGAACTGTTTCTGGTGTCGAATATACGTACGCAGTGTACATTTACACGCCGTTGCCGATTACGTGGGCATATATATATTTATTTCAATACCTCCATTTCTGGAGAAGAGTATTTACAAAAAAAATTATTTACAATTTTGAACATGTATATGACAACTGTGAAAACGTATACTATCTATAATTATTAAGACTTATGTGATAGCGTATGTAAAAGTTAGAATGCAGAATGTGCAAGTCACCGTATATATAGGATGCCGTGTGGATTCAACCACGGCTGTTTGTCATTGGTTTTCCTCTAATCGGAGAACACGAGGTAAGAAGGTACGTTGCAGAGAAAGGAATTATTGCGTGCTTATTCTCGAGTAGATTATGTGGTTGTGTTGAAACGTTCCCTCCCATGCAGAATCAGTGCTTGAAGCTCTTCGTCGCCCAAGGAATCGTGCATGAATATAAACACAGAGACTCCATATTGGTTGAGAATTGTCTCCCAGCAGATGTTTCGTAGCGACAGAATAACACCTGAAGAGCAGTACATTATTGCATGGCGAAGTTCGTTGATATATTGCTTACCACATGCACAGCATGTCAGATTGTTGATGTAAGTAGTCTTATTGAGTAGCAGGGCGAGATTCCGAAATGGAACTGAACGGTTGGGATGTTGTCCAATATCGAACAGCCAGAATTCAGAACATGGGCTAAAATACTCCCGGACCCGGAAGAGATACACAATCTCACAATATTAACTATTTCGCTGCGTTTATCAAGATCTGCCAATATTTTTTACAAGAAATACTCAGAAATGAATGAAAAATTATGGCCATTGTCATCAGATATGAGGTACGTATGAGACTATGAGTCATCGATAAGTTAAATACCGGAGATTTAAATAACAATTCCAATGTATAAATTATCTCCCGTGATTATCGACATATGTTGATCCAATAACACAATTAAAGCAAAACATATACACATATATGCAAGTTTTATGTGAAGCATGAACAATATGTGCCGCTTTAAGTCTATTCGCATCAGAAGCTATAAGGACATGGATCTGAACCTATTTAATATATGTTGGTAGCGTGTATGTGTGCTTTGTGCATACTATATGCAATTACTCATTTATCCAATTACTTTGTGGCAGCGGAATTTTGAGGGGTTATTCCTGTATCGTTCATGAACTGGTTTAGTTAGTAACAATTCGGGTAATACCACACATACATCCAAGAAATAAATTCCTGTACGAACTCTTTGACTCTACTGGCATGGGACCACACGCAGTGTGCTTATGGGCATCGGTGCTTCAGTTGGTAAGGTGCATTGTGCGTTAGGTCAACATAATCCGTTCAACGATAGCCATACAGTAATGCTCTAAGTAATCGACCCTTTAACCACAGCATAATTATGGGTAACTTTTCAGGATTTAGTCGGAAATATGGCTTGTTGCCATTCATCGGAAAGCTCTCCCACCAGCAGAATTATGGGTAACTTTTCAGGATTTAGTCGGAAATATGATTTGTTGCCATTCATCCGAATGCTCTCGGGGAGAGCTTTCCGATGAATGGCAACAAGCCATATTTCCGACTCGGGGAGAGCTTTCCGATGAATGGCAACAAGCCATATTTCCGACTAAATCCTGAAAAGTTACCCATAATTCTGCTGTGATTAAGGGGTCGATTACTTAGAGCATTACTGTAGGTGCTTCGAATCCCGATAAGCTCGAATTTGTTATCTACACATAGTGTTAATCTCATTCGTACATATGGGCGTGTTCGTCGGTTACTTTCCAAGAGTCGGTGCTTTCTACATTAAGTAGAGTGATTTCTTGGTGAAATTAACCTTCCTTTCCTCCACCAATTTAACAACGTCGTGGTACAGCATAGTAACGCTGAATGGGTCACTCTCACAAAAAATAAAAGTGTCAATGACACTGTAGCTCAACTTGGAAAGGGAATAATTTCATGTGTTACAGTCAATGGAGTGATTAGGAATGTGGAAAGTTGAAAGGCCTAGTTATGCAAAGAGTAAAATCCAAGATGGCCGCTGGCAGCCATGTTTTTTTTTGCCGAATGACCCCAAAAAGACTCGTTCCCATTTACATGTCATTGTTAACATCCATCACAAATTTCATGATGATCCGACAAAAGATACGACGGTAGCCTGTGTCAAAGGATTTAGTCATGTAAAGAGTAAAATCCAAGATGGCTGCTGGCGGCCACGATTTTTGGCCGAACGACCCCAAAATGACTCGTTCCCATATACATGTCAATATTAACATCCATGACAAATTTCATGATGATCAGACAATCAGTACGACATGCAGACCATGCTAATGGATTGAATTTTGAAATCCAAGATGGCCGCTGGCGACCATATTGTTTTGCCGATTGACCCCAAAATGACTCGTTCCCATATACATGTCAATATCAACAGCCATGACAAATCTCATAATGATCTGACCAAATGTACGACCTGTAGTCTGTGCCAAAGGATTTAGTCATGCAAAGAGTAAAACTCAAGATGGCTGCTGGCGGCCATGTTTTTTGGCCGAATGACCCCAAAAAACGACTCGTTCACATCTAGATGTCATTGTTAACATCCATGTCAAATTTCATGAAGATCCGACCACGGCTACGACCTGTAGCCCGTGCCAAAGGATTTAGTCATGCAAAGAGTAAAATCCAAGATGGCTGCTGGCGGCCATGTTTTTTGGCCGAACGACCCCAAAATGACTCGTTCCCATCTACATGTCAATATTAACATCCAAGCCCGTGCTAATGGATTGAATTTTGAAATCCAAGATGCCGCAGGCGGCCATGTTTTTTTGCCGAATGAACCCAAAATCACTCGTTCCCATCTACATGTCAATATCAACAGCCATGACAAATTTCATAATGATCCGACCAAAGGTACGACCTGTAGCCCGTGCTAAAGGAAATTGTTGACGAATCACGCACACATGCACACACGAACGACGGGCGACAAAGCCATGGCAATAGCTCAAACTTTACAAAGTAAAGTTGAGCTAAAAATAAGTGCTGAAGGTTACGCAGGTTTTGAAAATGTGCTGAAGGGTACACATATTTTGAAAATGTGCTGAAGGGTACAAAGGTTTTGAAATCTCGTTCTAAATGACTTTTAGTTTTCATGTCTGTCATGATTTCTGTTAAAGAATAATTGTAAATGTTCCAAGGATAATTTAGATGAACAGAAAACAAACTGCTGATAGGCGCCAGACTTTCAGGAACACAGTTAAAGTAACTGCGTTAATAGTGTCGATCCCAAACCATGTGTAACCTGCTTCAACACATTTTCAAAACATGTGTACCCTTCAACACTTTTTCAAAACCTGTGTACCTTCAGCTCATTTTCAAAACCTGTGTACCTTCAGCACTTTTTATGCGAGAGTGACGCTGAAATGGTCACTGTCAACCCTTTCGTTCAGTTGGGTACCCAGCTTTTTTTAATTTTCAGTTGGGTAAAATTTCCATTTGGGTACCCAGCTTTATGAAATCTCACACATGCAAAGCGTGATTTAATTAGCGATTATCGTCACTGTTGATTTCGAAATTACCCTGTTAAATTTGTGAATACTTGTTTATATATGAATTATGATGTATATTCGTCACAATGCTTGAAAATAATAGCGGAGAAAAACTGTATGTATAGGACATAGGTACTGCAGATGAATGCTCATCGATGGTCATAAAGCTGGGTACCCAAATGGAAATTTTATAAAAGCTGGGTACCCAATTGAAAGTTTAAAAAAGCTGGTTATCCAACTGAACGGAATGGGGTGACAGACAATGACCATTTCAGCGAGAGTGACCCGTTCGGCCATAGTATCTGAAACGACTACAAATCCCAAATATCCAAAAGAAATAAATTGGCTTTCACACTTTCAATTGGAAAAATATTTGTGATGAGGAGGTTGAGGCAACGGAACTCGTAACATGTTACAATTGACATCATTGAGGCTGGCTTCAGGCATACAACATGCACCATTTCAATTATTATGCAACCAATGTACCCCTATAGTGAACGCAACCATACAGTATGTATAATGTGCATGCGTAAACAGAAGACAGAACAAGCAAAATACTAGTCATTTTAGAATCATGGGTCAAATTTGAATTACTCCAATCTGATAAAGGATTTGAGGCTCGTCGCGTTCTTCCGTAACTTTTTATAATATTCAGCTTTTAAAAAAAAAGTAGTAATTCAGGGTAATTTCCTAGTAAATATAATCCAACTCTCAGTAAATGAGTCAAAACAATTCTCCAAGGACATAGAGGTCAGGTACGGCGAGGCACCGCCCACAATGATACACTTTTAGATCATACCATTTTATCAAAGGTAAGAAAAGTTGAAAACCCAAATACGCTCAAGCGTAATTCAGCCAATTAATTACGCTTCAGCGTAATTCAATTGCTTTATATTACGCTTAAGCGAAATTAAAAATTACGCTATAAGTGTAAATTGGCTAATATATATGAAAGGCATCCCATACCCAGGGGCGTCTTAGCAGGGGATAACATGGGCGTCCAAGCAGGGGATAACTGCTTGTCCATATTAAGCTTACCTGATATCAACAGAAAGTCAGAAACTACCATATTAAATATACTCAATCTGATCAGACGGTCCCCATATCATCAAGTTACAAGTTACAACAACAACATTTCTTCAAAATACGCTTTAGTTATCAGAATCGATTAACAAAATAATGCTAACCACTGTCAACTATGGTATACAATTTCCCAAAACGTGTTATTTATCAACATGTTGTTCAAAGAAATTATGGCCCGTATATCACTTGATTATCACGAAATTTGGCCGTATTACCACTTGATTTTAGAGTTGGGTCATTTCACAATCAGGTTGAGCATTTCAGTTTTCTCACTCTAATGAAAGTTGTTGCCATGCCTGTATATTTATAGGACAGCTACTGTCGTCTTACCGATGTGTACATTTAGCTGAACATTTTAAATGGTCATGTTATAGATAATAAATAGAACATGAATGTCTTTTGCCCTGTCAAACACCAAAAATCAAGTAAAATTGCTTTCTCAAAATTTGCAATGCAGAACCCACATATGAGATAAAGAAATTATGCCCTGTGAATTTGAAATATTGTGTTGCTTTCCAGACTAGAAATCACCAACTGATTCAACTGCAGAAAACGGTGTCAAAAATAACAAAATAATTAATCGAGTAACACTTGTTTGATTGTAGAAACAATTAATGTCAAAAATTAGCTTTTTATGATGTCCACTCCGAAACGGGGTACAGTTGTGTATGATATATACTGTTCATGTGGACAAAAATTGTCTTAATATAGCAAAGATTAACCCTTCTTGCTGATAAAAATGTGACAATAATTTAGATCTTTCCCAATGTATGTTTTAGTCCATGGAACTAATATGTCAATCAAAATGTCCCACTCCGAACACACTCTGAAACATGCTTTGCATCATGAAATTTATTAAGAAAATCTATACTTTTACTGCATCTGTATCCAGGTAGAGGGGGTATTCACACATTCACTACATCTTTACTCACCATATAGGATCATGGAGCTCCCTAGCCACTTAAATTCAACAATAATGCAAAATGTCCACTCCGAAACACATGCATATAATTGGGTTAAAAATAAACGATTTCAAGAATATTGAAGGAAATCAAGTACATATTTACTGTATGTGCTCCAGTTGACTTGTATAATATAAAATAAATCAAAGAAACTTGGAAATATTTTGACATTGGGAGCAACTGTTTGAAAATTGGGTAATTTTGGAGGTACAATTTTTATTTGTGACAAAATTTATTTAAGAACATTTGTTGGATCAGCCGGCTGTTATTGCAATGGAATGGCTATTTCATGTATTTTACTCAGAACATTTTCCAACTTTACATCAGCCACATACAGCTAGTGTGTAGAATGCTTAATATAGAGTCATGGGTTCAGAAATCGTCCCTACTCAACCATTTGCATGCCATAAAATGCAGAATTTGATTCTAGAGAGGGTAATATGGCATATTTTTCATCAACTATGACTTATGAGTATGACAAATTGAATATGAACAAATAATTTTGAAAAAACTGATTTGTGGTTTGTCAGTTGGTGAGAAAAAGTGCTCAACTTGATTGTGAAATGACCCAGAACTTTATCCATCTTCATCCGCAATTTTATCCGAGACCGTCGCATTGACGATTTTTGTCCTGGCCACAAATAAGGAGAAATATTTTTTTTTTTAAATCGATATCTAATCACTCTGCGCTTTGATGGTGGGTTCCTCGACTCGAATCAAATATTATTTTACCCCCGAAGCCAAAGAAATAGTAATTTGGGAGCGTTAATTCGGATTATACATCTTTAAACATTAAATTATATATTTAATCGTTCTGATAGCAAGTGTGAGACTTCGAAATTTTTTTTAAGGAGGGGGTCAAGTGAACCATTTTGAATGGGGATTTCCATGCAAATCTCCGAAGCAGTTGTCTGTGAACTATATAAAGCAGCCATATAATTAATTAGAGCACAATCCCATTGTTGCAATCGTTCCCTGATTTTTGGTAAAGTACACCAATTCCCAAGGCTGTCGAAGGAATAGTTCAATGATTATCCCATTGTTAGGCACCCGCAACTCATAACAAACAAATCGCACGGGCGCTTCAAAGTGGGAACAGTCCGTGTTGTTTCGGACATATCTATTCACATTCAGTTCATGTTAATCACGTTTTTGGGAGTGGCTAACCGGCTATTGTGTCCAATCGCGGCCAGCGCACGGCACATTTCCAGTTTATTGCATTATGTGTGATCAATTGTGCTCTAAGGGCGCGTACACATGGCCAGCAAGAAAATATCAGGTATGCCCCATGTGACTTACTTGACCAATGAAATAAATAATACCGGAAAATATCCGACGAAGGCAACGCGCTGATATTTTATCGCCAATTGGTGAAATGTGTTCACCTTGATAGGTGGTCATCGGTAACCGTTAACTAATCTCGCGGGGATATGATCGTAACAATTCAAGCGCTAGAGTTATGATCCATCAATAGTATCGTCTGTTTCAACATAACGTATTTCCATGTTATATTGGTTGTCAGAACCGCTTATGTATATACGTGTGTGCAGAGTCGTGGTAACATGGGGGGGGGGGGGTTGGGGGGTTGGGGGGGTTGGGGGGTTGGGGGGGGGGGGGTTGGGGGTGTTTCACCCCCCCAACTTTGGTCAAAATTTTCAACATTTGGAAATTTCATACCTGCCAAAACATTAGTTGGAAATTTCATACCAAGAATAGGTTGAAAATGTTCTTGTAGTTTGATTTTCAAACAAATTCTTGGGGTGAATTAATTGTTTTTGGACCAATATTTGCATATTTTCCTATTTTTGGTAAAAAATTATGGTCTGAAATGGTTATCAGTTGGAAACTTTCCAACCTCATGGGGGTGACAGGTTGGAAATTTCCAACACTTGGAAAGCTTGTGTCCTGGTCCCTCCCCCGTGGCCAGTCAAAAGTTAAAAACTGCTAGTTAATTTAAGAAAACAATATTGTCATACATTTGGTCAACATTGTCATTGGAATTGTCATCAGTTGTAAATTTTCCAACCTAAGTGGGTGTCAGGTTTGAAATTTCCAACTCTAGGAATGCTTGAGGATAGTCTAGATGGTAGGATTTAGCGATTTTCTTGTTAAGATTACAAAATTTTCGCACTCCGGGCCGAACCATGGTTTAATATTATGCCTATAAGAGCACTGAGGTGCAAGGGGTGCAAATGGAATTATGGAAAACTTGTGTTTGGTCTGATTCTGATTCAAGGGGGGTGCAGTTGGAATTTCCGAAGGTGGACACACCCAACGAAAAAACGGAAACCATCTAGCCACGTCCCTTCGTGTATGGGGATGCTTTATAATTTGGTACCTAATATGATGCCTTGATTTAGTTGTTTTACTTTAATTTGGACTCTATGTACGTTTCGAATAAGAAATTGTTGGCGGCTCCTCGCTCTTCTCGCATGTGGGATGTGCCCCAGGGCCGAACCCACCAACGTCTGTTTAGATGTCGTTTCGTGTGTTCATGAAGAACACACATCCCTACTCCAACGACGAGGGCGCGTTCCTTTCTCGTTAAAATAGGTGGCATTTTAAACTGTCAATAACACTTTATAACTCTATGAATATTCGATATGTACTATAGGTTGTTTGTCCGCAGTAATTCACTTCAACAAACAAGACTAACACTATTCACATTGAGCTCAATCAACGCCATATCACCCGCCGCTTTCTCACGGGCGTAATCTTTGCAGCAAGAAAATATCAGAGTACAATTGTACCTGATATTTTCTTGCAGATATTTTCTTGCAGCTTCATGTGTACGCGCCCTAAGTCGGTCAGAGAACGCGAATTGTTCTTTACCAGAATAAATCTCGTCTCCGACTCGATTGATTCTGGTAAAGAACAATTCTTGTGCTCGAACCATTACACAGACATGAGATTTAACTGGATTAAAACTCAAATATAAATACACCAACTTTCTAATGAAAACAAAAACCCAAGCCGACCCCAGGTAAATATGTAATGTTTTCAATACCGCACAAGGTCACACCCAGAAATATTTGCAACTCTGTAACTATTCCTGCGGAGAATTGCATGGAAATGCCCATTCAAAATTGGTCACTTTATTGAACAAAGAAGGGTGCTGGACGTTTTGTGACTTGGGTATACAGACGATTAGTACCCATTGGTCGCTTTTTACCAATTAATGGGTGGTCTCGTGCGGCAATCGTGCCAGGATCAATTGGACGATTCATACCCAAAATTCCTGCCCTTTCATCGAAGTTACTACCTGTCGTTTCGCTGCTTCCGATGGCCATGCGCGAGGCATTTCATAGATATGTTGATGAAAGCACTCAAAACCAACACACATTGCAAACACCTGCAGCGATTATCTTTTGCCGCAACGTGACAAAACGTGATGAAAATATTCGCCCGAGGAATGACAATATGGAAACACTGCACGGTTGTACAATCGGAATGTGAGTTGAATCTCATTGATAAATCGTGCAGCTCACAGCGAACCATATGTTTGTATTTATCTGGGCAAAAACAAACTATCGGCTCAGATTGCAGAGACATTGGGAGGTCGAAGGCCAGCTTAAGGGTACGTTCATACGCTGGCAAGTTTGCACGGTGTGTTTTGCGGACATTTCGTCATAGTAAACCACATGGTGCCAGAATATGAACCGAGACATGCATTTAACATGCAAATTTACCAAAGCGAATGAAATGAGTAGTAAAATTTATGTAGTTTCACTTGTAACGGTGCTACTAGCATTTGCCTTCAAATACCTGTATTGTTGATTCTTGCAAGATAATTGCATGCTATTTAAATGCAAATTTCGGTAGCATCGCTACATGTGGAACCACCAAGATTTTAATTCTGATGTACACATTAGTTAGCTGTGATTCAGATGCATTTCATATGCATGTTTCCGTTAATTTTCTGGCGTCATATCGTTGTCTGCGACGAAATTCCTGCAAACCATACCTTACAAACTTGCCAGTGTATGAACGTACCCTAATGCTTGTGGAGTATAGAGGTACCTTATTTCAATGGTGGTGAAGTTTTTTCTTCACAAACTAATTCTTCCAAAAATCAAGCTCTATTTTCAATCCAGTTGATTCTCTAAAAAGCTTCAGCACTAAAGTAGTGCAAGAATAAAAATTTTATGACGAAATATGTCATTCGCATGCAGCTGTTAGAGAATTTTAATCACTTCTGTCGAAACAAATGTTCCCAGTTTTTTAAGATAAAAACAATCGAATATTGGTTATCAACATCAAATTTTAGTTTTCGTGTATTTTGAACTATTTTCCATAATGATTCAACTGCACCTTGATGCAATTTAGTTCATGGGAATACGTTTCCAACTGAAACGCATGTTACCCAATTTAAACCTTCGATTGCCTTCCCTGGATTCCCAACAGTACTCGTAGTTCAGAAAAAAGTTGTCCAGTTTACAATAATTGCAAATCATATGGCATTTAATCTTTATAATTTAAAGCTATGCTGTGAGGCATCAAATTGGTTACACCAGAACCACCTTAATTTCACACAGTGTGCTATATCAATAAAAAAAAAAAACGACACTCAGTGATTTGTTTCCTTTCTGTTTTGATGAAGTCACAGAATTAACATATAAAACCGTGATGTAAAAGTTTGGAGTATCTACGTGTATAATATATTTTATGATTGAATTATGCCAGACAAATACAAGGTAGAACCATATTTGCTAACATATGTCGTCGTTCGACTAACTTTAAATCACTAAACCTCGAATAAATTTTAGTTTAGAAAATTTTATTGGCCGACATAAACTAACCTAGTAGGCCCTACCACTGGTTATACAGGAGAGAATAAAATAGACACTGGGTCCTGATTGGTCAATAGCCTTGTGAGCTTTTTGCACACAAAAATCATCACACCTCTTCCCTATGATTTCCCATAGGTAAAATAGGAATTAATCCTTTGTAGTGAAGTTTGAATTTTTTGGTGTGGTCTAAAATATGACAGTATTTTTTTATGCGGTTCTGACACTAGTTACGAAAACTGCTTTGTTTTGCGTAAAAAGTTTCCCCAAATGTCAATTTTTCAGATTTAAAGAAAATTTTGGACCCAAAATTTATATTGCCAACAGTATGCGCTAAAACGTTAGCACTGAGGCATATGGAAAACATTTACACCAGTGTAACCACCAGATCCTACCTGTGGCTGAGATCATTTGCGATTTATGCTTGCATGCATGTGACTTCAGGTTAAATTCATGCATACAAATATTAGCCTATATCAGTTGCAGAATAACTAATGACATTACAAGTTATCTCACTACTCATAACATTTGTGAACATACTATACATGTATGTACTTTTTCCATTTATTTAATGTATTTATTTAATGTATTACAACGAACTTGTTACTTCATATTCTGGTCAATTGCTACGAAATTATTTACCATCATGGCAACATGAGCACCTGTGATAGCGAGATTGGATAAGATTGGTAAGTCGTATTTTAGTTGAGTTGTCACCATTTTTGACTTGGCATTTTATTTGTAATTGTTGCAATTTTAGGCTTGAATATTGCGATTTTCAAGAGTTGAGATAAACCTAGCAATGTTGTCGCTTTTGTGACCTTCAGCCGATCAAAGTATGTCAAAAAGTACTTGATATAATTATACACATATTTTATATATACACATTTATACGACAGCGTATACAACTGACAATTCCTCTTCTGTTACTAACTTGTTTAAACAAGTTACGGAGCTTGGGTTCGGTACTTGGGCCCTAAATCCAGCATTCTGATTGGTCATGGTCACAAGGCATCGATCACATTCGTAGCCAGCTGTTCAAATCGATCAGTTCACATGTAAACATATCCTGCTTTTCACATGCGATCACATGTGTATCTAGCTTTTCAAATAATGTCGTTTTATGGGTATGCTTAAGCATGCTATAGCGAATTTAAAAACAAACTGGATAAAACCTTAGGGGCATGTTATAACTCAAAACTATCACCAAGTATTCATAGTAATAATTTTGATGCCCATGAAAAACGTAAGATTCCCTAGCCCTAAACCTACAAAATAAGTCTGGCACTGAAAGAGTTCAAGAATATAAGAAAAAATTATTAAAATTGTAAAAAAAATTGTAAAAAATAATAACAAATGATGAAAAATTGTTAGGCCAATGCATTCTCTTATATATGCGAGACGACCTATGGTCGACTCGCATATTTAAGAGAATGCATTGGAACAGGGTATATGGGTTGATACAAAAATCGGACCTGGCACTGAAAGGGTTAAATGGAGATGTCATGCTCCAAAACTGGGTTCTTTTAATAATTTAAACTGTTATAGGAATATATATATTTACACACTAAGTGTTGTCATCACTAAATCCAGCATTCTGATTGGTCGGCGCCCACGTGGCTAGTTGCAGTTATTTCTCGGTGAATGCGTAACGCCTCATAACACCAAGCTAATAACACCATCGATACGTCATTATGTTTGGAAAGACGAACGCGTAATGTTTTGGGCGCATTTGGACTCGCGCAGGATTGACTTAATACATCATCGGGTTTCAACATGAAGAGAAATTGTTCCTATTAACTTTTGCCAAGGGTGCTATTGGGTATTTTGGGCTGATCTTGTCACGATACATTTTTCGATTTAAATATATTTACAAAAGCGGCTTTTTCGCTAAATGTATATAAATATAAGGATTAACTGTCATGTGGACTATTTTTATGGAGATGTAACGGTGAGGTAAGTGGACATAACTTGTATGTAAAACCCTTCGGGTTTTACACAAGTTATGTCCACTTACCTCACCGTTACATCTCCATAAAAACAGTCCACATGACAGTTAATCCTTATATAACTCGACCAATTTCATGACATTGGTCGAAAACCATAGGTATATATATGAATAACAAATTATTTAATATATATAAGGATTAACTGTCATGTGGACTGTTTTTATGGAGATGTAACGGTGAGGTAAGTGGACATAACTTGTGTAAAACCCGAAGGGTTTTACATACAAGTTATGTCCACTTACCTCACCGTTACATCTCCATAAAAATAGTCCACATGACAGTTAATCCTTATATTTATATACATTTAGCGAAAAGGCCACTTTTGTAAATAAGGATTAACTGTCATGTGGACTGTTTTTATGGAGATGTAACGGTGAGGTAAGTGGACATAACTTGTGTAAAACCCGAAGGGTTTTACATACAAGTTATGTCCACTTTCCTCACCGTTACATCTCCATAAAAATAGTCCACATGACAGTTAATCCTTATATTTATATACATTTAGCGAAAAAGCCGCTTTTGTAAATATATTTAAATCGAAAAGTGTATCGTGACAAGATCAGCCCAAAATACCCAATAGCACCCTTGGCAAAAGTTAATAGGAACAATTTCTCTTCATGTTGAAACCCGATGATGTATTAAGTCAATCCTGCGCGAGTCAAAATGCGCCCAAAGCATTACGCGTTCGTCTTTCCAAACCTAATGACGTATCGATGGTGTTATTAGCTTGGTGTTACGAGGCGTTGCGCATTCACCGAGAAATAACTGCAACTAGCCACGTGGGCGCCGACCAATCAGAATGCTGGATTTAGTGATGACAACACTTAGTGTGTAAATATATATATTTAAATCGAAAAGTGTATCGTGACAAGATCAGCCCAAAATACCCAATAGCACCCTTGGCAAAAGTTAATAAGAACAATTTCTCTTCATGTTGAAACCCGATGATGTATTAAGTCAATCCTGCGCGAGTCAAAATGCGCCCAAAGCATTACGCGTTCGTCTTTCCAAACCTAATGACGTATCGATGGTGTTATTAGCTTGGTGTTATAAGGCATTGCGCATTCACCGAGAAATAACTGCAACTAGCCACGTGGGCGCCGACCAATCAGAATGCTGGATTTAGTGATGACAACACTTAGTGTGTAAATATAACCATGTGAATTCCAGGTCCATTGCTTGGGTGTGAAATGTTATTGTATGTGTGTATTGTGTATAGAAATTTGGTGACTGATCGGAGGTCCAGAGCCAGTCAGTGTGCGAGAAACTGTGGTTTGATGTCTGGAAGGATGAGGTGGCACTACGGTGCACGGGTTTAGCACCGTGTTTACATTTCGAGTTACCATATATTTGTGTAGTACGCCTGTCGCTCAATCGGGGGGCCAATCGTTTACGGGGGCTGAAGCCGTATTATATATGCAGATGAGGACCGATGAATTGGGACATTCACCTACAGTGAAGTGCATTATTAAAAGGAACATATATTAACTAAGAAATATATTTCCCGCGTTAGTTTTTCGACTGTCAAATCTTCAAAAAGTTACAAGGTTTTGTACTGGTGGAATATGATCTCTATATATACGGACGTTATCCAGGGTATATATATAGAGCTTCATAGCATGATATATGACATATAATGCTCATAGAAAGGTAGTTAAATAATTTATCGATCTAGTTCGATACCGGGGAAAATTGAAAAAGCGAATATTATAAGGTGTATTTTGGAGCACAAACCGCAAAGAAACTTTAAACTGCAGTTATAACATATCGCGTGTCTGTGCCAAGGTAACAACCATTTTTTATATAAATTTTTTGCACAATTAAATTAAATTCTGAAGTGAAATAAACGTTCCTTATTTTTACCATACGAGGAATAGACTAGCAGTAACACTGGGCGATCGTTTCTGCTCTATATGTCGTGTAAATGGATGTCTTGTCAGTGTGGTTGGGACCCAAAACATCGTGTTCAAAGTTGTATTTTTTATGACTTCAATACGTCTTTCTATGACATATAATGCTCATAGAAAGGTAGTTCGACACCGGGAAATATTGAAAAAGCGAATATTATTATGTGTAATTTGGAGCACAAAGCCACAAACCGCCAAGTGGCTTTTAAATTGCAGTTATAACATATCGCGTGTCTGTGCCATTGATTGCGTTAAACAATCAGTGTGGAATATGCTACAGCGGACGATCGTTCTGCTATTACTGGAATTCCTGGCATGCCTCTCACGCACATGCCGTTTTCACTTATGCAAGAAAGACTCTCTTTGGGCGATCGCGGTGATAGAGTATTCTGTTCCCACGGGCCAGAGGGATTAAGATGAAAAATCAGCTCGCCGATTACAGTCGCACCAGTAATATCTCTGGTCGCACACTCAAGAAATTGGTACTCCAGTTTTGCTAATATTCTGTTGAACATGACAAAGAGATGCTGTCAGCTTCAAAAATACATATTGAAGCCATTACATTGCATATTATATTATTATTATTTTAAACATTTGTATAGCGCCTATTCCGCAACAGAATATGGTGTTCGCAGGCGTTGTTACACAAAAGAGCTGATAGTGGATAAGAAATACGTGAAGGTTAAAATGAGTTGAGCTGAATCAAAGAGATACGTGAATCCTAAAAAGATGCTCAAAATACATCTTCAGTTAAAAGTCAGTCTGAGAAATAAAAATCATTAACCCTTTACACAACAAACCGGCCAAAAACGCCCAAATAAAGCTTCAACATGCAGCCTAAAATATCTTCGGTCTGTCTCAATAACACCATACAAATATGGATAGCATTGGAACCGGTTCATTGACCACATTGTGATGGTTACAGTTATGCCCTGTGCCAATGCATTCTTTTATATATAGAGAATGCATTTGCCTAAACAAATTCTTTTTTTAACACTTTTTACCATTTTTTCTTACATTCTTTAACAATTTTATAATGTTTTCTTACATTTTTTAACAATTTTTATAATATTTTTCTACATCCTTTGACAATTTTATCATTTTTAATATGTGTTAAGCCAATGCATTCTCTTATATATGCGAGGCGACCTATGGTCGACTCGCATATATAAGAGAATGCATTGGCACAGGGCCGTTCTGTTGGGTAAAGGGTTAAACAGCCATTGACACGGTGAGATTCATTCAGTTGACTCGATATGTGATTTTAAAAAGATGAGTTTTTAAAAGTTTGCGGAATTCCATAACATCGCTAGTAAGCCTAAGATCGTCGGGAAGATTGTTTCACAAAGTAGGTGCTGCAACACAGACAGCTCTATCCCCTAACACGCGATGACTGGACTTTGGGATTGTCAGAAGTCGTTTACCGTCTGATCTCTTCTGCATCGATCCAGACGGTTGCATCAGATCGACTAGTTCCTTGGTGTAATATGGCGCCGTTCCCTCGACCGCTCTAAATGTTAATAACAGTATTTTAAACTGAATCCTGTACGACACAGGAAGCCATGCTGTGAAGTTCCTGTAGCAATGGACCCATATCAGTCCTCATGGGTACTCGGGCCACAATCCTGGCAGCAGTCTTTTGTACTTTCTCTAACTTCGTCATTAGAGTGCCAGTGATGCAAAACAAGAATGCGTCATACCGGCGAAAAAAAAATACCTTGAAACTTACAAGTCGAATAAAATACAATATTACTTGAGCTACTTGAGTTACTCTAAACACATAAAGAAACCCCAAATAAAGAACATCCAAAATATTACGACGCGAATAAGCATCTATATAAGCATATTTCCAAGTCGTTAAAGGCACGTGCGGCGTTCGTTGCAGAAATATTTATATTTGTTCAAATCGACATCAACAGAAGGAATATTAAAATATATATAGTTTTGTTCATATGCCAAACATAATCAGCGCGTAAATAGTATATTGCCGCCAAGACGTACGGTGGTGTATGTAAACAAGAACCTGCTCGTTTGCAGAAGTTGTGCTTCTGTTTACATAACACAGCGCAATTATATTGGTTAATCACCCACAAATGATATAATTGAACGCTCTTTATTATTTCCATATCAGGAAAACAGTAACAAATAACGCTCTTTATGTTTACCATATCCGGATCTAAACAAAAGCCAGGTAACGTAACGTTTCTTGCTTTTGTTTACATAACAAAGGAAAAATAATTGACAATAACATACTGTTTATGCCATATTTCTGATTGGTATACGAACAAAGTCTGTCTATATTTTACTATTCTTTCTGTTTATGGCGGTTTTTGACGGAGGTGAATATTTAACAACATACCCACCGCCAACACCGCCCGTATCTTTAATGGACACCGGAACCATACGCTCTTTATCATAATGTGATCCTATGTTGGGCCCCCGGCAAAAACAAATGGCTGCATGGTAAGTAGATCATGCCATGAATCTCTATTCTGGCTAACGCCCGTAAATATCATATTCCACCAGTACAAAACCTTGGAACGTTTTGAATTTTTGACAGGGAACCTTATAAAGTCGAAAAATAACGCGGGGAATATATTTCTTAGTTATTATCTGTCCCTTAATAATGTACTTCACTGTAAGTGAAGGTCCCAACTCGAATTTGTGAGCGATTTTGCTTTGCATCGCTTACAATTATGAAATTTATCCTAGGTAATCGGCTCACACAAGTCACAGAAAAGCGTGTAATTTTGGAGTTTGGACATTAACCTATATACAGTGAATATAAATGAGCCCATATATGTTCGATATCAGTACTTCTTGGAATAGAACACTCCACGAAGAGCAGGTTTATGATTTCAAATTGGATGGGGCATCTTTTAGACAATCTATTTCGAAAATAAGCTGTTAAACGGACCTGCGGTTCATTCCACCTGCTACGTAATTTGGAAGGAGGTATAAGGGTGGATACACACATGCATTTGGCGTTTTATATGGATCATACAGACAATGTAATATGTGTCCACTGACAACCCAATCATTGCCGACGTGTTGACCGCACAGAGGTCTAGTTCCAATTAAGTCGGAATGTAGAGAAGCCGCTATCTTGGACCGAGTCGCCAGGCCACTTAAAATAATTGTTCGTGGGATAACCCATACCATATGGTGGACGTTCTATTTAAATAATTACCAGTCCTCTCTTAATAATTGACATTTATAGCAGTGGTGGATCAGGATTTCCCCGACTTGGGGTTATATATGATCCCCGACTTAGTGCTATATATTATCCCGAAAGCTACCAAGTGGGGGTGGCTAAAGCCCCGGTTCCATATCCCCGAGTTCCCACCCCGAATGTTCCCGAATGACTCCCGAATAATAATTTTTCAAAAATCGTGGAGTAAGTTCGGGACAAGTCGGGACAGTGAATTTTTACCCCCGAACATGATCGGGGATATCGGTGCTATCGGGGTCGATTCGGGACAATTCTGGACTCGCTCCCGACAGTTTTGAAATGTTCAAAACTATCGGGAACCAAGCCGAATCGCTCCCGAATTGTCAATCATCGGGAGAAATTCGGGAGCAATTCGGCACCTATTCGGGAGTAGTCGGCATTATTCGGCAATATTCGGGTGGATATTCTGGAGCAGTCGGCAGTATTCGGTATGTTATTCCCGAATTCGCCATGTGTGGCTGCTTTTATACTGAGATCTGGTGTATCTGCAAAATCGGCATCGATTCGGGACGTTCGGCAGCAATTGAATACCTATTCGGTATTTATTCGGCATCAATTCGGTACCAGTTCGGCATTGATTCGGGGTATTCGGCAACAATTCGGTGTAAGTCGGTAGTAATCTGGGCAATTCGGCAGCCACTCGCACGAAATTTCGGTATCAGTTCGGGATAATTCTTGATCATTCGGGAAGAAATTCGGAAGCATTCTGGAATACTCGGCAATGTTCGGGACGATTAAATTTTGTCATAATTCGGCATCAGTTCGGCGGCTTTTTGGAATTAAACTCGTCCAGAATTATCTCGAATGCTGCCGATTGCATGGTCTGGTCCCGAATTGGTGACGAATATACTAATTCGGGACAGAAAATCGGGAATATGGAACCGGCGCTTAACTCTGAGCTATTTGAGTGAAACATATTATATTGTACCTTCTTGCCCAGATTATTCCGACCGATATACATTCAACTAAGTCCCTTAGCGATTTGAAGCGTTCAAGACCCCACATCAAACAAGCATCATGGTCGAAAATGTTCTATATGAAGCCTGTATATGCCAGACGTGTCGCTTTTGGTGTTCGTGCATTAATATCACACAGACTTGACTAATTTCCGCATCGTAAGAGAAGACATGTTTTGGACTGGCCTTAAATGGCCTGATAGCAGACAGTTTGACTTCGCTTACCACTACTCACTTGTCTGGCCTGTTAACAATGAACCGCGCGCGCAGGTGATTAATGTTGTCAAGTATTGGTGTGGCCATGTAAAATACATGTAATACATGCATTTTACATACATAAATTACATGCATGTGTGTATCCACACTAAGGGTGGATACACACATGCATGTAATGTCTGTATGTAAAATACATGTATTTTACATGGCCACACCAATAATTGACAAAATTAATCACCTCCGCGCGAGAGGTCAATTTCACCAGTGAGTAGTTATAAGCCATTATCAAACAAACTGCCATCAAGACATTTCAGGCCAGTCATAAACATGTCTTCTTTCATGGATGCCGAAATGGGTAATTCTTGTCTGATATATGTTGCTGTTTTTCACGAGTTATAATTCATTTCGAAAAGTGGATTAGAGCCGGTCGATTTTATACTTGATTTGTTTCTGTCATTTCTTGGAAACAGGGTCATCCAAAACAAAAATAAAATATGCAGAATTATTTTATAGGATAATTGTTGAGATTTCTCTGATAATTTGAGAGCGAGCTCATGTGATAACATACTTCAATTGGGATTGCAAATATTCATTATAGCGCCAAAAAATAATGCAGGTACAGCGTTGAAATTAAAAAGAGTGACACCCCCACCCCCCACCATTTATATATATGTTTCTCAAGCCAAAGGTTGAACAAGCTCCTAACTGTCACAAGCTTGAATTATAACATTTTTGACCATAATCCATGATTGGGGGAGGGGCTGGTTCTCGAAAGCTTCCAATAACTAAGGGAGTTAATTGAATGTATCAGCCGGAATTATCTGGGCAAGAATTACAATATAATGTTTTACTTAAATATTCCATAGTTGTAAATTTTGTGTATACATGTATAACTGTATAACACAAGAGAGGAAAGGTGACGTAGTTGGGAACTCGTAGCTAGGCAACCCTTTCGCCGAATGAAGACAAACAGAAACACCGTGCATTCAAATTTAAAGCTGTATAATATGTTCATAATTATATGAATAGCATAAATTGCTGCATATTAGATTAATCACTCGTAGAAAACAGACACGACAGACATGACTACGATATTTATAAAGCAGGGTGTCAGGACTCATGGTGCTGCATGCACACCCCCGTCGAGGAAATATGCAATTGTGAATTCGGTAGCTTCTGGGATAAAATAGCTGCATGTTGGGGGTCATAGCTCCCTGCGTTGTGGAAGAGGCCATCACTGGTATTAACATCAATAGAAGACTGACAATGATTTAAACAGAACGTCGACCATTTGAGTTATCGCGCGAATAATTATTTTAAGCGGCCTGACGACTTCGTCCTAGTCAACAGCTCTTCAGCGGTTCAGAGTTTAACTCACTGTGGTCAAACACAGTCGCAATGATTGGGTTGTCAGCGGACACATATTACACGGTGTGTATGATCCATGTAAAACGCCAAATACACGATATTTACAGAGATTACATGCATGTGTGTATCCACCCTAAGACAGGTTGACAAATACACGAAATTTTGATATACCGGTTCCATGTTATCTGAAAAGTACTCGCCACCCTGCTCGCCATGGTCACAGCCATTTAAGTTTTCGCATAGATGTAAAACAAACGCTCTTTATTTTTATCATATCAGGAATAGACTAAGACGGAACGCTCTTTTCTGTTCCATGCCGTTCAATTGGCTGTTTTGATTTTGGGACACACACATCGTGTTCAAAGTTGTATTTTTTACTTCAATGCGTCTTTTTGTTACATATAATGCTTGTAGAAAGGTATTCAATTAGTTATCGACCTATTTAGATACCGGGAAACAATTATACCAAAGCAAATATTATTAGGTGTATTTTGGCGTGCAAACCGCCAACTGGCTTTACTGTTAGAGACAGTCGCTCGCTCTTTTTTCATGGCCAAAATGACCTAGGCTTAAAGGTCTTAGTTATATCAGGACAAGTTTGGAAAACATTGCATGTGTTCCGACATACTATTTGTTGCAGAACACCGGTCTTTCCAATTACCGATTGAATAAATATACGAAAACATTGAAAACATGGATGGCGGACGAGTCACTGTCGCTAATGGTGAATTTTTTTTTAAACTCCGTTAATGTTATTTGTAGGAAACAGGCGACATGTGGCCGGATATTTTTGTTTTGTGCTTGTATTTGGGATATGTTTGTCCGGCCATTTGGTAATTCTTTCATAACTTTTGTTCCTTATATTAGGATACCGATTTATTAACTCGAATAAAACCTTCTTGTTGGGACTTTATGTCCAGTAACTGTGATCCTGCACAATGATCTAGGATTGCAGATATCAGCAATTGATCAAATCATATTTCCAATTGCAGCCTGGTAAATCTCCCATCTGTATATCTAATTAAAAAAATATCAACTTTAGTTGGAATGGGGACTTAACAACTCATGTGTCATCTGGAAAATGGCGAGTAATTTTCAGAGCATAATTGTAAGCGACGCAAAGCAAAATAGCTCACAAAGTCACTTAAATCGTGCAATTTCGAGTTGGGACCTTCACCTATACAGTGAATTACATTATTAAGGAACAGGTAATAACTAAGAAATATATTCCCCGCATGTTTTTTCAACTTTATAATGTTCCCTGTCAAAACTTCAAAAAGTTCTCATGCAGGTTTTGTACTGGTGGAATATGATCTCTACGGGCGTCAGCCAGAGTAAATATTCGTGGGATGATCTAACTTTTACGCTTATCTGGATTAGAACCAGCTTCATCACCGTCGGCTTATAGTGGCCATGTACGCTACCAACTGAGCCACCGGGACCCAATGTATTATAAAGTTTAGACACGTCCCAAAAGAGAGCCTATATACATTATACGGCCCTATATATAGTGGCCTACATGTTGTATATATACTATAGATGCATATATATCGTTATAATCAGTTCCACTCCAATTCTCTTGTACCGCGTTCCCTTGACAATCTTCTTCTTGTGTAACCCTTTCTTTACTAAATAGTCATTGACGAGTAGTTCCTTTAGGAAATGTTCAGATGATAAGTTCAACAATATAGCATAGGCCGATTGTTGAATTTATCATCTAAGCATTTCCGATCAATGCATAGGAACATTTCTGCACATCTCTGGCTTCTCCCAATCATTTATAAAAAATATACATTAGAATGCATGGCCTATCTTTCATCTGGAGGGGTGTATAATAAGGGGAAATATAAGCAAACGACAGGCACACGAATATATAATACAAATGTAGAAGGATTGTTAATCATTGGTGCAAATTTTCAGATAATAAGTTCAACTTATCGTTTTGTTGAACTTATTATCTGTACATTTCCAAAGGGAACTACTCGTCAGTGAGAATTTAGTAAAGAAAGGGTTAATTGAATTATAAGAATTCTTATTAAAATCTCAGACTTTGGATTATCTCCAAATTATGAGGTATAAGCGCGTATTTTGTTAGCTTTGTCCTAGATTGGTGTAATAAGAAACAGCTATGGATCTGGCGCGAACAAAGAGAATCATAGCAAATGGGTTCACTAATCACAAAGCGAATTATGTGGATCCACCGAAGACTGCGAGATTTGTCTGATCTAATAGTGAACAAAATATATAATTAACACACCAAAGTTAACTAGTTAGCAGACGACAACTGCTCATATTAACTGCGGTTCTGTGATTTCATTAACTGCCGAGCTGTGAGTCGACTGTGATGGCCGCTCCCCGTACCTACCCGAAAGATATCATTGTCTAACTGCTCATCCCTCGTATCCGTCTATTTGTCATCGAGCATCATATTATCGTGGGAGTAAGTTGCTCCAAACTCGCGTGCCATATATTCAACTTAAAGATGCATTATCCAAATTAACGCTCCCAAATTACTATTTCTTTGGCTTCGGGGAAAAAAAATATTTGACTCGAGTCGAGGAACCCACCCATCAAAGCTCAGAGTGATCAGATATTTTTTTTGTAAGTTTGTCATCTCTCGAGATGTGCAATTATTTGTGGCCCAGAAAACAGCCATCAAACCGACGGTCTCGGACTAAATTGCGGATGAATATGGATAACTCTAAAATCAAGTGGTAATGCGGCCAAATGTCGTTCAAATATGTTGATAAATAACACGTTTTTGGGAAATTTGATACCAGATACCATAGTTGATAGTGGTTAGCATTATTTTGTTGCAATTAATCGATTCTGATAACTAAAGCGTATTTTGAAGAAATATTGGTGTTGCACGTAGTTGTTATTGTTGTTGTATATTGATGATATGTCATCATATGGGGACCCTCCGATCAGATTGAGTACCTTTAAGATCGGTGACCTTCTCTATTGAGTTGACTCTGGCCCAGTAGTAATCGTTTATAATTAACAAAGTTATCATTTTACATATTTATCGCGTTTTTTCAACATAATCATCGGAAATGTAACCAAGAGTGAACATTTATCAAACAGTTAAGAGTAACCGGTCGTCTTATCGTCAATCCACACCGGGCGCGAGTGAGCGATTATAACGGCCGTTTTCTGTCGTCCGTAGCAGTTCAAAGCGCGCGATTTTTATATTCACACTGCAAGCGACAGAATCGCTGACCACGACGCGATCACTGCAGTAGTGATTTTATGCTTCGTCGATTGCTCGCTTTGTGGCAAACCAGCGGGATAATTGGGTCGCTGTCAAATAGGATATTTTACGTGCGAAATTCCTTCTATTTGAAGGCGACGCATTCGTCGTCGCGATAACAAAGGTGGTGGGGGGGACTTTAGCCACATGCTGATAACTGAAGTGCAAGGATAAATGAGAAGAGAAAATGCCTGGCAAGAGCTCGACGTAATAACAGGATCGTCTGGTTAATTTTTGGTCCCAAACTATCCCAAGCTTGTGGAGTCACTTCGCTCACAATTGCCCCCCCCACATAACAAATTCACGAACAGGAATTATAGAATTAAATTCAATTAAACGCAATTCCTAGGATAATTTAGGAAGCCCGAGCACCATTCCACTAAGTCTTGACATATGTTTCGCCAATTCTGATTAAATGTCCATATTCATGTTCATAGTATTTGTGAAGTGCCTGTAATTGATGTCCTCAAACGATTATCTACCCAAATCATCGCGCGCGACCAAGCGATCCAGTCGCTTTCGGTGTGAACATAAAAATCGCGCGCTTTAAACCGCTACGGACGACAGAAAAATGTATTGCCACCAAAGTTTCACTTACTCGATTAAAATGAAGTCAAGAGACTTTACATGAAAGAGTAATTATTTTTGTTACACTCGGGTTCCGAGGATCGAAAATACGTATATATTATGTTTCATACTTTTATATTGCCTTAAAAAGTCAACGTAAGACTGCCTAAAGTCATATAATTTAGACAAATCGGGTTCCAACTTTTCTTCAGAATGGAAAAATAAACAGCGTTCTCGTTAGTCTATTCCCTTTTATTATGATAAAATAATGTTTCTTTGTCTCACTTCAGTGCGAAAACTTGAAAGCAGCTGTAAATATCTATAATATCTGTATATACTGTCTATATGTATGTATGTATTTATCAACTTATACTATCCCCGCGAACAAATATAGTATAGGATATTCTCCGAACTGTCGGGTATTCGGGAAAATAATCAACGAGGCGAATCCGAGGTTTGTTTGGTCGAATAGGCGACATCTCGGGGAATATGTCTTAAACCCCAACTACCTGGCGGTCCGTAAACTCACACACCTCGTGTCGAATACCACTAACTTTTTCGAGAAACAAATTAAGTATGTAAAATGTTTGAGGTTCAAGCTAGTCCGTTTAAATAAAATATATAGCGAGTAACGGGTGGGTGTCGGACTGGACTTTTAAAACGCTATTCCCAAAATCTTCCCTCTTGGATTTCAAATTTGAATCCATCAGAAGATCCTGCATGCCGCATTTATTGAAGAATTGTTTTGTAAATTTACAGGCATGTTTAGGATCACCTCTAGATCGGAGCTAACGAATGTAAACGATCGTCGGTGAAAAACATGGTCGCCGGGAGCCCATCTTGTATTTTACTTTTTGCATGACTAAATAATTTGGCACACCCTACAGACAATATCCCTCATCAGATCGTAACCAAACTTCATGTGGATCTTTTGGCTGACAACTAGATGGGAGCCATCTATTTTTGTTTCCGAATTTCGTTGAAAAACATGGACGCCTGTGGCCATCATGGATTTTACTCTTCGCATGACAAATAATTCGGCACAACCTAAAGGCCACATACGTCATTCTATCGACGGTAAACTTTATATGGATCCTTTAAAAATCGTATAAATTTTTTTTTATCACATTTGTATCAATCGGAACACTCTTTCGGTCGACATTTATTGCATACATGTTTTTAAAATTTACAGACATGTTCATGATCACTTCTAGATGAGAGCTATCGAATTTGAGCGATATTCAATCAAAAACATGGCTGCATCGCTAAATGCATCGGCATGCCCTACTGCCAAAATATTTCATCCAATTGATTCTAAACTTTGGATGGCTCTTCGGTTTGACCTCTGGTATTCCTTGAACAGTTAGACTTTTCGCATTCTTTATCGTTTCATTAACTGTAATTTGTGACATTATCCCCTCTCCAAGTTGAGCTACAGTGTCATTGACACTTTCATTTCTTCATCATACAGATGAACAATACATAGCAACCATACCAGAAAAGCAATAGGGAGAAGCCAGGTTTAGATTTAATGAGGTCTATAACAAAAACTCTTAATCAATTGTTTTGTGGCGCGAATGATTATCCAACAATACCCTGTCTATATTTTGATCCAAATGCAAGCACAGCAGTGACTCGCATGAATATGAATAAGTAATGGCGGTCTAAGCATTGATTCTTATAATAACTTGGTTCAGCCACACGTACGTGTAACTTGTAATGTGTGTTACTATGGCATTGCTATGGAGATGCATGCACATGGAGGGAACAGTCACACGATTTTACGGCGCCAAGCCTACGCGTTTATTACGCCCCCGGTGTACACTAATCTAGAGATTCTAGATAGCGATGGTTCGCTGGGCGTTTTATTTATAGATAATGGGTTTTCCGGTTGTTTTTGTGACGCATTAAAAGTTGTATTGCGACCCCGACCCGGTAAAAGGTGTACATGCAGTTGGAATTTCAATTTCGTTTATTGTCGTTGATTTTGGTTTGTGATAAGCTATGCCAATTACAAATAGAAGAAATGAAATATATAATTTGTAAAATGCGTATGTCAATTGATACGTATTTTAAAGTGTAGTCTGAGACATCCGAGTCATCCACCGGTTCGTTAATTAGGTGCTGATCGGTGTGACAGTTTGTAGTAGGTCCCCTATTTGCGGAGGTAAATTTGCGAAGTTCCCGAATTCGCGGAGATCCCCTAAAAGGTCGAAATATGTTGATTTTAATGAGGGAACGGGTGCGTATATCTCAATTGATACGTGTATTTTAAAGATATTAGTCGGATACAGCCGAGTCAGCCACGGTTCGTTAATTTGTGCTGATCGGTGTGACAATTTACAGTATGTCCCAATTCGGGGAAATCCCCTAAAATGGTCGAACTATGTTGATTTTAATGAGGGAACGGGTGCGTATATGTCAATTGATACGTATTTTAAACAAATAACGACACGATCATCATAATAGTGGTTTGTTCTATCAATCACATAATCATATCATCATCATCATCATCATCATCATAATACGGAACAAGTCTTGCGACTTTTCGTCCCATAACATTATTTGCAATGTTTGTTTACAAATATATGTATCGTCATTCGATATTTACTTGTGAGTCACTTGAACATATTACTTGTCGTCGAACTCGTATTTTATGTAATAGAAGAATGAGTCTATGTATATTTTGAATTGATCGAGTGCTGGAGCCTCAACAGCGAAGTCTGACAGAAAGTTCCAGCTATTTATACCACCCTCTGCGTGAAGAAATATTTTCCGATGGCCTTGTTAACAATTGGCATCTGAAGCTTTTTATTATGTCCTCTTGTTCTTCCTGATGAATGTCTTTCTAATAGGTCATAGGCATTGATATTGTAATGACCATTCAACAGTTTATATACCTCGATTAGATCTCTAAATCTTCGATATTTTAAAGAAATCAGATTGAGTTTTATCATTCGGTCTCGGTATCATGGAGTTTTGATTTGACGAACTAGTTTCGTTGCTTTTCTTTGTATTTCTCTAACAAAATGCTTTGATATTTGTGATGTGGGCTCCATGCAGAGTTATAGTATTCGACCATGATAGGTCTGACCATGCTTATGTAGAGCGATTAGAAAGTGTCGATGTCCAAGTTCGTGAAAGTTCTATTGACTATGCCGATGATTTGAGAAGCTTTATTGTTTTAGGATATTGTATAGGAAGGCCAATATGGCCGTGTCAAATTGAGCTATAGCTATGTGATATCTCGCAGGACAACACATTTCGGGTTTTCGTGGGGTGTGTATTCGCTGGATGTCTTATAGTTGCAGTATGTAACTATTATGACCGCGTTAATTGCTTTCGATGTTTAGGTATGAACAATGGCTGGGCCATGCACTCTTGAAGATTTTATGGCGGGAACACAATGCCTCCGATTTTTGATCCGCATTTAGAAGCTTTCTGGTGTAGTGAATGAGAAACTGCAGTAATAAGCCGTTTTTTAAATTATAATTTGAAGGATTAGTTGTTTTAACGGAGTTCTGAGGCGGTGCATTCATGTAACCTATATATTTTATATTATAATTTATATTTATGGCTAATAATATGATCTTGAGGGCGTTACCATTTCTTATTATGGTTTTCTTGTAGATATTTGCCAACTACTAGCAACGTCTGGCGATACGTGTAAATAATAGTCGGGTGGTGAGGGCCAGCTCGTGCTACACAAATCCCATTTCCCCGTCGCATGCACAGTGTTGGTCGCTCATTCATTCGATGGATCAGAAGACTGCGTTCTTCATCTTTTTTTCTTTTTTTTTTTACAAATTTATTGTACTACAGGTCTTTCAGTGTCCACCTTTTCGTAATGTGTGTAACTCATCAACATAACCTCGACCTTGTTTCCCCTTTGGTTAATTAGTTTAAACTCAGGAGTCATACTATTTTTCGCTCAGTTTTAAATTCGCACAGGTGCGCGAAATATAGTACTGCGCGAATTTAAATACGAGTAAGGTATATATGATTATCAGCCTGTTGATGGTGGACTGTAATCGGAAGACGAGGAAATAGCTCTGCACCTGTAACGCCGATCCGGGAATGCTAATAATCAGCGTTTATTCATATATATATTTATCATATGACTCAAACATTATATACGTTGGAAAGTATGTCATAAATCAATTTCATATCAATTACTAGTTCATATCACCTTCCGATAATTTGATTGGTTTGTTGACAAAAAGTGTGTTATGATTGGCTGAATGGCAGCCGGGGCTGAGCCGCATCTCTAACTAAATGCAGGTCAAATTCGTGCGCGTCAATCAACGCGATGCCGAAATTCTCGCAATTATAATCTTGAAATATATAGTTTTGGACACTGTTATACGATAAATAGAATATGTAATCCGTATTTATCTAATAAACATACGATATAATGTCACAAACTGAGAACAGAATAGCGCACTATATCTTCGCGTGCATATTATTTCTGCTAGTTCACCAGGTGTAATTGGGCTTCCGGTGCAATGAAGTGACGTCACATTAACCTTATGCTGCCGATGTCATATAGCTATTTAGTGATTTGTGTGCGTTTTGGACATCATAATCAATTTATAGGTGTCATATGATAAATAGAATATGTAATTCGTGTTTCTCTCATATGATATTTATGAAACTTGTACTAGAATTTTCAGTTTTCTCTCGCCGGAGGCTCGAGAAAACTGAAAATTCTTAGACTCGTTTCATAAATATCATATGAGAGAAACACTCATTTCACATCCTCTGTATATTAATCCATATTATACAATGTATACTATTAAATTTTAGTTATGGCTATATTATACTGCTTATACTCGAAGTCGACAGATAATTTGTCCACAAGGACCGACGCATGCAATTGTTTATACTTGGACCGACCCACCTTTTTTATGTTGTTCTATAAGTGTACATGTGATAATTATCCTTCAAAATGTCGATGTAATGCTTGTAATGATTCAATGATTGTTTACTTAAATCTATATATGTACTTTCTTTATATCATACGATTTATGAGAAATATACTATTGATTGATTGACATTAAAATCACGGTGTCCAGTCGCACGATCGTCAGCCGGTGGGAGTATAGACCCTTAGATAACGAACGATATATGTGTAATCAGGGACGTAGCGACAGGGAGTGGGGTTGGGTGTGCGAAAACCTGGGAACTTGTTTATGTTCTGGCAGGGAAGTTTATAACATTGAAAAAATAATACAGCTAATATATTTTGTTAGTTGATACCTAGTCTTTAATAGTATTTATTACCCTTATTCCATTTAATAATAATAAGCCCATTATATAAATTATTATATGAAATGTTCGTTGCATAACAGGAAATAGTGCCAGGTGACCATTGACATGTGGCTTCCAATATTTTTCCAAGAAACTCTAATGATAGAAAAGCTTCAAAAGTTATTTCATTAACTTGAAATATACGCCATTAAATGCGTCAAAGAGTCTTTATTTATCTGGTACTATATCTTTACGCGGGCAAACAATGCATAGTTACGTCAAACGTCATCGCATTCCGTATAGAAGCCGATGTTAGTTTCGCATCACGGTTGTTGATTTAAGTATGTTTTGTTGAGGTTTTGGATCATGTAATAAATAGAATCTACAACTCGTCCCCAGTTTATAGCGGAATTTACAAAAATTGTCCAGTAAATTAGGTCTTTACCTCGTCAAAGGCTCGGTCCAGACCTAATTTACTGGACGAGTTTTGTAAATTCCGCTATAAACTGGGACTCATTGTATATCCTCTTTATTCCACCGTAGATGAAGGTCACAGTTCGATATTGCGTGATTTAGGTGACTTTGTTGAGCCGATTTTGGTTTGCATCGCTTACAATCGTGGATTTTTCCCCAGGTAATCAATTCAATGTTTATCACAGAAATTACAAAATTCTTGCAATTTCGTGTTGGGATCACCTCCGACTGAGAAATAGATTTTTAAGTAACAACAATTTCTATTAACAGAGAATTATATTCCCTGTGTTGATTGTTCAATGTTATAAAGCTCCCACCAGAACAGTTCAGAACATCAAAATGTGCCCATGTAATTTTGAACGGGTGAATATGATCTTCACAGTACGGCCCACTACGGGCGTAGCCAGAATAGAGATTCATGACGTGGTTTAGTGGGAAATATCATCAGCATAGTTTTCTTTCTACTTTTATTTAAAGGTGCTCAATCCGACCAGACGGACCCCATACCATCAATATACAACAACAACAACAACAACAACAACACGCTTTAGTTATCAGAATCGATTTATCACAACAAAATAATGCTAGCCACTGTCAACAATGGTATCAAATTTCCAAAAACATGTTATTTATCAACTTTTTGTTCAAAAAATTATGACTAAAGTATCACGAAATTTGACCGTATTACCACTTGATTTTAGAGTTGTCCAACTTCATCCGCAATTTTGTCCGAGACCCTCCGTTTGACCACGTGTTTCTGGGACACATATTATTACACATCTCGAGAAATAACGAACTTCAAAAATCGATATCTGATCACCCTGAGCTTTGATGGGTGGGTTTCTCGAATCAAATGTTGTTTTTTTACCCCCGAAGCCAAAGAAATAGTAATTTAGGAGCGTTTGATCATATTGAGTACCTTTAAACGTTTGGGCATTACTGTATGCTTTTAATATATAGGCATGAAAGTTTGGCACTCAAAAAATCGGCTTCATATATACTACTCGTCATTGACGATTTAGTATTGCTGGATTGGTCATTGTCTCAATGGTATCGTCCAAGAAGACACCCACATTACTCAAACGTGCAAAAAGACACACACGGTCTCTCAAACGTGAAAAAAGACACCCGGGATATCAAAGAATCGTTCGACGCGGCGATAGTTATTTAAACACAACGCGTGGGTGGAACTCCTATTCAAATTCCCTTGAAATTTCACTCTAAAATCACAAACAAATAATTATAGTAATAATAATTAACATGCGACTAATATAAAAAAAATATTTTTTTAAAAGAGAATTTGAGATGCTGCGTGACTTGTTGCACATTTTGTGAGATCCTGTGTGTCTTGTTGCAAGTTTAGGAGATCCTGTGTGTCTTGTTGCAAGTTTAGGAGATCCTGTGAATCTTTTTGCACGAAACCATGCGACAATGACCTATGCAGCTTTATTAGTAGTACATAAAGGGTTAAAGTGACCAATTTATATACTGATTATTGCCCAGAACGTGATTCCGAAATCTACGATTTTAATAAATCGAGTCCGAGTTTCAGTGCACGTCCCTACACGTTGTTATCAGAACGTGTTTATCTATTGCCAATTAATAACCCGATTGATTCCAAATTAGAAACAAATAAGTAACCCATTCGACGATATCGAATGCCATGCAGTGCACTGTTAGTAAAATATGATAACATTTACATTCGTGTGATATACGGACCGTTGTTAAAAATGCATTGGAATGTCCGAAACAATTGTTTGACATTACATCTGTAGTTTATGCAACAAAATATTTATTATTAAACATCATATAAACGCGTGTGGAATATGCCTTATCTCGTGAACGGTAGTCCGATTTTCCGATCCACTCAAAATCAAATACGAAAAAATGATCAAATACTCCCAGTCAGACCCTTATATACGTACGACCCATGGACTAAACAGATATGTGAACATTATACGCTGCCAAGTATATAGCAGTCCGTATATATACACAATATATAGTGACAAGGAAATTGCAAGATGTTTCCATGTTTTAAACTGGAATATGCATGAGAGTCATTTGAAGAATCTGGAATGCAGCGAAGATATAATTTGTAATGAACTAGTTAAATATCATTTCAATGTTAAGAGGACCAAGTGACCAACGGAGTGTGGAGTTCCATTCTAATCTCAAACGGAAACGTTATAGTCGTTACATAGTATTCGTTCATAAACGGCATCGCATATATCACAAACAGTCAGAACTATCAGCTAGTGGACGGCCAAGGAAAATTATCCATTCTGGCTTAACATGTGATTTAATTATTGTTCTTGAATTGCAACTGGATTTTGTAGTCGGATTTGTATCTAGATATTTGCTTGGAAGCCCGCATTGAAAACTGGTCAATTGACCCCCTCCCTCTTAACTCGTTTGGGACGTGATTCTTTTGAGAAAACATTACTCACAGACGAGATTGTTTACAGAAATGCTTACTTTTATATAATTTTATAGCAATTTATGCGTTTATTCAATGTTGGGTCAGACCATTTGCCATGGCAGAATTCTCCGCGTGACAACTCATAATATATGGGTGTGCATCTGTAGTCTATAAATCTTCTAGGAATTTTGGGTAGATACCACCAAATTGCGACCGGTTGCCATAGCAACATATTTTCGGAAATCTATGATTTTGGGGGCTGTAATTTCTCTATATGACGATATGTTTGCGATATTTTGAATCAAATATAAATGGTTTCCAAGTTAAATGATCCAGGAATATTTTGCCAACATCTAGAACTAACCTTTCTCGAAAATCACCCATCACCGACAGAGGGCGCCATTCAAAATGGCCACCAAACCCCCGTTTTCTAACGTTAAAATGCTTACTTTTATATCATTTTATAGCAATGTATGCGTTAATTTAATGCTGGCCAGACTATTTGTCATGACATAATTCTCCACGTGACAACTCATAATATATGGGTGATCATCCGTGGTCTATAAATCTTCCAAAATTTTTGGGTAGATACATGTACCACCAACTTGCGACCGGTTGACATGGCAACCGTTTTTCGGAAAATTATGCGTTTGGGGGCTGTAATTTCGTATACGAGATGTCTGCATGCGACATTTTGAATCAAATGTAATTAATTTCCAAAAAATATGATCCAGGAATATACTTAAATTGCTCCCGCTTCTATTTCCTTCCGCTGAAGGAGTCAAGATTCACCTGCCATGGTGATTACCAACCGAAAACTTGTCTACGCGTCTACGGCTTAGGCTACTGGGCGCCGACATTTTGGAACAATGACGTCACGAATCACGTCACGCGACCCCCACGTGACGCCAAAATTAGGTTACATCTTCCTGGACCCCTCACTGAGTGATCGGCCTATATTGAATACATGCTACTATGCTCAAAACATTTAATTATAAAAGATTCATGCGATGATAACAAGTGCATGAAGTGGGAAACGGATATATCCGTTTCCCGTCCTGTAGGTAATGTTTTGGGAAACGGATATATCCGTTTCCCGTCCTAAACGAGTTAAAGCTAAACATAGTTTTGATCGAAATTAGATTTATTTTTTAAATTAATATATTCACTTACTTATATCCGGAGTCTGTTCTGTGATAAATCCCATTTAAAGTTATAACCAGCTCCACCGAAAAAAATCCAAAATACGTAAAACTCCAATACGCGAACCATAGTATTCCATCAGCATGTATCGTTCACAACCGAAACGCCTTCCGATCACACGAAGTAGTCTCCCTTGGGTCCTGTTCAACCAATTGAGGGCCATAAAGAGAACAATACTTCATACAGGTGTGATTCTCATTGAAGTCTCTGTGGTAATCCAGGTAATATCTCTCTTATCAGGTGTTCCCCGCGGAGGTTCAGATAGTCGTAAAACAAGCTCACTCTCTAATTACCATCACAGCACAGAAGGGATAAAATCGCCTGCAATGCGTTTCAAACTTTCTTGATCTTGCATAGTGGGGTATATTCCCATGAAATCACTTCATCCAACATAATTGAGAATTCCGTCCACTTATCTCGTCACATTCGCGTGGTCCTTGACATATTTGGGTCGGCCAGGTACGAAGTAAAGTGTGTACGGACCACGAATTCCCAAGGCGTGCTCGAAATCACCGGTCCAAGTCGCGACCGGATTGGATTACGCTTTGATGACGTCAGGCACGTGAATTGCACGCTTATCGTCTGCTATTTGATGAAGATCAGTGATAGAGACTCGCGCATCGCAGGAGCTTGTTGCTATAGAATGCGGAAACGATTATGCTAAGAAAGCCATAACACAGCCACGAGATTCTGCTTCGCCTTGACCAGAAACTTAATTAATCCCACATACAAAGCTCGTCTGTGGGATAAAGACCATGCAGATAATCCGTTGGAATGCGTCAGGCTGGTATCACTCTGAGACGTGTGGATGGAAGATATATGCTAATTTTTCGGCTATAATAATTAGCGGTGTATTTCTCCCAGGAATGCTGCCGGCACCTATACCCGTCCACGCGGGGTTCAGGCATTTATATAATCGTGTATATAAGTGGTGTATAACGTTTCCGTGCATTCTGTTGGTGTACTGTTACTAGGTAATGTGCATGGGCCCGTTAACTTTGATATAAGGTTACGCTGCATGAGAGCCAGTGTTGATTGATACAATCACAAATCCTTCATGAACTCGCGACAAATTCACCAGCATAATAAGTGGCGTGTCCTGTATATGACTTGTGTGGGCTTGCATAGCTTTATAATACTATATATACAACCCAATTGTAAGGTAAGCAACGATGATGACTATATCACCTGAACACCGGAGGGCCACTCATCATAACCAGCAACTGCCAAAAACCACATTTCTCACAACATCATATATATATATGACTTATAGCCCTATATACAATACAAAATAATATAGAGCCGAACAACAGATAATCTATATGATGCCTATATACTGGGATACCCAATATACTTTAAACGAGATTATAGGTATTGCGGAGGTTAAAGGTTCACTTGATTTCGAATGCCCAGATCACATTTTATACATCACATTCCATATTATATACCATTTGGAAGAGGGACCATATACATATATATTATACCGGAACACGGAACAGCTGTAGGCCTACGTGGTGTAGGAGTGTCCGCCAAAGAGATTCTCAGATTCACACACAGACTTTCCGTTAATTAACTAAGATATAGTGTTAATCCCCTTCCATTGAAAACAATAGACAGTTCGACCAGATCGAAATTAAGCACAGAACACACGTCGGTACCTTGACAAAAACAACATACATATTCACATAGTCCAAGCACATTAGGATTCACTAGGCAAAAAATCGGGGAAAGCTGATTTTTTTCAGGGATTACTAAGAAGATGTTTATGGACAATATGGCAAAAGTCCCCTAGAATCCGAGTTGAGCTTTTTGAGATATCATGATTTTCGTAATGGTGCAAATTCTGATGAAATTCCATCAGACCATATGCGAATGCAGTCATATGTAGGCTAATATACTGACTCAATATTCACACAATCATACCCGTCCATCGAGGAGTAGGTGTCGCTAGGTATGTGTAATTGATGCTAGAGCTTACTAACAGTCGATATTCCATAATTGTGATGACATTTATTGCCGAAGATAGCATATAAATCGCATGATGATTCAAAAGTTTCCTAATAAAAGAGGGCGAGTAAAGATATTCAGACGACAATGAGCTAAAATATGAACCATTATGCTAGAACAGTGTTAATTCAGAAAAGGAAAGTGATAAGATATATCGAACCATCACCATCCTTAATATTTTATAGCCGGAAAATTAACACTACCCCCTAAAACATACGCCATGGCTTCGAGTGGCTGAAATGCAAAAATACCACACAATAGTTCTGGCGTTTGGCGTAACAATTGTGCAAATGGTGATAACACTATGAAACTTGGCACATAGGTTCCTTATGCACTATTAATCATTTTCAGATGTGTAGACATCGCGGCAGATCCTTCCTTAGCAACGGTTGCTAGGCAACTATCCGACATCGAAGAAATACAAATATGACTGATATTATGGCAGTTTTAACATTATAAACTACGTCATGCAGCATTTTTATAGTGAAAATAATATTAGTTGTTGTTAGAGTGGATCTGGTTGGAATATTACCATATTTCTTACTTACAGTGGTGGTAACGGTTGCTAAGGACACACCCGAAATAGAAAAATGCCGAGCTGACTGATATTGTGGTAGTTTTCAGAAACTAATATAAACTATGTTATCATTTTATGATGAAACAATTGTAATAGTTATTGTGAGAGCGGGTTCGACTTAAAAAATAACTATATATTTCTGGTCAGTAACGGTTGCTAGGGACATACCCGAAATCTAAAACTGCACACATGACTGATATTATGGTAGTTTTAACAAACTAAACTACGTCATGTAACATTTTTATAATTGAAAACAATTATTATAATTGTTGTTAGTGTGAACATGACAGTAAAGTTTCCGCATTCGTTACCTAACGGGTGGTGTAGTGGTTGCTATGGACATATCCACCTTTGAAAACATACTATGTGATTCTTGTAATTTAACTGATATAACTGATATAATATGGTATGAGTTTCGGGCAATTTACATGATACATTTTTTTCAGAATAAGTCATATTATGTAGTCCAGTCAATCTGGCTAAAAAATAGGCCGACCTCACACTAATTGCAACAGAATGTTTCTCTTCATTTATGTACAGAGTAGTAACCAGATATCACTATACAAAAAGTCCCCAAAAAATTGAGGTCGCCAAACTGGTTTCTGCCCGAATTGTTGTATATAGAGAGCGTTTCACTTTTGTTAAATGTGTGATTTCACCACTTGGTCAATTTAAGCTATTTTAGGGGGCTAAAGTTTGATAAAATCTCTCATATGTTGTGTAATATTGTCGACATAAAGGTTTTAAACACATTACATGGTCTTTTTTAATATAGAGGTGGCTTAGTTTTTTGTTTATAGAGAGCGTTTATTTTTCCAAAATATGTGATTTCACCATTTGGTCAATTTAAGTCATTTTAGTCGGCTAAATTTTGATAACATCTCTCACATTTTGTGTTGGTTACTATTGAGTTTGTTTATATACAGGTCTCAGCCACATCACATGGTATTTTTGAATAAAAGAGTGGCTTAAATTTATGAAAAATGAATGACAATCACAAAAAAGAGTTCTCATGTTGTGCGTGTTGTCTATATAACTCAGGTTACATTGAGAAATAGCCGTATGAGTCTTCTGCATACGATAATAGTAAATCCTTTGTATAAATTAACTGCAAAATAACACCCTTTTAGATCCATGAGATATACTATTGTGCAAAATGTGTAAAACATTATATTTGCACAATAATATATCTCATGAGTCTAAAAAGGTGTTATTTTGCAGTTAATTTATACCCGGGATTTACTATTGTCCTATAGAACTCAGCTAACCTGTATACTCTAATAGTCTTCATCATCTATTTATGATGCGGAATCATCGGTCTATTTATGATGCGGAATTTGTACATGCAGATCCATGGAGTGAACATGTCTAAATCATTGGACAAACCCTTCCAGTGCTGGATCTGGCAATATACTATGAGGCTGTGGTATTTTGCAGCTGGTGGAAGTTGTCGCGGCTCAATGTATATATCTTTATTTATCCTCCATATCATGAAGAGTTGATATAATAAATACAAAAGGTGAACAAAAACAAAATGACAAATGAAGATAACCCAACATATATACAGAACATCCTAAATACAAGATGGCGCAGACGATTAATGACAAATATTGGAGTAGAGATGGGTTATTATCGATTTCGTGCTACTGATGCGTCATTTGTTGACGGCGATGAATCGAGATGGGGAACTTTCCATGAGGTTCAAAAATGTACCCCACGCAGACACCGAATCGAAGCATCGCAGACCAAGAACTGGCGCATATATATATATATCACATAAATGTATGGACGTACATTAAGTCAGTTTCAAGTTTGATATGAATACTATGAATATATCCACATGTGTTTGTTTACAGACTCGGCTAAGCTAATGTAGCATCAGACATAAATAACTGAGTCATAATGTTTCAATTTACGTCTAAGTTATGTATTCTCGTGTAAAATAAGAGTCTATGGACGGTTGGCTTTCCGGAATATAGCTTCTCTCCATAAGCGTGCACAACTTACAGTGAAAAGGTGAATAGCTTCATATGACTCAAGATCTGTATCTTCAAGTGGTAGATCCGATAAATTTCCCAGGAAAATTTCTAATTGTTTTGGACAAGTATATGTATCAAGTTTTAAAAAGCAAGAAATTCCAAATTGTTCAAGAATTGTATACCAGACATCGTTTCTTGTCTTGTTCAGAGACGCGCATTCCAAAATCGTATGTTGAATTTCGTCAAAAAAGACAGACTGGCACAATTCGCATTTCTGTAATAGATTGCACGAAGGTGAACAAATTAGTTGAGCTACGATGCGGTAATCGTCTGAGAAATTTGGGTATTTGCGACAAGTTTTCCATAGAGAGGATAGCGAATGATCTAGATGAACATGACGAAATCTGTTGAATGTGGAATCGTGTGATGTGCGTCTATCCCAATCATCAAAAAGACTTTCTTTCTGTGAAGTTTTAACGATTTGTTTCCACTGTAGTTTTGAAGGGAATAATGACGAAGAACAGAAATTCAGAAAATGAGATGTAAGACCGTACTTATCAATAATTCTGGAAATATCTGAGAAATAAGACGATTGATGACCAGTTACGAGATATTCGGAGATCCGTACTAGAAATATTTCTTTAACTGTCTTCCCTGTACCCAAATTACATAGATTTTGAAAGAGAGATAGTTTTCTCCTTTCGATATATGATTCCAAACCATGTACCCCGAGGAGAGCCTGTGCCATGTCAGTTCTAGTTCTGATATGCAATCCTTGTATGTTTTTTATGCACAGCCGATGAATTTTCTCGAGGCGCTCGTTTTCTGAGTAGTTAAGGCATATGAGGAATTCTGAGCCGTATAGACCTCGCGGGAGAACAATAGACTCATAAATTTTCAGGGAACTTAATGGAGTTATCCCTCCATAATAAAGACCCGCATCCGACAGCATGAAAAATGTGCTTCTAAGTTTGTTACAGATCTGAGTTACCAGATTGTCATTAAACTTAAATTTGCTAATATTGAGTCCAAGATGTGTGACAGATGTTGAATCGGGGATATTTTCGTTTAAAAAAGTCCATGTACGATTAGCTCTTTGATGTTCGTATTGTGATTCATTGAATACAATGAAGACAGTTTTGGTCGCGTTGAACTGGTATCTCCATTTACGACTAAAGTCAATACAGATTTGACACAGGTTCCGCAATCCTGTTTCAGTTAGAGAGAGGAGTGCCATATCATCAGCATGTGTCGGGGAAGCGCAATTGACGTTGTACATTTTGAGTCCCTGTCCTGAATTTTCAAGTAAATGAAGCAATTGGTCAATGTAGATTGTGTACATCAATGGTGATATGGTACCTCCCTGGCGGGTACCAGCTTTGATATCGATCCAACGCGAGTCTTCGCCTTGGAATGTAGTTTTACATTTTAGATCCAAGAGAAGCTGAGCAAGCAGACGCCATATTTTTCCTTGGATGCCGCGTTGGTCAAGCTTGTAAAGCAGACCGTTAATCCAGACAGCATCAAATGCTTTCTTGACATCCAAGAAGCAAGCAAATAATTTGCTATGCTTTTCGGATGTGAACGAAATACATTCATTCAGTATAAAGGAAGTCATGAGACAACTTACATTTTTCTGAAATCCGCTTTGGAGAGGGTGCGTTTGAATCTGCAAAGGTGTGTTTGTTTCCAATCTACGAAGTAAGACTTTTTCGAACACTTTGTATATTACTGGCAGCAATGTGATGGCACGATAACTATTGAAAGACTCTTTGGGTTTTGAACCTCCTTTGTGGAGTGAGACGATGAGACCCCTCTTCGCAAGCTTTGGAATGTATTCCAGTGATATAATATGATTGAAAAGGTGTGATAACGATTGTTCTATAATTGTTCCACCGAATTTCAGGTGTTCATAATATACGCCGTCGCAACCCGAGGCTTTGTTTGACTTAAGTGATTGGACTACTTCGTGTACCTCTGATACATTCACAGGATATGATGTCAGCTTGTCAGCATCACTTAGATCTGATGATTCCAATTTACATTCTACAAAGTCATTTACATGCTGGAAATGAGAATCATCAAATACACAATCATCTGCATCTATGCATCTATGATTTCATCAATAGTGGCATTTATATTGTTGAATATAGCGGCATATTAGCGGAAATCATCATTGTGCAGAAATGTCTTCAAGGAAGCCCCATTTCCAATTCCAAATAGTCTCGGTGTTGTGTCGCAACCTAAAACCGCGTGGATAAATAAGATATTGTCGTATATGGGTACAGACGGCTGTTTCTTAATTTGACCAATGTGACAACTGTTTGGCTGATTCTTCTTGACATTCACCTTTGTTACAGAATATACTGTAACCATCAGTTTCAGCATAATATCAGAGAAGAACTGGGATATCTTTATCCTCTCCTATCACGATGGTATAATTCGTTAACGAGGCATCAATGGCAGTATGCGCGGTCAGCAAATAGGCATCAGATTCAGCATGTTTGATGTCACACCCCAACTTCATGAGTTTTTTGGGGGCCCCACACGTAGTGTTCAGAATCACCCAACGAGTGGAAATCTGCACATGCACACTCAGTGTTCCAAACCACACAAGTGTCCATGTCATCAAGTGAGTGTGCCAAACCACCCAAAATGTCTGTTCATATTCACCCAACCCGTGTCCTAAAAATACAAAGGGTGTCCAAAAACCACCCAACAGATCTTTAAAATGATCCAATGAGTGGCCCAACCCCCCCCCGAATGGTGTCCCAAACCATACCATGAGTGCACAAACTACCTTTTGGGTGCCACCCAAAACACACAGGTAGTGTCCCCGACAACCCAAAGAGTGTCGTATCCACACAATAAGTGTTCCATGCCACCCGATGCATACTCCAAACCACACAATGGGTGTCACGAACCACGCACATAGTGTCCAAAACAGTCAACAGTTGACACCATATGACCCAAACCACCCAAAGTGTGTCACAGATCACACATGTAGTGTCCCAAACAGTCTAACGGGTCTCTGAAACCACACGAGTGTACCACATTTTCCATCTATAGTGCTCCAAACCAATCAGGTAGTGTCCCAAAACAACCAAATGGGTGTCCGTATTCACAAAATAAGTGTTCCGTACCATCAAATGAGGACACAGACCATCCAATCAGTGTCCCAGGCCATCCACCGAGAGTCCTAAACCAACCCATATGTGTCCCAAGCCTCCATTTAAATGTCCCAAACTACCCAGCGAGTGTTACACGATAACCGTACGGTGTCCGAAACCACCCAACCAGTGTTGTAAACTACACGTCGTTTGTCCCAAACCATCACAAAGAGTGCCCCAAACCACACAAATGGTGTTTCAGTTCATTTTGAGTATCTAAGACCACCCAACTAGTGTCTGAAACCATCCGATGGGTCTCTGAAACCATCCAATGAGTGCCTTTTACCACAGTAGTGTACACAACTATCCATCGAGTATCCCAAATGATCATCCGACTGTCACTCAAATGAGTTCCCCAAACCATCCAATGATTGTCCCGTGGTTTGGTAAACATGTCGGATGGTTGAGATGATTTGGTAGACTGCCTGTGACACTCATTCGATGCTTTGGAGCACTACTTATAAGATTTGAGTTTCTAATCAGATGGCTGTAGACATTCATGGTGATTTAAGTTATGTGTGATGTGTCTTTGGCATCCCTTGGTTGGTTTGGGGCACTCATTGGGTTGAGTTGGGGCTCTTGGTGTGTAGTTTTGGTACACCATTCGATGGTATGTGATATCAGTTGATGGGTGGGACACGCCTTTGTGGTTTGGGATACTAGTTTGATAGATTCAGACACTAGTTGGGTAGTTTGTAAATGGGAAAACATGCTGTTTGTCATAGGACACTATTTGTATGATTTGATACACATGTTGGATGGATAGACTGGGCACTCATTACGTGTTACCTCGATCCAGCAGCAATATAAGCATCTTATTGTGAGAAATAATCATGAAACGCTCTTTATGTGTAATTTACTTCACTTTTGTTCAATGGGTATGTGGTGTTGACAATATTTAAAGTCATAGAAATGTTTCACAGGCGATAATGCAAAAATAATAACACATTTCCGTGTGTTTAAAATAAGTTGGATCCCATGCACACTATGAAGTTAGGATATGTTAAAAGATTTGTATAACCCTATCACGGAACCCCGTTTCTATGGTAATTTTATAATAAAAAATATTGTCAAACATTCGTTAAACATGAATTAAACATGAATTATTTCCTCAAATTGTTTCATTGTGATGAATTAGACATACAAGAACCTTCATAAACCTGCTTTATCCTGTTTCATGGCCCAGGAATAGGGATTTCCCATTATCGCTATCCGTTGCTAAGGAGGAAACAGATGCATAGCAATTATTGCTAGGGGGGTCTTATATGGTTGTCTCCCAATCGTAGAATAATCCGTTAGGTGTCAGGTACCTACAAACAAAATTTCATGCTTTTATCAAAACATTTGCAATTCTTATGTACTTTGACCTAATTGTCTGGAGCCGATTGGTGCAAATGTTTCAAATTTATAAATTTTTAGTCATCAATAGTCACATGTTTGCAATGAGGGTCTTTTTGGGGCTTTTTATATGTTGTTTGGTGAACGTTTCTCTACATTATACCGCTGACAGAAATTCTGTTGCAATTAGTCTGAGGTTGAGTCACAAAATTGGCTCACTAAAGGTTGTTGAGGTTGTTGAGGTTTCAATGTTGCTAGGTGACCACCTACCAGTGACAAATCTACTTAAAACTGACAGTCTATTCAGTTATTTTTATCAGACTGACATACCAATCGATTGTTGGAATACATTTTAATGAGACATGTAAAAATATTGACCCACATTTATGTAGATATCACCTGACCCCCCCCCCCCCCCCCCCATGGAATCCGACATTCGCACTACATTTGACAATGGCATCCATCAGAACACTCTATCACGGTGTGGTAGCATCCGCATACCAGTTGCTATACGGTAGGAACCAACTGTGTGTCCTTCCAATCCATGCCATAGCTACATAATGTCAATACATAGGCATGGGTCATTTACAAGTCTACATGAGCTCGTACATGAGCATGACCTATATATTTCAGACTGAGATATCATGAACTACCTTTAGGAACCGGTGCCCATTTCCTATTTACATGGGCAGCCATGGGTCCATTACCAACCCATAGTTACCATGGTTCATGACCTATATATATGGAACCGCACCCAATGACGTGTCTTAACTACTGTGTCCATGTCATAGAAAGGGGCCTGGACCGATGATATACTATTTAGGCTGGTACTATGGATTTGCTGTATAGACCTGGGTACATGCCATGAGTTCATAACTATAGGAACCTGTGTAATTGCACTACATGTGGTGTTCACATGGGTCCATGGCGTAAGCGTGGCTGTGATTGTAACCTAGATAGTCATGTAACATGTACATTAATCGGATTGGTTCATGTCTTACATATAAATGCCTGGTTATAAGGTCATAACTGTTAGATAAGGTCATAACTAAATCAGCCTGGATACATGGGCTGTCCACAGTGGCCCGTCTCAATTCCCCACCTATATGAGCTTGGGTCCATAGCCAAGCTATAGTGGTGCACACGGCCTATCTATGGGGACCTCCATCATATAGGGCCTGGTCGAATGGCTGAAAACGGGCGTACGTATATGGTATACATATAGAGACGTGGACCCATACACAGACATTTTGGTCCACGACTTAACCGAAGGGCATGGGGTCCACGTGTCTCCTATATATGTGGATCAGCCCATTGCCTATACCAGCATATATGTGAATATATGAACTGACTAATAACGCCGGTTCCGTAGCTTATATTTGGGGACATGTGTCCATGTCCCACACATAGGCACCTGTATACAATGCATACATAATTATAGTCAACTGGTATTAGCACTATACTTAAACGTGCCTGGGTCTTTGGTGTAGATATATCACGTATAAGGAGGTTGGTTCATATCCTACTTATAGATACCTGCTTAATAGTGCTTATGCCTGGATACAATGCTATATATCGGCCTTGGTCCATGGTCTACACATATGCGCATGTGTCCATGTCCAACATACAGTGCCATGTGTGTATTGGCTATTTATAGGGGCCTCCATCCTTAACATTCATATATGTGTCATCGGTCCAATATCTATATATAGGTTGGTCTGTCACAAAACTGTCCCATATGTTCATACCATATATAGGGTCCTGAATCCATGGTGTATACTAATGTATTGTGCATCGGACTTGGTCTAAGTTATCTGAGTACATGGTCTACATGTGGGCAATTGGGTATTTGCACCATGTAACAGTGTCATGGTCCTTGACCATGCAGCTTAGATATAATAATACATGTATAATGGGCTGGGTCCATCGCCATATAGTATACTATTATATTTCTATAACGCGGCATCGCTATATTGCGGCCTCGGTGACCAGGTATATATAACCCGTCTAACATCGTGGTTAAATGTTGTGTGCCTAGTCTGTACATGCCTGGATCCAAGGTCAATATATAAGGGTTTATATGAAGCGGTCTGGTTCATGGACTATACATATCCTTTGTCCATAGTATATGTGTATGGACATGGGTACTATGATTTTGTATAATTGCCTGGGTCCTAACCTTACTATTGTAGGCTAGGTCCATGGCTAACATTTTGGTGGCTGGCCCTATGTGCTTCATATATAGTAGAGTGGGTCCTAGACTTACATTATACATCTAGCCTTATGGGTCTATGGCTTATATAACTGTTATGGTCATGCCTCATATTAAATATAAGCAACAACTTTTCTACTCTCACTTTGAATTCCCGATATCTGAACTTATGGAGCATAGCGGATAATTGTACCCATATGAAAACTAAATTTGTAGCACATTCTGGCTAGGCTCACACTAACAACATTTGTAATTATTTTGACCATAAACGAGAGGCCGATCACGATCGGCAGATGTTAACCCACCCTTGGCGATAGTAAATTACTATGATCGGAATCATAAATGAGTGTTTTGGTGTTGAATTATAGAGTATACTGTTATGTACTATTATAGACAAATGTACATAACACAAATTACTGGAATGTATGGGTCACTCGCATTTATATAAGAGAATGCACTGATACAGAATCTGTAATGTTGCAACACCACAGCCTTGAGTTAAATGTGAAAGGTTACCTGGACATGGAATACTTGGGGTAAGATAGTCCAATTTAAGTTTACAATGATAATGTATCAATTCTACCAACAATATAGATCAAGATAAGCCACCTCACTGCTGACCCATTAATATCAATTATATAGCAGAGCTGTCAACAAATCACAGAAATTATTTATGTTGAAAGCTGACATCTCTATTAAGCCAATAACATTTATAATGACCTCAGACAATCTGTAGAGTGATATATTCAGCTGTGCAAGGCAGCACAGATGTCCAGGTCTACTGTTAATATCATGTGATGTGCATTAGTTGAATCTTTATTTTAAATTAGAAACCATAGCTTTCTTTATCAGAGTATCTGCACATTGGCATAAGAGACATCAGAAAATAATATAGCCTTATCAATAGCTAAGTAGTCCAAAGGCATGGAGTCGAATTGGTGAATTGGATTTAATGTCGCTCCAAACAAATTTACCAGTACATAACACAAGATTTTGGACCGATTTAAACCAAATTTGGTGTGCTGACTCGGGGTACCTTAGCAGAGTTATAATGGTGTTAGTTTTTCAAATTTTACTAACTTTAAAGTTACCATAATATCAGTCATATGTGCATTTTTTTTATTGTGGGTGTGTCCCTAGCAACTGTCAACCCCCTGTAAGTAAGAAATATGGTAATTTGTCAGTCAGGTCAAAACTGACATAAATTATTTTCACCATAAAATGCTACATGAGGTAGTTTAGTTTGTTAGAACTCACACATAATATCAGTTATATGCATTAATTCGATGCCGGGTAGTTGCCTATCAACCGTTGCTAACTGTCAACCCCCTGTAAGTAAGAAATATGGTAATTTGTCAGTCAGGTCAAAACTGACATAAATTATTTTCACCATAAAATGCTACATGAGGTAGTTTAGTTTGTTAGAACTCACACATAATATCAGTTATATGCATTAATTCGATGCCGGGTAGTTGCCTATCAACCGTTGCTAACCCCCTGTAAGTAAGAAATGTGGTAATTTGTCAGTCAGGTCAAAACTGACATAAATTATTTTCACCATAAAATGCTACATGAGGTAGTTTAGTTTGTTAGAACTCACACATAATATCAGTTATATGCATTAATTCGATGCCGGGTAGTTGCCTATCAACCGTTGCTAAGAAGAGCCTGTCGCGAATGTCGTCACAGGTGAAAATGAGCAGTAGCGTATAAGGAACATATATGCCAAGTTTCATGCTTTTATCACCTTTTTCACAGTTGTGGTGTTTTCTACAACAAGCGCTTGGACCAGCGGAAGAGCAAAATGTGACGAGAGCCAGTTTAGGGGGTAGGGTTGTGTTTTTACAAGTAGTAGCCACTTATCATAGGTATAGTCGCTAATTCCGCATATGATATTGAAGGAGTGATATCTGTGCAGTTTTTAAAACAAATTACTCGCGCCTATGTTATGAGTAGCCCGATAAATTTGCCATCGAATACGACAGTTTGTCTGAAAAAATCGTCATTTTTTGGTGTCATTATGTTATTTTATATCCATATCTGCGAAATTCATTCAAATCGCCCCGTTGAATTAGTATCTCTCGAGAATTGTGTATTGAACAATATTGAGTAAATTTATTATATGTTTCGGCTGAAAAGTTGTTATAGAATCCCATTATTCCCATGATTGTGAAAACTATAAAAGTTTGTTTTTTTATATGGAAAAAAAAAGGTTTAACTCAGAAAGCTCAACTCGGATTTTAGGGGACGTTTCGTGTCGCGTCCGCGATGATATGGCCTAAATAATATAAAAAATCAGCTTTCCCCGATTTATTTCCTTACTTTTCCCCTTTCACGTCTAATGTGCATGGACTACACAGTTTATTATATCGGATAAGTTGATAAATTTTTGGAGCTTCTTCTTTCAAATGGTATATAACATGGAACATGTTGTATACAATGGTATATGACATGGAATATGTTTTTATATAATGTGATATGTGGGCATTCGAAAATTAAGTGGGCCTTTAAATACCTCTCGATATGAGTAGGGCTACCCGGTAGCGGTATCAGATTATACATGATCTCAAAATCTCCTCGAATATGTGACCTGCTCATTTGTCTGCATTGCTATTACCAAAAAAAAAAAATGAAGTCAATATTCGGCGACCCAAGTACAAACAACATGGTATATGTAATTATACTGAACATGAGTTTATGGCTCGAACCATAAACTCATTTCCTTTATAATTACCATGTAGTTTGCACCCTTCATATATCACATAAGTGTATTTTGCACTCATCCCTGGCTCGCATTCATTCAGCTTTTGCATATGTTCTGTTGAGTATAATAGACTGGATTTTGGTGTACAGTCCCAGTTAACATTATAATGACGTGATACAATATACAATTATGGTACTGTTTTGAGGCTGACACAGGCATTGTCAGTTCGTTAATTGAGATCAACAGATCCCATAAAACCATTAATTACAACCCGATTTACAGAAGGGTGACAGTTTTCTTCTCCGTTGATATCTATTTCCAGATTGACCCTGGCTGAGCTGTAGAATTGGTCAATTTCGGATGTTTTCGCTGGTTATGGTTCCCAAATTCTCGAAACATTGATTTGGTTACTCATGATTTCTAAATGGAGCCCAAATATTGGAGGCCAAATTCACATTTAATAATGAATTGCTAAAAAATGACATTTTTTAATTATTTTGACCCCACGCACGACTTACGCCCAATTTCTGAACAGCTGGACAGGCGTATGTGATCTAGTTTGTGATTTCTAGATGGACTATTGGCGACACAAGAAGAATCCATAAGGATAGCCCCCTGGTTGTTGTGGTTATGAATTCATACGGAATTTAGCAACGAAAAATGTCCTATTTTAACCCACGCACGACTTACGCCCAATTTTTGAACAGCTGGATGGTCGTATGTGACTTGATTTGTGATTTCTAGATGACCTAATGGTGGCACATAATCGACCTATAATTTTCATTATGTACATAAAGTGATTATTTGATTCTGAAATAAGCAGATAATGGAGTCATAGTCGTCATTTCGTCTTATGGCGCGAGTCACAGTGAAAACACATGTTAATGGGCGTACACCTGAAAGGTCGTGGGTTGGCTTATTTTTGTCATTGTCCGCACATAATCTGCTTAGAATCGCCTCTATGCGAGTCGATAATATGACGAATACGGTATCATTTTCAGCACATTATCGACTCAAAATGGACTACTCTAAGCATATTATATACCTAAAATATTGTTCATTATAAGCAAATAATGTGCTGGTTTTCAGGAGAACAGGCTCGATTAAGCAACTAAAAATGAACTTTTTATCATTATTTTCACCCCACGCACTACTTACGTCCAATTCCTGAACAGCTGGACGGGCGTATATGACCTAGTTTGTGATTTCTAAATGGACTAGTGGTGGCATAAGAAGAATCCAAAAGGATAGCCCCGTGGCTGCTGTGGTTATGCATACATAGGGAATTTAGCAACGAAAAATTACCTTTTTTTCATTATTATGACCCCACGCACGACCTACGCCCAATTTCGGAACAGCTGGACAGGCGCATGTGACTTGGTTTGCGATTTCTAGATGGACTAGTGGCGGCACAAGAAGAATCCAGAAGGATAGCCCCGTGGCTGTTGTGGTTATCCATACATAAGGAATTTAGCAACAAAAAATGTCCTATTTTTACCCCACGCACGACTTTCGCCCAATTTTTGAACAGCTGGACGGGCGTATGTGACTAGGTTTGTGATTTCTAGATGGACTAGTTGTGGCACAAGAATAATCCACAAGGATAGCCTCGTGGCTGCTATGGTTATGCCCACGCAGGCGATTTAGCAACGAAAATGACATTGTTTTCGTTAGTTGACCCCACGCACGACTTACGCCCAATTTTTGAACAGCTGTGAACCAGTTTGTGATTTCTAGATGTACCAGTGGTAGAAACAGAAGAGTCCACAAGGATAGCCCTGTGGTTACTATGGTTATGTCAACGCAGGCGATTTAGCAACATATCCCCGCAGAAATACGCACATAATCGACCTATAATTTTAATTAGGTACATAAAGTGATTACTTGATTCTGAAATAAGCAGATAATGGAGTCATAGTCGTCATTTCGTCTTATGGCGCGAGCCACAGTGAAAACACATGTTAATGAGCGTACACCTGAAAAGTCTTGGGTTGGCTTATTTTTGTCATTGTCTGCACATAATCTGCTTAGCATCGCCTCTGTTTTGACCCCACGCACAACTTACGCCCAATTTTTGAACAGCTGGACAGGCGAATGTGAACCAGTTTGTGATTTCTAGATGGAATAATGGTGGCACAAGAAGAATCCATAATGATAGCCCCCTGGCTGTTGTGGTTATGAATACATAAGGAATTATCAACGAAAAATGTCCTATTTTTACCCCACGCACGATTTATGCCCAATTTCGGAACAGCTGGACGGGCGTATGTGACTTGATTTGAGGTTTCTAGATGGACTAGTGGTGGCACAAGAAGATTCCACAATGATAGCCCCGTGGCTGTTGTGGTTATGCATACATAAGGAATTTAGCAACAAAAAATGTCCTATTTTTACCCCACGCACGACTTTCGCCCATTTTTGAACAGCTGAACGGGCGTATGTGACTAGGTTTGTGATTTCTAGATGGACTAGTTGTGGCACAAGAAGAATCCACAAGGATAGCCTCGTGGCTGCTATGGTTATGCCCACGCAGGCGATTTAGCAACGAAAATGACATTGTTTTCGTTATTTGACCCCACGCACGACTTACGCCCAATTTGTGAACAGCTGTGAACCAGTTTGTGATTTCTAGATGGACCAGTTGTAGAAGAAGAAGAGTCCACAAGGATAGCCCTGTGGCTGCTCTTGTTATGTCAACGCAGGCGAATTAGCAACATATCCCCGCGGAAATACGCACATAATCGATCTATAATTTTAATTAGGTACATAAAGTGATTATTTGATTCTGAAATAAGCAGATAATGGAGTCATAGTCGTCATTTCGTCTTATGGCGCGAGCCACAGTGAAAATACATGTTAATGAGCGTACACCTGAAAAGTCATGGGTTGGCTTATTTTTGTAATTGTCCGCACATAATCTGCTTAGAATCGCCTCTATGCGAGTCGATAATATGACGAATACGGTCTCATTTTCAGCACATTATCGACTCAAAATGGACTACTCTAAGCATATTATATACCTAAAATATTGTTCATTATAAGCAAATACTGTGCTGGTTTTCAGGAGAACAGGCTCGATTAAGCAACTAAAAATGACCTTTTTATCATTATTTTCACCCCACGCACTACTTACGTCCAATTCCTGAACAGCTGGACGGGCGTATATGACATAGTTTGTGATTTCTAAATGGACTAGTTGTGGCATAAGAAGAATCCAAAAGGATAGCCCCGTGGCTGCTGAGGTTATGCATACATAGATAATTTAGCAACGCAAAATTACCTTTTTTCATTATTTTGACCCCACGCACGACCTACGCCCAACTTTTTAACAGCTGGACAGGCGCATGTGACTTGGTTTGCGATTTCTAGATGGACTAGTGGCGGCACAAGAAGAATCCACAAGGATAGCCCCGTGGCTGTTGTGGTTATGCATACATAAGGAATTTAGCAACAAAAAAATGTCCTTTTTCACCCCACGCACGACTTTCGCCCAATTTTTGAACAGCTGGACAGGCGTATGTGAACCAGTTTGTGATTTCTAGATGGACTAGTGGTGGCACAAGAAGAAGCCACAAGGATAGCCCCGTGGCTGCTATGGTTATGCCTACGCAGGCGAATTAGCAACGAAAAAAGACCTTTTTTTCGTTATGTTGACATCACGCACGACTTACGCCCAATTTTTTAACAGCTGGACAGGCGTATGTGAACCAGTTTGTGATTTCTAGATGGACCAGTGGTAGGAAAACAAGAGTCCACAAGGATAGCCCTGTGGCTGCTATGGTTATGTCAACGCAGGGGATTTAGCAACATATCCCACCGGAAATACGCACATAATCGACCTATAATTTTAATTAGGTACATAAAGTGATTATTTGATTCTGAAATAAGCAGATAATGGAGTCATAGTCGTCATTTCGTCTTATGGCGCGAGCCACAGTGAAAACACATGTTAATGAGCGTACACCTGAAAAGTCATGTGTTGGCTTATTTTTATCATTGTCCGCACATAATCTGTTTAGAATCGCCTCTATGTGAGTCGATAATATGACGAATACGGTCTCATTTTCAGGACATTATCGACTCAAAATGGGCTACTCTAAGCATATTATATACCTAAAATATTGTTCATTATAAGCAAATAATGTGCTGGTTTTAAGGAGAACAGGCTCGATTAAGCAACTAAAAATGACCTTTTTATCATTATTTTCACCCCACGCACTACTTACGTCCAATTCCTGAACAGCTGGACGGGCGTATATGACATAGTTTGTGATTTCTAAATGGACTAGTGGTGGCATAAGTAGAATCCAAAAGGATAGCCCCGTGGCTGCTGTGGTTATGCATACATAGGGAATTTAGCAACGAAAAAGTACCTTTTTTTTTATTATTTTGACCCCACGCACAAGATGGACTAGTGGCGGCACAAGAAGAATCCACAAGGATAGCCCCGTGGCTGTTGTGGTTATCCATACATAAGGAATTTAGCAACAAAAAATGTCCTATTTTTACCCCACGCACGACTTTCGCCCAATTTTTGAACAGCTGGACGGGCGTATGTGACTAGGTTTGTGATTTCTAGATGGACTAGTTGTGGCACAAGAAGAATCCACAAGGATAGCCTCGTGGCTGCTATGGTTATGCCCACGCAGGCGATTTAGCAACGAAAATGACATTGTTTTCGTTATTTGACCCCACGCACGACTTACGCCCAATTTGTGAACAGCTGTGAACCAGTTTGTGATTTCTAGATGGACCAGTTGTAGAAGAAGAAGAGTCCACAAGGATAGCCCTGTGGCTGCTCTTGTTATGTCAACGCAGGCGAATTAGCAACATATCCCCGCGGAAATACGCACATAATCGATCTATAATTTTAATTAGGTACATAAAGTGATTATTTGATTCTGAAATAAGCAGATAATGGAGTCATAGTCGTCATTTCGTCTTATGGCGCGAGCCACAGTGAAAACACATGTTAATGAGCGTACACCTGAAAAGTCATGGGTTGGCTTATTTTTGTAATTGTCCGCACATAATCTGCTTAGAATCGCCTCTATGCGAGTCGATAATATGACGAATACGGTCTCATTTTCAGCACATTATCGACTCAAAATGGACTACTCTAAGCATATTATATACCTAAAATATTGTTCATTATAAGCAAATACTGTGCTGGTTTTCAGGAGAACAGGCTCGATTAAGCAACTAAAAATGACCTTTTTATCATTATTTTCACCCCACGCACTACTTACGTCCAATTCCTGAACAGCTGGACGGGCGTATATGACATAGTTTGTGATTTCTAAATGGACTAGTGGTGGCATAAGTAGAATCCAAAAGGATAGCCCCGTGGCTGCTGTGGTTATGCATACATAGGGAATTTAGCAACGAAAAAGTACCTTTTTTTTTTATTATTTTGACCCCACGCACAAGATGGACTAGTGGCGGCACAAGAAGAATCCACAAGGATAGCCCCGTGGCTGTTGTGGTTATCCATACATAAGGAATTTAGCAACAAAAAATGTCCTATTTTTACCCCACGCACGACTTTCGCCCAATTTTTGAACAGCTGGACAGGCGTATGTGAACCAGTTTGAGATTTCTAGATGGACTAGTGGTGGCACAAGAAGAATCCACAAGGATAGCCCCGTGGCTGCTATGGTTATGCCTACGCAGGCGACTTAGCAACGAAAAAACACCTTTTTTTCGTTATTTTGACCCCACGCACAACTTACGCCCAATTTTTGAACAGCTGTGAACCAGTTTGTGATTTCTAGATGTACCAGTGGTAGAAAAAGGAGAGTCCACAAGGATAACCCTGTGGCTGCTATGGCTATGTCAACGCAGGCGATTTAGCAACATATCACGCAGAAATACGCACATAATCGACCTATAAATTTAATTAGGTACATAAAGTGATTATTTGATTCTGAAATAAGCAGATAATGGAGTCATAGTCATCATTTCGTCTTATGGCACGAGCCACAGTGAAAACACATGTTAATGAGCGTACACCTGAAAAGTCGTGGGTTGGCTTTTTTTTGTAATTGTCCGCACATAATCTGCTTAGAATCGCTTCTGTGCGTGCCGATAATATGATGAATACGGTCTCATTTTCAGCATATTATCGACTCAAAATGGGCGAATCTAAGCATATTTTTTATACCTAAAATATTGTTCATTATAAGCAAATAATGTGCTGGTTTTCAGGAGAACAGGCTCGATTAAGCAACTAAAAATGACCTTTTTATCATTATTTTCACCCCACGCACTACTTACGTCCAATTCCTGAACAGCTGGACGGGCGTATATGACCTAGTTTGTGATTTCTAAATGGACTAGTGGTGGCATAAGAAGAATCCGAAAGGATAGCCCCGTGGCTGCAGTGGTTATGCATACATAGGGAATTTAGCAACGCAAAATTACCTTTTTTTCAATATTATGACCCCACGCACGACCTACGCCCAATTTCGGAACAGCTGGACTGGCGCATGTGACTTGGTTTGCGATTTATAGATGGACTAGTGGCGGCACAAGAAGAATCCACAAGGATAGCCCCGTGGCTGTTGTGGTTATCCATACATAAGGAATTTAGCAACAAAAAATGTCCTATTTTTACCCCACGCACGACTTTCGCCCAATTGTTGAACAGCTGGACGGGCGTATGTGACTAGGTTTGTGATTTCTAGATGGACTAGTTGTGGCACAAGAATAGTCCACAAGGATAGCCCCGTGTCTGTTGTGGTTATCCATAAATAAGGAATTTAGCAACAAAAAATGTCCTATTTTTACCCCACGCACGACTTTCGCCCATTTTTGAACAGCTGGACGGGCGTATGTGACTAGGTTTGTGATTTCTAGATGGACTAGTTGTGGCACAAGAAGAATCCACAAGGATAGCCTGGTGGCTGCTATTGTTATGCCCACGTAGGCGATTTAGCAACGAAAATGACATTGTTTTCGTTAGTTGACCCCACGCACGACTTACGCCCAATTTTTGAACAGCTGTGAACCCTTTTGTGATTTCTAGATGGACCAGTGGTAGAAAAAGAAGAGTCCACAAGGATAGCCCTGTGGCTGCTATGGTTATGTCAACGCAGGCGATTTAGCAACATATGTTCGCAGAAATACGCACATAATCGACTTACGGGCGTATGTGATTAGGTTTGTAATTTCTAGATAGTCTAGTTGTGGCACAAGAAGAATCCACAAGGATAGCCTCGTGGGTGCTATGGTTATGCCCACGCAGGCGATTTAGCAACGAAAATGACATTGTTTTCGTTAGTTGACCCGACGCACGAATTACGCCCAATTTTTGAACAGCTGTGAACCAGTTTGTGATTTCTAGATGTACCAGTGGTAGAAAAAGAAGAGTCCACAAGGATAGCCCTGTGGCTGCTATGGTTATGTCAACGCAGGAGATTTAGTAAAATATCTCCGCGGAAATACGCACATAATCGACCTATAATTTTAATTAGGTACATAAAGTGATTATTTGATTCTGAAATAAGCAGATAGTGGAGTCATAGTTGTCATTTCGTCTTATGGTTCGATTTCTAGATGGACTAGTGGTGGCACAAGAAGAATCCACAAGGATAGCCCCGTGGCTGCTATGGTTATGCATACGCAGGCGACTTAGCAACGAAAAAGGAACGTTTTTTTCGTTATTTTCACCCTACGCACAACTTATGCCCAATTTTTGAATAGCTGGACAGGCGTATGTGAACCAGTTTGTGATTTCTAGATGGACCAGTGGTTGAAAAAGAAGAGTCCACAAGTATAGCCCTGTTACTGCTATGGTTATGTCAACGCAGGCGATTTAGCAACATATCCCCGCGGAAATACGCACATAATCGACCTATAATTTTAATTTGGTACATAAAGTGATTATTTTATTCTGAAATAAGCAGATAATGGAGTCATAGTTGTCATTTCGTCTTATGGCGCGAGCCACAGTGAAAACACATGTTAATGAGCGTACACCTGAAAAGTCATGGGTTGGCTTATTTGTGTCATTGTCCGCACATAATCTGCTTAGAATCGCGTCTATGCGAGTTGATATTATGACGAATACTGTCTCCTTTTCAGCACATTATCGACTCAAAATGGGCGATTCTAAGCATATTATATACCTAAAATATTGTTCATTATAAGCAAATAATGTGCTGGTTTTCAGGAGAACAGGCTCGATTAAGCAACTAAAAATGATCTTTTTATCATTATTTTCACCCCACGCACTACTTACGTCCAATTCCTGAACAGCTGGACGGGCGTATATGATCTAATTTGTGATTTCTAAATGGACTAGTGGTGGCACAAGAAGATTCCACAAGGATAGCCCCGTGGCTGTTGTGGTTATGGATACATAAGGAATTTAGCGACAAAAAATGTCATATTTTTACCCCACACACGACTTTCGCCCAATTTTTAAACAGCTGGACGGGCGTATGTGACTAGGTTTGTTATTTCTAGATGGACTAGTTGTGGCACAAGAAGAATCCACAAGGATAGCCTCGTGGCTGCTATGGTTATGCCCACGCAGGCGATTTAGCAACGAAAATGACATTTTTTCCGTTAGTTGACCCCACGCACGACTTACGCCAATTTGTGAACAGCTGTGAACCAGTTTGTGATTTCTAGATGGACCAGTGGTAGTAAAAGAAGAGTCCACAGGGATAGCCCTGTGGTTACTATGGTTATGTCAATGTAGGCGATTTAGCAACACACTCCCGCGGAAATACGCACATAATCGACCTATACTTTTAATTAGGTACATAAAGTGATTATTTTATTCTGAAATAAGCAGATAATGGAGTCATAGTTGTCATTTCGTCTTATGGCGCGAGCCACAGTGAAAACACATGTTAATGAGCGTACACCTGCAAAGTCATGGGTTGGCTTATTTTTGTTATTGTCCGCACATAATCTGCTTAGAATCGCCTCTATGCGAGTTGATAATATGACGAATACTGTCTCCCTTTCAGCACATTATCGATTCAAAATGGGTGACTCTAAGCATATTATATACCTAAAATATTGTTCATTATAAGCAAATAATGTTCTGGTTATCAGGAGAACAGGCTCGACTTAGCAACTAAAAATGATCTTTTTATCATTATTTTCACCCCACGCACTACTTACGTCCAATTCCTGAACAGCTGGACGGGCGTATATTACCTAGTTTGTGATTTCTAAATGGACTAGTGGTGGCACAAGAAGATTCCACAAGGATAGCCCCGTGGCTGTTGTGGTTATGCATACATAAGGAATTTAGCGACAGAAAATGTCCTATTTTTACCCCACGCACGACTTTCGCCCAATTTTTGAACAGCTGGACGGTCGTATGTGACTAGGTTTGTGATTTCTAGATGGACTAGTTGTGGCACAAGAATAATCCACAAGGATAGCCTCGTGGCTGCTATGGTTATGCCCACGCAGGCGATTTAGCAACGAAAATGACACTTTTTCCGTTAGTTGACCCCACGCACGACTTACGCCCAATTTGTGAACAGCTGTGAACCAGTTTGTGATTTCTAGATGGACCAGTGGTATAAAAAGAAGTGTCCACAGGGCTATTGTCCACAGGGATAGCCCTGTGGTTACTATGGTTATGTCAACGCAGGCGATTTAGCAACATACCCCCGCGGAAATACGCACATAATCGACCTATACTTTTAATTAGGTACATAAAGTGATTACTTGATTCTGAAATAAGCAGATAATGGAGTCATAGTCGTCATTTCGTCTTATGGCGCGAACCACAGTGAAAACACATGTTAATGAGCGTACACCTGAAAAGTCGTGGGTTGGCTTATTTTCGTCATTGTCCGCACATAATCTGCTTAGCATCGCCTCTATTTTGACCCCACGCACAACTTACGCCCAATTGTTGATCAGCTGGACAGGCGTATGTGAACCAGTTTGTGATTTATAGATGGAATAATGGTGGCACAAGAAGAATCCATAAGGATAGCCCCCTGGCTGTTGTGGTTATGAATACATAAGGAATTATCAACGAAAAATGTCCTATTTTTACCCCACGCACGATTTATGCCCAATTTTGGAACAGCTGGACGGGCGTATGTGACTTGATTTGAGGTTTCTAGATGGACTAGTGGTGGCACAAGAAGATTCCACAAGGATAGCCCCGTGGCTGTTGTGGTTATGCATACATAAGGAATTTAGCAACAACAAATGTCCTATTTTTACCCAACGCACGACTTTCGCCCAATTTTTGAACAGCTGGACGGGCGTATGTGACTAGGTTTGTGATTTCTAGATGGACTAGTTGTGGCACAAGAAGAATCCACAAGGATAGCCCCGTGGCTGTTATGGTTATGCCCTCGCAGGAGATTTAGCAACGAAATATTTCCTTTTTTATTATTTTGACCCCACGCACGACTTACGCCAAATTTTTGAACAGCTGGACAGGCGTATGTGAACCAGTTTGTAATTTATAGATGGACTAGTGGTGGCACAAGAAGAATCCAGAAGGATAGCCCCGTGGCTGTTATGGTTATGCCCTCGCAGGAGATTTAGCAACGAAAAATGACATTTTTTCATTATTTTGACCCCACGCACGACTCTTATATACCCACAACACAACTCTCAGTACAAATGTGTATAAATTCTACACAATATGTATTACAATTTATCTTAAATCAAATTGTGTATAAATGACACATGATATGTGTCGGTGGAATTTTCTCAACATTGAATATGAGTGAATATGTAAGTATATTATAGTTAGTATAGATTAGATATGTCCTATTTGAAACACAAACCTCGTAAAAGCTACCATATTAAAATATGGCAGCTGCTTTAAAACTTTGTGCTACACAGTTATGTGCTGTTCATTTTTGACACAAACACAGTGTATAACACATTTTAAAGTTGCTGCCAATTTGTTTTAATGTGGTAGCAATAGAACACATCTCATCTGATAACTATGATACTTTCACATATTCACTCATATTCAACGTTTAGGAAATTCCACCGACACATATATGTCATGTGTCATTTATTCTGAGAGTGATATACATGTATATACAGTTGGCATACCGGGTATATCTGTTGAACATGTGTTGATAATATGTATTAACTATTAATCTTCTGTTTATGATGCCAGACAAAACCCCTTAACATTTTCAGAAAAGGGTGGTTTTAATGGGATTTACGTTACACACCTGGAAATGGAAGTCAGATTAGTTTTAATTGGATCGTGGCTAAATATGGTAATGATGTGATGGCAAAACAGAAACCAAGAAATATAAAACTTACAGGAAGAGGTAATCCATATTTATTATTTTATACGCAGTAAACTATATAAAACTTATAGGAAGAGGTAATCCATCTTTATTATTTTATATGGTAATGATGTGATGGCAAAACAGAAACCAAGAAATCCCTAAATTTCGTACTGAAGCCTACATTTATTTGAGAGATGTTTTGAAACTTTGCAGGCATGTTTAGGATCACTTCTAGGTGGGTGCTATCGAGTCTGAAATATTCTGGATAAACAAAAAACCAGCCATCTTTGGTTTTACTCTTTGCATCATTAAATCCTGCAGCACACCATACATTCAACATATTTCATATGATTCATCCCAAAGGGTTTGGGGGCTCTAAATTGTTTTCCGAATTTCTTTTAAAAACAAGGCAGTCAGCGGCCATCTTTACGTTCACATTTTCATGCATCAGCACACCCACGCAGCTCATATTTAGTGGAGTAATGTTTTGAACAATTAGAGGCATGTTTAAGATCACTTCTGGGTAGGATCATGGTTTTGGTATTTATGAACCGATTTTGACCAAATAAACGGTGCGGTAGGGTGCCCCCCCCCCACTATACTATAAAACCGAGAATCGCCCGTGCGGTTGCCACAGGAGGTGGCCAGAATGGTAAACATTCCCGTTTTGGCATTTATGAACCGGTTTTTACCACATAAATGGTGCGGTATAGGATGGCCCACACCAACTCATACTGTGAAAAACACACTCCTCTAGCCCGTGCGGTTGTCACAATTAAGAGGTTGCAAAAATGGCAACCATTGCCGTTTTGGTATATATGTACAGATTTTGACAAAATAAGCGGTGCGGTAGGGTGGCTCACCACAAATTATACTATAAAAACGAAAAACGCACCCCTCTACCCCGATCGGTTGCCATATATAGGAGGTGGCAAAATGGCAACCATTGCCGTTTTGGTATTTATGAACCCATTTTTACAAAATAAACGGTGCGGTAAGGTGGTCCACCCCAAATTATACTATAAAAACGAAAAACGCACCCCCTACCCCGATCGGTTGCCATCTATAGGAGGTGGCAAAATGGCAACCATTGCCGTTTTGGTATTTATGAACCCATTTTTACAAAATAAACGGTGCGGTAAGGTGGTCCACCCCAAATTATACTATAAAAACGAAAAACGCACCCCTTTACCCCGATCGGTTGCCATATATAGGAGGTGGCAAAATGGCAACCATTGCCGTTTTGGTATTTATGAACCCATTTTTACAAAATAAACGGTGCGGTAAGGTGGTCCACCCCAAATTGTACTTTAATAACCGAAAACTCACCCCCATCACTCTTTCGGTCAATTTGACGGCAGGGTTGGGTGGCCCGCCAAAAATACCCCCTGGAAACACCGCCACCTCACCCCTCACCCCAGGTGGTACAACCCAGAGGGGTGAGAATTTTCAAGAAGGTAAGGATTTCGGCAAATTTGACGAAAGGAGTGGCTGGCCGCCCCAAATACCACCTAGAATACCCTACCCCTCACCTCGGGGTACCGCCCCAAGGGGGTGAAAGTGGGATATGGAGAACGAGAACGGTAAGGTAAGAGAATGGTAAGGATTTCGGCCAATTTGACGGCATGTGTGGATGGCCCGTCCCAAATACCCCATAGAAACACCCCCACCCCCATCCCTCACCCGGGTGGTACAACCCCGAGGGGGAATGGGGTATGGACCATTTTCGAGAACGGTAAGGAATTTCAGCCAATTTGATGGATGGCCCGCCCCAAATACCCCATACCTCTAGCATTCACCCCAGGGGTACCACACCGAGGAGGTGAAAAATGGGTATGGACCATTTTCGAGAACAGTAAGGATTTCGGCCAGTTTGACGTCAGCAATGGATGGCCCGCCCCAAATACCCCCTAGACACACCCCCACCGAGGGGTGAAAATGGTATATGGAACATTTTCGAGAACGATAAGGATTTCGGCCAATGACGGGATGGTGGGTGACACACCCCAAATACCCCCTAGAACACCCCACACCCGTGCGGTGAAAATGGGATAAGGACCATTTTCGGCCGATTTGACGGCATGGTGGGTGGGTGATTGGCCCGCCTCAAATAGCACCTAGAAAACCCCCACAACATCCCTCTGATTAAAGGGCGGCCGGTGTCCTTTGATTTAACTGAAATTTATAGATTCCGGTATTTGACGCTTTTGCTACACACGAATAACATTGACTGGAATATCAGACAACGCTAGACCACAGGTCCACGAAAAAAAAATGACCCCACCTATCGGATTAAGTATTGTTGGGGTGGGGGTCAATTTTTGTTCTGGGTACCTGTGTGAGATTTGGGAATATATTTTTGTCGTGACTAGGGACGTGGCTTGAGGGTTTCCTTTGGGGAGGTCCATGGATTTAGTTCCTTGTTCCCTGTTCTTTAACGTTCAGCCTCCGATTCAAATCTTTTAGTTCCCGAAATGATTCCCGTTCAATCTCCGCGATTCAATTGTTTTGGTAGCTAGTATTTCTTCATAAAAATGTTCCGATTGTGGGAGATCTATCCTATTGGTGGCCACTTGTGGGGTGAATTCGTCCATATGCACCCTGGGGGGAATCACTGTTTTTAAAAAAAAGTACCCGGGTACTATAGTCCATTAATTATACCCGCAGCCACAAATTAGTCGTGAGTAGAGTCTGGCGTTGAAACTTAAATGCTGCTAACTTCTCGATTGTGGGAGATCAATCCTATTTGTGGTCCATTTTGGCGAATTCGTCCATAGCCACCCTATATATAGGGTAAAATCAACGCAATAAGAGTACCCGGGTAGCCCATTATACCCGGCCCCAAATTGGGCATAAGTTGAGTCTGCCGTCAAAACGGACCCTAAACTGTTGACTAATTTCCGATTCCGGGAGATTTATCTTATTTGGTGCCCCATTTTGGATGAGTTCATCTATAGCGAATCTAGGGGCAAATTACTGTCTCAAAATTACCCGGTTAGCCCACAAATTTGGCGTAAGTTGAGTCTGGCATCACAACGGATCCTAAAATGTTCCTATATATTCCTGAGTGTGGGTGACCTATGCTATATGTGGCCCATTTTGTGGAGAATTCGTCCATAATCACCCTAGTGGCAAATCACTGTCAAACAATTTCGCAACCTTAGAAGCTAATCACTGTCAAAAACGTACCAGGGTAGCCCATTGTACCCGGCCGCAAATTGGGCGTAAGTAGAGCATGGAATCCAAACGAACCCTAAAATGTTGGTAAATTCCCCGATTGTGAAAGATCTATGCTATTGGGGGCCCATTTAACGACGACGTCATAACACGTTCATTAAGTCATAACACTTTAAATTACGTCGGGTAATTAAGGCAAAATAATGAATTGTCGATATAAAAATCAGACAATAGACTCATAAGTTATCACTTGTGACACATCCAGCTGATAAGATAAGAATAGGAATAGAGATTACATACGAAGAATAAGATTATCTCGAACATCCAGGAATATCGGAAATAATTATTTTCAGTCCTTACCAAATCAGTCGGTTTACAAGGTGGTCGGGTTGGGGGGGGGGGGGGTGGTACTACCAGTCGCAAACGAAATATTAGTTTTTTTGGGATCGGGTGTGGCAAATAGAGATTTTGCTAAATAAGGTTTGGATAGATTTATCCAGTGATTAGTACTACCAGTATACCACTATATTTCACAGGAATCGCGATTACATAATGTCTTTATTTTCTCCACATACGCGATTTAAGTCAGATGAACTTGAGTTTCTTTACCAAATAAATCAGTCGGTTTTTACCAGATCGCAAACGAATTATAAATTTTTCGGGATCGGGATATACCACTTTATTACATCCTTATTCCTATGCATCCTATGTAATATAGTGGTATATACTGGTACTAATCACAGCATAATTCCATCCAAACCTTGTATAGCAAAATCGATAACAAAGCGAAATATGACGTCATCGCGTTCGTGACTAAAATGTCAATGTCATATGCTCCAATATTGACTTCGTTTATCAACTTATATTGGATTATAATTCGAGCATTCTAACGACATTGATCGGAAACCTCAGGTTATTAGATGAACTAATATCAAATTAAAATTCAAGTTGTTTTTCATCCATCAAAATGAGATTCACCTAATCTTGTTCATTGAGGCTCCCATGGATATGAAAAGCTGGCTACAAATGTGATCGCCATAGAAAAGCTGGCTACATTTGTGATCGATTTAAAGATGGATTATCTCTTTAAATAACAAATTTGAAATAGTTCCGTGGGTATAAAATAATAAATATGAACTGAAGACACCTGTCCGGAAAGGTTTTTATCAATTAATATTTGATTTTATTTCTAATATGTTATTATGATTAATTGGGACACTTTATTGATCTACAGACCATTCGGGCGATACCATATAGCGATAGAGAGCATTATAGGCTGTTCCTATAGCTACGTACCGAACGTCAAATGTCCCAGATTGATTGATTGTATTGTTTTATTCCATATTAATAAGCGATAATGAGTCTAATTAACGTTTATTAGTGACAAAATTACACAATAACATTTCTGGTCTCTGTTAACAGTAACCACTATTGTTCATTAGCTGAACGACAACACCTGTTTGACCAGAAAATATTTGAAATAAAATCAAAATTAATCGATAGAAGCATTTCCGGACAAGGGTCTTCGATTCATACCTAATATTTTAATACCCCGGTAACTATACAATACATGTTTACAAAGAGATAATCCACCTTTAAAAAGCTGGCTACAAATGGGATGGATGCCTTGTGACAATGACCCCATCAGCTTTACGCCGGGAGATTTAGAGTGGGTCTATAAAACTAATTATAACTTGGTTATCTGTCATATGTTGTTTGTCTTTTAAGGCCCAGATGGTTGTTTTGCCAATGTTATTGATTTTCAAAATGGATTTTCTCAAATTTTTTTTTTAATTTGATACATATGTGATTAATGTGACACAAAATTTAAGACCCATAAATCAGTTGAAAATTATAAGACCAATTTCTATCATTAATGACATGAAAGGTCTTTAAAATTTCAGTTTTCAGGTATCCATGAACTTCTGCAATATAGAACTTTTTCACAAGTGCTTACATCCGTCCATGATACTTGCAGACAAAAACAAAATATTTCCAGATAAACGAAGGATAACTCTAAAATGGAAAACTTATGTCATTTGCCCCTAGCTCTTTGGAAAGCAGCCATGACAGCTAAGCTCCTTTTAAACTTTCACTGAGATCCGACGAACCAAGGCTGAGATATCTGTGGAGACCGACACAAAAACCAAGATTTAGGTAAATAAAGAAGGATAACTCTGGAATGGAAACGTGAACGTTATTTGCTCCTCTTTTGAAACAGTCATGAGTGTTAATCCATCTCAGAAAATAAATTGAAAAAAACAGGATTTTCTGTTGGAAGTTGGTTGATGGGCCGAAATTCAAGTTGACAACCACCGATCGAACTTTCAGAAAATAGATATACAACTCCATTTTCTGCAATAAACTACCCATGATCAAGAAAATAATACTTGTTTGTCTACTATTGATACATTTAAAGGCACGGGCGGCGTTCGTTGCAGAAATATTCATATTTGTTCAAATCGCCATCAACAGAAGGAATATTAAAATATATATATAGTTTTGTTCATATGCCAAACATAATCAGCGCGTAAATAGTATATTGCCGTCAAGACGTACGATGGTGTACGTAAACAAGAGCCTGCTCGTGTTACAGAAGTTTTGCTTCTGTTTACCTAACACAGCTCAATTATATTGGTTAATCACACACAAATGATATAAACGCTCTTTATTATTTCCATATCAGGAAAACAGTAACAAAAAACACTCTTTATGTTTACCATATCCGGATCTGAACAAAAGCCAGGCAACGTAACGTTTTTGCTTTTGTTTACATAACAAAGGAAAAACATTTGACAATAACATACTGTTTATGCCATATTTCTGATTGGTATTAGAACAAAGTCGTCTATATTTTACTATTCTTTCTGTTTATGGCGATTTTTGACGGAGAAGAATATTTTAACAGCATACCCATCGCCAACGCTGCCCGTATCTGTAATATGACAGGTTAGCTATCTTGCTATCTCCGGTAATAACTCTTTAACTGCCGACATAAACAAATGCCCTGGTCTCATGTATGGTATGAAGCAGAAGAAATGTTAAAGGGGTAAGGCTATGGTAACATATTTATTCCCAATAAAATATATCCATGTTCATCAGTGCACCGATCAGTCTGCTTCATTTATTTTCGTGGTAACTGTAAGTTGTCATTGACACTTTTCCAAAAATTGGGCAAATCAAAACGTGGTACATATTTTGAGCATGCATGCAGTTGAGCATTACAAAACATGAACAGTACCAATATGTAATGGCATAAGTAAAGCGAAGTCTTTGAAAGGAACAGAAACATGCAATATAGTCATGAACTAAACACCCCAAAAAAGTAAGTCCCCCATGATATTATATGGGAGGGGGGACTTACTTTTTTTTAAGGTATATACTTTCTCAAATGTTTCTAACTTTATGTTTTCCAGTTGTTTTTCACTTCGATTTCAACGGAATTCTTGTTCATCTCATCATTGACGTCATGATGTGGGGTGACAGTTAGATTCACCTATTTATCTTCAAGTATCACAATGCGAGGTGGCTCGTCACAGCAACATCTATACAGTGATAGATCAAGTTGCGCGCTAGCCTCTCAACCAATTAAATGTACGCATTTCAATGAAATAAATGAAAGTAGTTGCAATTACATGGATCTTTAATAAATATAAATATATATCACAGATAATATTATAAACTGGACGGATAAAAAAATATGGCAGTTTTCAAAGTCACACATTCAGTCTCTCAACTGTCAATCATTCATGCTAAAATTTCATCAAGTTATGAATGTAGAGAGGAAACTTATTTCATGTGCAACTTGTTCTACGATGAGTAGAAAGCAACTTCAGTTGACATTAAAATAAGGACATTAGGCCATCAAAAATTAAGTATAGTAATGCTCTAAATAATCGACTCCGGAAATATGGCTTGTTGCCATTCATCGGAAAGCTCTGTGAGAGCTTTCCAATGAATGGCAACAAGCCATATTTCCGACTAAATCCTGAAAAGTTATTCATAATTCTGCTGTGGTTAAGGAGTCGATTACTTAGGGCATTACTGTAACAGCCATCTCACAATCAAACAAAGTTCTTAAACAATGATGAAGATAAACCCTTTCCAGGAGAATTGGTTAAGGGGCTGTATATTCTTACAGGCATCAGTCTAACATTATTTAATTGGGACGTGAATTGAATAAGTGTTTTATAACTTTGAGTGAGATACTATTTAAAGACATATTATGCACTTGTTCGGGTATGTGAAACTGTTAAGATAGTATTCAGGCGCCATCTCAACTGGAGGAATGTATCATTATGCTAACATCGCCGAAAATCTCAAGCAAATCAACCATCCCACTACACACTCAATTGTGAATATTTACTTCTCGATTCAGGACGCAACTATCGGAGATAAACGAATAAAAACGATTTCGCCATCGAGAGACTGCATTTAATTACTATATAATAATGACGGCGTGTGTTGTCAATTCGGATATTATATTTGTAAAAATAACAACCTTGAACAAGACTGTTCTCCATTTCTATTTGATCACCCTACGGAATTGTTTCACATAACTTTAACTTCATACACACAGGTTATTTCCTTCATTTATTGATTTATTTTGGATTACAAGGAAATCAACATAAAACTCTAGTATATTAATTTTTGCTCCCATTATAATAATATTTAACTCACTGACCGTCATGATCGTTTCGAACAAAAATAAAATCCTCGCACCCTAACTGATCTGATAAATAAATTGACTGAGAAACAATTAATAAGCGAGATCACAGAGTCGCTACCATATTGGATCCATCCAGTCCCCATTCCGCGGTTTAAGTGCTACAGGCCAAAGTTCTGGAGTAGCATTACATATATTGAGTTTTGAATATTCATGAATTCCATATAAGGAATTAATTAATATTCAAAAGGTTTGATTGTATACTTAAAGATACATTCATGGTTCCCGCTATATTTATAGTTTTCAAAAAGGCCTGCAAATTTGCGGTGAACAACCGTTCAGTTCACCTGGATGTTACCTAAAAGGAAAATAGCAAGAATGAAAAACAGGTCGCACCATGGAAAAACAGGTCGACAGTGGAAAAACAGGTTGCCTACAAGTGATGTTAATGGGGCAACATGATGCTATTAAGAACAAATACAGTAATGCCCTAAATAATCGACTCCTTAACCACACCAGAATTATGGGTAACTTTTCAGGATTTATTCAGAAATATGGCTTGTTGACATTCATCGGAAAGCTCTCATGAATGGAGCTTCCTGAAATTTTGCAAAAACTGAAAGTCAAGGTACATTGTTACTGACAAATTCATTTCAGTCTAGAATTAATTTTTTTATACACTCATTAATTAATGGATTTTAGTAAAAATTACAATTAGATTCTTATCCACAGTAGGATATAGAAACTTTCACTTTCTATGCGCTTTGTTACAGATTCACTTTAACCCTTCCATGACTGGAGCTTCCTGAAATTTTGTGTAAACCCTGTGCCAATTCATTCTCTGATATATTTGAGTCTCCCATAGGGAGCCTCACATATATAAGAGAATACATTGGCCTAACAATATTTACATTCAAGCCTTGAAATAGGGTGTCTGCCATTTGCGGAATGAGGTCCCCCGAGGGTGAATTTAGTGATGCTACCCTGCATAGTGGGCTAGCATCACCAAATTCACCCTCTGGGGACCTCATTCTGCTTACACTTCAGCAGAATGAGGTTCCCAGAGGGTGAATTTGGTGATGCTAGCCCGCTATGCGGGTAGCATCACTAAATTCACCCTCTGGGGACCTCATTCTGCAAATGACAGACACCCTATTTCAAGGCTTGTTTACATTGACCTGGTAACCAGTGCATTCTCTAAATTTGTGAAGCTCCCAATGGGAAACTCACATATATAAGATAATGCATTGGCACAGGATCTTTAATTGTTTATTTCAGAGGCCGTTTGCAGTCTATAGGATTCATGACCAGGGTTATTATCTGCAGTGAGTATATATAGTGTTTTTTGAAAGGATACCGAAAGTTAAGTCACGAGTGAGTGGTTTGCCACTCATAAACATTTGATATTCTTTTTACTCTACCTGTTTTCAAAGAAATTTGCCATTCACGGTGATAAATTTTCTCAAAATTGTCCATGATTCAAAGCCAACAGTTGATCACTATCTGTTCACTTCACCATCTGCTGATTAGAAATGTTTCACATATAGGTGCAACTCTACAAAATTTCTAATCGAAAAAAGGAGGAAATGTCATTATTATCCAAATCCTGACCAGAGTTTCCACTTCTTATATTGATGGACAGCATTAATCCTGCCAACACAATTCAACATTAATCATATGAAAATGGTATTTGAAGTATTGAGAATTAACGTGTGCCTTGAGATGACTACTGAACATCGGAATCGTCAACATTCAATACTGGTAATTGGAGTTGTAATTTTCGCCATACAAAAATGCTCAATTCTAATTCCAAGCCTTATAAATGAATCAGCATTATTTCCATGAATGACTGATAATACCAAGCAAAGTAATTTTCCCGTTTCTCAGCCCTTCACAAATGGTCCTGAAACTTTATGATTTCAACCTGTTTAATTGCGTTCTATCTGTCAATCAGTACCAAATATTTGCGGCAAGTATTTTTTTATAGAAACATTTGCAGAAGTGAGATTGAACAGACCCATTTCTTGGATCAGATTCCTGATTCATTAAAGGTAATTATTATATATGTCGAAAATGTGTTATAAATGTGATGAATCGCAACTGCAATCGCAGTAAAAATGTGTCAGTGATACTTGGATGGGTGAGTTTTGACAAAATAAATCACAAGTAATCTATCAACTCACTTTTTAGGGACATATGTTTGGATAATAATGGCCACAGACAACTAACATTAGGCATGCAGCTAGCTGATGAGGAAGTGGAATGATTCGTAAAACTGTGGGTGTATGCTTTTCAAAATGTTATGATCTGAGAAACACAAAATTTACTTTGCATGGCCTAAATAAAATAGTATATGAACTGGAAATGCTAGAAATCTCATGGAAGCTGCATATTCAGGTGCTGCCTTTTCAGCGATGTCAACTGTCCAGTAAACCATTAGTGTCAGAACTAAACTTGATGCTCTTAGATTTCTTATTTGATGCAAAGTCCTCAATGAGTACAGCATCAGTGGCCCTGGAATGATAAATGTGGTCAAGAAGTGGTTCTCTAATTTAAAGGCACAGCGGCGTGAAATATTCATATTTGTTCAAATCGCCATCAACGGAAGGAATATTAAAAAATATATAGTTTTGTTCATATGCCAAACATAATCAGCGCGTAAATAGTATATTGTCGTCAAGACGTACGATGGTGTAAGTAAACAAGAGCCTGTTTGTGTTACAGAAGTTTTGCTTCTGTTTATATAACACAGCGCAATTCTATTGGTTAATCACACACAAATGATATAAACGCTCTTAATTATTTCCATATCAGGAAAACAGTAACAAATAACACTCTTTATGTTTATCATATCCGGATCTAAACAAAAGCCAGGTTCTGTAACGTTTTTTGCTTTTGTTTACATAACAGAGGAAAAACATTTGACAATAACATACTGTTTATGCCATATTTCTGATTTGCATAAGAACAAAGTCTGTCTATATTTTACTATTCTTTCTGTTTATGACAGTTTTTGACGGAGCTGAATATTTTAACAGTGTACTCACTGCCAACGCCGCCCGTATCTGTAACCTTTACTAAATGGATTCCCTCATTGTCATCGTAACATAAACATAAACAATTGACTGCTGGTTGACATTTATCTAGTGTATGGATAAATTAAGAATTGATAATAGTCTAGAATTTCTACACCCTCATCCAAAGACGCTTCAGATTTTTCGGCTGACCCAGTATACAAATTGAAGAGGTGAACGTTGACTGGGCTTCAAAAAAAGTCAAAAGTTTGGAGAAATAGGTTGTTTTTTTGGCCAGTACATGTGTCGCAAAACAATTACCAATGGCAATGTCTTACCTGTGTGTTCCATGTAAACGACTCAAATCTATTTCTGCCAGTAAACTTTGCCGCTCATTCATCATTTGCCTCTCACGAATCTTGTATCTAGACAACTGCAAGAAATTAGAATAAATAAATACAAATTTTTTCCTATTACTATTTCAAGACAGCAGACAAAACAAGTGTGAACAGGTTGCAGCAAAGGGTGCTATACATACCGCCATTTGCACCAAATTAAATGGGGCTTAGAGAGACATAGAAAGATAGTAACTTGGGAATGAAAAATACATCAGACACTCTTTTGAAGGCATTCCAGATGGTGATCCTCCAAACAAAATTGTATAAAGAACAGATAACCCATGGCTGAGATATATCTGCATTTAACTCTAAAAAAGAAATTCCAGATAGTTGAAGGCCATGACTGTTGAACTAAAAAGGCAAATAAGGTGTCATTGAACACTCAATTGGAATCGATCCTGATGGTCAACAACAGTGAATGATGGCCATCAGTTTTGATTTGCAGTAGACAGTTTTTAAATAATGTTTTTAAATGATTCATTCCATTCTGAAGCTTGACACAAAATAAGTTCTTAAAATCTTATGATTAATAGTCAAACCGAAACAGGAGTTACACAGGACTCAAAATATGGTGGACATTTGGAAAATGAGGTTCCCAGCGGGTGATTTAGTGACGCCACCTCGCACTGCGGCTTGCATCACTAAATCACCCTCTGGGGACCTCATTCTATTCAGGCCTCATTTTCTCTGGAATGTATCTTCATGATCAAATTGACAATTTTTTTAGTTTCTTTGGAAACTTCTTCAGAAAGTTTCTTTTTTAGTTTCTCTATATCCCCTAATTGGCAGATGACACAAAGCATAATTGAGGTGCCCATGCAATGGGTGCACATTACTATCTGGGAACTTAAATCTGAGCCCAGGTCTCCCATAGCAGATGAGGCCATGCAGAATGAGGTCCCAAGAGGATGAATTGGCAATATTAGCCCACTGTGTAGGGTAGCGTACCAGTAACTAAATTCATCCTCTGTGGGACCTCATTCTGCAAATGTCCGGCACCATAGTTTTAGGCCTGGAGTTACTCAGGATTTAGATTTGTTTTTTAAGTGTACCTCTTTTGTGGCCACAGATGCTCTGGTTTCTGAGTCCCGAATTCTTTCCTCGATTCTCCGTATGTTCTTTGTGTAATCACTTATCATCTTCTCTGCCTTGAATATGGTATATTGTTTAATTTAATTAATTATTACTGAAAATATAATTCTGGGATGGACACCAGTGATTTCTATAGTCCCCCAAAAACTTTTGGGGGACAAATATACACAATCAAGTTGCGAATATTTCCCATTATTGGACAAGCTATAAGTGGACTTTTAGACTTCAATCCTTGCATTCAATGGTGTTAGTGTCATAAAATAAAACTAAACAAGGATGGCTCTGGTCAAGTTTTTTTGAGTGAATCTGTTCAACCGAGAATCACTAAATATGGATGTACTAAAGAGCCATAACTCAGAACTAAGTGCCATAACTCAGGTAAAAACAAGAATCACTAAAAATGGTCAAACTAAGGAACCATATGAAAGGTCCATTAAAACTTCTAAAAATAGACAAACAGAGGGCCCAACTCAGGTAAAATATATCGGACAAACTCAATTTAGATATTGTTGTGAAAGGTCCACATATAAAATATGAATATAATCAGTTATAGGCACGGGCGGCGTTCGTTACAGAAATATTCATATTTGTTCAAATCGCCATCAACAGAAGGAATATTAAAATATATATAGTTTTGTTCAATTGACAAAAATAATCAGCGCGTAAATAGTATATTGTCACCAAGATGTACGATGGTGTACATAAACAAGAACCTGCTCGTGTTACAGAAGTTTGCTTCTGTTTACATAACACAGTGCAATTTTGTTGGTTAATCACACACACTTTATATAAACGCTCTTTATTACTTCCATATCAGGAAAACAGTAACAAATAACGCTCTTTATGTTTACCATATCCGGATCTAAACATAAGTCAGTTTATTTAACGTTTTTTGCTTTTGTTTACATTACAAAGTTAAAACATTTGATAATAACATACTGTTTATGCCATATTTCTGATTGGTATAAGAACAAGTTCTGTCTATATTTTACTATTCTTTCTGTTTATAGCAGTTTTTGACAGTGGTGAAATAATTTTAACAGCATACCCACTGCCAACGCCGCCCGTATCTTTAACATTTGTTCATGTTTTCACGCTAACACTCATAAAATTGCTAAAATTAGACAAATTAGGGCCATAACACAAGTAAAAATGATCGTACAAATCTGTTTTTTCAAACTTGTTTGAGATTTTGTTGTCAAAGATTCATATACCAAATATGAATGGAATCGGTCGAAGTTTGATCAAGTTAATACACATACAGTCAAACATATGATTAAAAAATGGAAATTAAGGGCCATAACTCAGGTAAAATAAATCGGACAAACCGGGCTTTCGAACATCGATCGAGATATTGTAGTGAAAGGTCCACAAATATAATATGAATATATAAATCAGTTGACGTTTGTTAAATTTTTTGCTAACGGTCATAAAATTGCTAAAAATAGACAAACCAAGGATCATAACTCAAGTAAAAAGGATTGGGAAACCTCGTTTTCTAACTCGAAACATCAAATATGAATGTAATCGGTTGATGTTTGTTCAAGTTTTCATGCTAACGGTCATAAAATTGTTAAAATAGACAAATTAAGGGGCGTAATTCAGGTAAATAGGATTGGACAAATGTGGTTTTCAAACTTGTTTGTGAAAGATAAACAAAATATGGATGAAATTGGTTGAAATTTGTTCAAGTGATCATGCCAACAGACTTCAAACTTCTATAAATAGAAACAATTGGCATAACTCTGGTTAGACCCGATTTTCTGTGTACAGCTTTGATAAAAACTCGACTTAGAATAAAATTTGTCACTGTTTAGATGAAAATCTAGCAATTTTATATTGTGGCCTTATCAAAGGGTTAACCCTTTCAACACTGTTCACCTGCTTTCTGATGTCCTATTACCCTGAGCTCCCAAATTAATGATACAGCTGGTTAAGGGGTAGTCCAAGTCTGCTCGTAAATCAGCTAAGATATTGAGATAGCGAGATGCTGTTTTATGTACGACAGGCCGACACCCTTTTTTAATAATGGTGTTTATGCGTTAGTGACAATCTCACACAAAACCACAAATAACGGGTTTATTGCGTAGTAGACATGATATTTGTTTTGAAGACCACATCAAAGACACTTAACACAGTGTTTACATATTTTTAAAAGTATGCGATCTCAATTGACCTCAAAAAGTGACATCGGCATATTCCGGTGAAAATATTCTAGCAATCGTAAGGTAAACATAAACAACACCACCATGTCGTAAATTGAATTATATCTATCACGTATACCCAGTAATTTTTAAATTGAAAATTGCATATATATCACGAGACGTTCTGTGAAAGAAATGTTTAACTAATAAGTAACATAGGACCTCTTAGAATAAAAATAAACACATAATATTGATGGGATGTTGGAATATATTAACATCACTTGATGTCCTAAATATGTTGCGTAAGGGTGCATTCGATTGTTTATGGGTGAAATTGGGTGTATATAAGCTGAATGTTGCCGATTACACTTGGAAAACTTCGGCTTTCAGTTTAAGCGCAAACAAATTGATGTTAGTCCTAATAAACAAGAATATTCAATGCGTAATTTAACATGAAATTTATATTATTATACATCAATATGACCATAAGATGTCACTCTTTCCGTTATATATAGCATCATGTATTGATTTTTAAATTGTTTAACTAATATGGCTTGTTGCTATTCATCGGAAAGCTCCAGTCATTGAAGGGTTAAGACAAATAATAGTACAGTAATGCCCTAAATAATCGACTCCTTAACCACAGCAGAATTATGGGTAACTTCTCAGGATTTAGTTGGAAATATAATATTTATAAATAATATTACTTTTTCCTTAAGGGAAGCCCGAAACTGAACTATATGGATTACGTCTCCGGCCTTGTGTCAATCAGGAGGGTTAAAATTTTATTGCTGTGCCGACCCCACTCACATCCGTGTCCAGATTAGTCTCGCATGAATACACCCGCATTCTATCTATTGTCTAGTCAGTTTTTTATTTCCGACTTAATCATGAGATTTGCGAGTCGCGGGGTTGGGAATGGCACCACCATGGGAGGGATCTATGATAGTTCAGTTTCGGGCTTCCCTTAAGGAAAAAGTAATATTATTTATAAATATTATATTTTTCCGCCAAGGAGAAGCCCTCAACTGAACTATATGGATTAGAATGCAAGCCCAGGAGGAGGCACGAGCAATAAAGTTAATTAATATCCAAATTCGATGGGAATGTACTCTTCCGAAACATGATTCATGTAAATGTGATTTAGTCATGAATCAGATATGATTATGTTACGTGAAAGAGCTCCCAATTCAGATTACGACATTGCTCAAATGTGTACCGCCCGCCCCCCTTGTTTTTGGAATAAACATCCCAGGTAGTGCCATATAATTCATGCTAGCGAGACAACCGAGCAAGTATAACTTCGCTGCATCCTATTCTCTGTGTTATCTTCTTCGCTCTCTCGACAGTTCACATTATGAACTGATGTCACATGCAGCCATTGTGTAGGCCATAAGATATCAGAATGCTTATGATACACCAGGGAGCAAATTAACTGGAATCGCATCGCGATTTGCCACTGAAATGTGGATACCGGTAATAGCGAGGAATTTCTTTATACATGTATGATGTTATAAAAATGCTATCTAATCATGTCAATGTGAGATTATTTGCTAATCAGATATCGAAAGTAAATTGCTCCCTGTGATACACAAACCAGATATAAAAATGATATGCTGCAGATATCATAGCGAGGTATGAGGTTTCATTATATCATGCCACACATCTGTACTCCAGCCTCGTATAATGTAGAGAGCAGGGAACGCCATCATGATCCAAGGTATCATTGCATACCAGTATATATGGGATTAGAGAACACCACTGCGGACTTGATGAACAAGCATAGAAGCATCAGTGATCTATGATGGCGCACATAACGAGTGTCGGGTACATTTCGAAATGATCAAATGTAGCAGAATGATCAAAATTGCAAAATGACCGGTGAAGGAGTGGCCTGGAGGTATCCCGAAGGTATTACGATTCCAGGAGATTGGACCCCATCGTGTGGAGATGTGGGCCACTGCACCGTGGGGAAGAGATAGAAGGCTGGTTGGTGCAGCTCTTGGAGGCACGCAACAAGACTTCCCCACCCAGATCATTCAGCCTTTCTTTCCTACCGGTGAAGGAGTGGCCTGGAGGTATCCCTAAGGTATTACGATTCCAGGGGATTGGACCCCATCTTGTGGAGATGTGGGCCCCTGCACCATGGGGAAGAGTTAGAAGGTTGGTTGGTGCAGCACTTGGAGGCACGCAACAACAAGTCTTCCCCACCCAGATCATTCAGCCTTTCTGTCCTACCGGTGAAGGAGTGGCCTGGATGTATCCCGAAGGTATTACGATTCCAGGGGATCGACTGGACCCCATCTTGTAATGATGTGGGCCACTGCACCATGGGGAAGAGTCAGAAGGCCATTTGGCTGGTGCGCTATGTCTAGACTATGAGAGCAAGAGCGTCACGTGACAACGAGTCTACCCCACCCATTTTTCTTTTCTTCTTCTTTTTCTTTTGTCTTCTTTTTAGAATCCTCGTCCGACAGTGTGCCTGACGACCCACTGTCGACCCGCGATTCTTGCTCATCGTCGTCAAACCTGCCGACGCCACGCGATGCAGAGAAGCATGTCAAGATCGACGCCAGCCAACAGAATTGGCTGCATCAGGTTGGGATACCAGACTGTGGAAGAGGCCTACTCTGAAATGGTTCGACGCAAGACAAATGCTCTTGCATTTGGGATAAGTAGCTATGGCCTGTCCAAGGTCACCCCCTCAAATTCTGGGGCATCATCAAGCTGCGCCCCCAAGGCCAGAGGGAATAAGTTCTGATGAGCCATTTGATCAGAGGAAGCCCCTTCCATGGAATCCCCCAAATGCAGGTGGTCCTGACCAAACTGGAATAAATGTCGATGACATACCACTATGATCGCATGACGGCGGAGGAGCAGGCCCGGATGTATCCCGAAGGTATTACGATTCCAGGGGATCGACTGGACCCCATCTTGTAATGATGTGGGCCACTGCACCATGGGGAAGAGTCAGAAGGCCATTTGGCTGGTGCGCTATGTCTATGAGAGCATATGCGTCACGTGACAACGAGTCTTCCCCACCCAGAACAGCCGCCAAAGGCTACTCCCAGGTGCCCAATAAACAGATCTTCGTGGCAGGAATCCAGGCCGAAATCAAAATACTGATGGAAATTTCACTCTATGTGGAATAATAGTATATCGATGTGAATTTTTTCGAAATTTAATAATCGTATTGCCACTACCATTAGGCACCTGAGAGAAAGGTGCCGGAGCAATCGCCCGTGAAGATTGGTTTCCCGAATCAACCACTTGCAGCACCCGCCTACCATTGGTTCATACTGCCGTAGCAGGACCTGGGGGGCCAGAACTGGTCCTGCCCGAGGTAAAGACTGGTACGGTTGCTCAAAGTAGGAAATCATTGACTAATATGCCCTTACCCAACTATAACAAGTAATACACCTGTGAATGAGCAACCTGCACGGTGTGTGGCCATCAAATTCGAATCATGTTCGACCGCAAGACATGCTGTTAGTTATAACAAAGCAAGGTTAATATACATAACACAATACAACCTAGGTTATTGAGTATAAAGTAAGGTTAATATAAAATCACGTTATACCCCTGGCCACGTGATCTTACCTGCTATGACAGGTAAGATACTGTCTTTTCTCGTATATGAGGACGATGAGTTCCGAATGCACATAGGCAAGAACTAGGCGGTTTCCGTTAGGAAAGTGCGCTGACAGCGGACGTGAAGATACGAATGCCTTCATTTTCGGCATGATTGTATCGAATCGTTTTGTCACATATTAGTGGATATGTGACAATAGACGAAGAGCCATGTCTTGGCCGGTTTCGGAAATATATTGGCAGTAGATGTGGCAATATAAACGCTGCGCATGTAAGCTCGCTTTAGACATGTAACAATACAAATGCAGTCCTTTCTGATATTCTGCGCAATATAAATGTGTTGCATGTAACTGCGCATCATACACGAGTGAAAGCTATTTGGCAGAATATCGTTTTGATATATGTGGAAATAGAAGTTAGTGAGCCAAGTGATGGTCTCTACTGGAAAGACTATTGGCAGTGAATCTGGAGCACGTGACAATATGTATTCTTTCTATTTCGCTGTTTGCCGTTATCATTCACTGATGAAACTGCAAAGTATGTCAGTATTGGGATGAAAACTGTTCACCATATGTAAGCATACTAGTAGTCAGTTCTGACAGCATACATGAGGCCCTGATACGATATGATTGTCATGTACAATGTATGGAACTATTACGGCGTGCAATACATTATTGCAAGCTCGCCCACGCCGAGGCATATTAGAGCCTACGGTAAGATGGCTTAGTGTCAGGCCACAAAGTTTTCACTTCATTGCAGTTGGTGAACAATAGTTCGTAGGAACCCAAACTGTACATACATGGATGTAAAGAATGCAACACAATATTTAGAACGTCAGACAACACATCAATTCGAAGTGTGGTTATATATGTGATAACGAATACCATCCCCCTGTTACGGAGTGTTAGTAACTATTGTACTGATGATACAATGAGTTATATGATATTTAATCGTGATAGACAAGGTAGAATTTTCTAAATACCTTGAAGTTGATGTAATGTGTTGTTACATTTGTCATGTGTCTAACAAGACCACGCGCTCATACATACTGGCGGGCGTAGATTCGCAGGTATTGATCGTTAAAACAATATTACAGATCGCTCAGTCGAAAGAAATGTGAATTGTCATCTGATAGTGATAACAAGTACTATCTTTCGTATTTATTCATGTAAATTATTACAAAGGAGGATATGGCTGTCCTGTGCAACTTTCTGCGAATTAACAGAGCAGTGCCATGTATGATTTGGCAGTATACATTAGGATACAAAGCAACGGAACTTACGAAATAACCGAAGCGAGTCGACGGAAACTTATGTAAAGTGAAACACGTGTAGCACGAAATTAGGAGACATCGCATACCGTACTACATTGCGTCCTCAATTGTAAGTCATGATAGTCATCACGCCGTATGTGTGGCACAATATGCACTATGTGGTTTTGCCACAAGTAAGCTATGTGCTTCTTTAGTCATTGTCAAGATGGCCATCTTAATTCCAATTGTTGGAAGATAAAGCCGTCTTGAGGAAAACAGAAAACACGGAAACAAATTACGGATACAGTGAAACGAAAAAAGTTCCCGTTTCGGATGTGAGAAATATTAATTAACAATCGGGTACAATAAATTGCAAGTTTGTAATATCAACAATAAATATTGAGTCGATAAACTCGCAACACAGAAAGATACAACCTTGAGAAAATAGAAACGATCCTGTCCTGGCGAGGAGGAATAAAAACTGACTAGACAATAGATAGAATGCGGGTGTATTCATGCGAGACTAATCTGGACACGGATGTGAGTGGGGTCGGCACAGCAATAAAATTTTAACCCTCCTGATTGACACAAGGCCGGAGACGTAATCCATATAGTTCAGTTGAGGGCTTCTCCTTGGCGGAAAAATATGGCTTGTTGCCATTCATCGGAAAGCTCTCACTGAGAGCTTTCTGATGAATGGCAACAAGCCATATTTCCGACTAAATCCTGAAAAATTACCAATAATTCTGCTGTGGTTAAGGAGTCGATTATTTAGGGCATTACTGGTTACACACCTGAAGAGTTTTGTCTTGACTTTCCCTAAGTAATGATGTTAGCTCTTCATTTCTCTTCTTCAGCTGACTAATTTCTGCTCTGAGGTCGTTAACTTTCACTTCAAACTTGTGTGTTATTGTATGGCATTCTTCCTTCCACCTGGAAAAAAAAACATATTTATCACAAAAACTGAGTGAAATTTCTCAATGTTGTTGTCAGCCACCATTGGAGTTTTTCTCTCTTCCTGGAAAAACTCACAACAGAATTTTTAACCCTTTCAAATACTAAATGGATTCTCCCATTCAGTTATATAAGTATACATTTATATGGAATGCTCAGTTATTCTCCTAGAGGGATGTTTCAATTACATCAAACTTGTTTTTAATCTTCAGTCTGCAATATTTGTTTTGTTTTGTTTTTTTCTTTTGCTACTATTGCTCCCAGGGCCGATAAGGTTCGAGGTGATTTATGTCAGTCAGTCAGACATTACGGGTTTCGGTATGATCTGTTCTATATCAGCTGAACATAAAATCCGCATTTTATATCCGCCCGGAATGCTGCTTACTTCCGTCGACATGAATTGTAAGTCACTCGCATATTCGCGATCCCTCCCTCCCACCCTTGGAGCTCCATGCCCCGCCTTGTTCGGCATCGCGGAGGGGCGCGCCCTCTTATTGTTGTGTGATGCCATGTGTTGTGCCTATGTCCTTGCTTGTTTGCCTCTCGCTGCTGCTGTTATTTGTATTTCAGGTGCTGTGTCATCAGTGCCATTGGTCCAGCTTTGGTGCGTCCTGCAGTGGTAATGGTTGTGTTACCTGCCCGTTCGGTCTCTGGTCGGCTTATTCCATCTTGCTCTTTGCCAGAGTGTGTTCTCAACAGGCCGGTGCTGAGCCACAGGGAGTTGGGCTGTCCAGTGGTCTCTCCTGCCTGTACCCACATCGCGCTCGTTGGGCCTCTTCCTGTTGTCTGTGTGTGCTTACTGCTTAGTGGCGACTCACAGCACATCTTGGGCGTTTGCTCCGAATCGTACCGTATCTCGTCGGGCCATTCTCATAATGCCCTGTGCTGTACAGCAGTGTTTCTTCAGCGTTTCTCTGCGTCGGCTTCTCGTCAGAGCTGAGGCTCTGTTATAAATTGGTTAAGTTGTGATTGGGCTATCTGCAGGACAAGCTTGTAAATAATGTTGCATTAAAGCTGAGATCGTACCCCACTCATGTGTTGTCGCTTAAATATCCCACACGGTCAGAGAGTGCTCTCCGTAGTGCATAGACAATTGATACAGTAGTGGCAGGGTTGTCACTGGTGGGGTGGGGTGTCTTGGATCTGAGTAATCACATAATGTTGTTATTTAGTTTTTTAATCAGAGCAATTTTAGACGGTAGACCCTATAGTATACGTTGATAATATCTTGCAGATTAGTAATGTTTTATCAACTGATCTTACTCATTTTAACTGGCAAGTTTAAATTTAGATTGTGTTGCTTGTGTATATTTATATTTATTGTTTTACCATTCTTCATGTTGTACTTTAATTGTAAGCGTTTTAGAGCATGTCAATACATATATTTACACATATTTACCTATATTTACCCTATATAAAATAAATTATTATCAATTTATATTTCAATTTGACTGACACTGGCCAATGAATATTATGAGAATGATGTTTCTCTGCAACTGGAGGCATGATTGACAGGTGTTTGTTCCCAGGACATAATTGTTACTCGCTAAGAACTTACCTAATTTTATGGAAATATAATGGGGGAAGCTAGACATATTTGGCCAACAATGGAATTAAATCATAAGAAATAGCTCTTCTTTCGATTATATTTACGAGTTAAAAACATAAAAACTATAATTTTACCATAACATGGCTACTGTTTCAAACACTATTCTCAATCATTATTTAAAACCTTTCATAATGTGAGCTGTGCTGGTGCAGCATTAAAGATCCTGTGCCAGTGCATTCCCTTATATATGCGAGTCTCCCATAGAGTGTCATATATATGATAGAATGAACTGGCTTACAAGGTCAAGGTAAATATTGTTAGGCCATTGCATTCTCTGATATACGTGAGGCTCCCTATGGGAGACTCGCATATATAAGAGAATGCATTGGAACAGGGTTTTTGTAAAATTTCAGGAAGCTCAAATCATGCAAGGGTTAAAGTAATATCTGATGTTGAGTTATGTCTATTTTGTCAAAGTCATAAAATAGATGAAATTAGCAATATTCATATTCAACTACAATAGCAAAAATATAGCAAGAATCATATATTTTAACTTCTGGTGTTCTGATTTCATGAGATTGAACTTCAGCATGCTGTATATTTAGCTCAAATTGAGGAGCATTTCATAACTAAAAACTTTATTTTTTCACTCTATTTAGAGAGAAATAATATCATATTGAATATAGAACTTTAATATTTAACACTTAGCAAAAATATCAAGCATTATTTCAACCGAAATAATTTCATTTGTTTGTTTGGATCTGTGCTCACAAACAGATTGTTTATTTTATCCATGCTCACGCTGAATAGTCATGCCATTTGAACTGAAGACCAGGGTTTGCGCTGCCACTTGCCAATGACAAAAATAATTCACATTTGGCAAAAAATATTTTCATTTAACAAAAGTTTTGGCAAGTCACTTTTTAATTCCTCAATAAAGTTGAAAAATATAGGTCAATCAATTCCATTCATTTAGGAAACTATTACAATAGAATTATATTAGTGGTATTTTATATGGTTTCAGAAAAGTTAACACCTCCATTAAAATTGTTAATCTGGTAACATAATTATTGATGGGTGGATGGATTATCAGTATTTAATGTGGTGGTGTTGTTTACATAGCTAATCCTCGTGTGATGTTCCCTTCTGATGAAGCAACTCTTCTACCATTTTATTGTTCAGTTGTTCAGTGATTGGTTTATTGTTGTATGATAAACCACACTAGAGATGCGAGTATAATTATTAACTAACTGCTTTCCTATCGAAATCAAACATCGTTCAAACCGAGAATGTCGAAACATAAAACTAAATCAAGGTTGCAGAAAATGGTACTATCAGGGATAACATTTGGCAAAAAATAGAATTTGGCAAAAAATATTTTCATTTGGCAAATTATTTGGCAAAAGTTAATTTCGGTCCAACACGGATCCTGTTGAAGACACAGACTCTCAACTTGGGATTCATTAACTCAAGATCACAAACACTCGTTTTTTTGGAAAGAGAATTATTGCAACATCTTAGCATGAAAAACCCAAAGTAGAACTGTCGAACATCCAGGTGTCTTTGACACCATCCTGAAAGCATGTGCCACTGATTACAGTAATGCTCTAAGTAATTGACTTCTTAACCACAGCAGAATTATGGGTAACTTTTCAGGATTTAGTCGGAAATATTATATTTTTACAAGTATAATACAATATTTCCTTAAAGAAAGCCTGAACACTGAACTATATGGATATATGTCCTGTTTGTAAGCCACAGTAGGAAAGGGGTTAACTTTTTGGTCGCCTCTCGACGTCTATTGACTTGCCAAGATTAGTCACGCATGAAAGCTCCCCATATAACCGGCTGTGCTCGACCGAATTGTCTCAGTTTTATTTCCGACTCAATCAGGAGATTGGCGAGTTGCGGGGTTGGGAATGGCACCGCCATGGGAGGGACCTACGATAGTTCAGTGTTCAGTCTTTCTTTAAGGAAATATGTATTATACTTGTAAAAATATAATATTTCCGCTAAAGGAAGCCGTTCACACTGAACTATATGGATTAGAATGCAAGCCCAGGAGGAGGCACGAGCAATAAAGTTAATAGCCAAATTCAGAGGGGAATGTACTCTTCTAAAACAGATTGCACATAAATATGAACTCTTAATGAATCTGTTATGATTAGTTACGTGAAAATAGTTAGAGTTCTATATTGCTCAAACGTGTACCTCCCCCTTGTTTTGGAAGAAACATCCCAGGTGGTGCCATTCAATTCATAGTTGCGAGCGAACCGAGCAAGTACCGGTATAACTCTTCGCTCTTCTTCGTCTTCCGTCAGCTGTCAGTTCTAAGGTCCCAGCCGTCATGGGATGCAAGAAGACTAACCAACTCTCCGCCTTAGCGACAGAACGACCTGCACTGGAGGAGGCCCACTCCGAAGATGGCTAGACAACCAACATTAAGAGTTAACTAACTGCTGTTCGCCAAAGCAAATGGCAGATAATCTGATGCCCAATTAGTGGCATAGGGATCAAATTGAGAACCCAAATGGGGTTGGACAACTATAAGGGAGTCAAGCCATCGGATCAGAGGGAGTCCCCCGCCCCCCCCCCCCCCCCCCCCACCGCATGCTGCAGGTGGTCCTGACCAAGCTAATATCCTGGCCAAGCTGGAGGGTGGGGAGAGGTCATTGTTCTCCGACCCCGAAACGGTTGAGTGGCAGGCAAGGCCTTGGCTGTATTCAGCGCTTGGCGGCCAGGGGGACTCGACTCGCTACCACTATGGGTACAGCCGCTGCTCTGCGCTTAAGCTGCCGAAGAGCTGCCGAAGGCCCTTCGGCCGGTGTTGATTCGTGCGCACGCGATTTGGCAGCTTTAGCGCCCAGAACCGCTGGTACCGGTGGGGGACAAAACATCCTGGAGGTCCCAAGTACCCCGACCGCTCCACCGGTAGCATCCCCACTAACTGATTGAAATGCCGAGGCGTAATCGGAGGAGCGTGAACTGGTCCCGTCTTTCTTCTTAGAACAGTAATCACATGTCGCAGAGGTATGTAGCACAAGATATCATGCAGAAACCCTGTGCTACACATTGTGTATATAGATATATAAAATGATATGATATATCAGGTTGATAGATAATTCATCATGAAATCATACCAGAAGGCCTTACCAAAGCCTCGCCATCAATCCAATTGACGAAGCCAGAGCACAGATCCCTGGCATGATCCAAGGTATCACTAAATATAGATATATAACCCCACTGAGAGCATGACACGAACAGCCATAAGCACATGGTGCTCATGACTGAAGTCCGTAGGTGACCATAGCAGCCACGGAGAAAGTAAACTACTACTCTCAGGTGCCAAAGAATAGTGTCAGTATGATTATTAATTTGGTAGAAATGTCCCAACGATCGCTATTATTTGGAATGGAGATAGAGAGCGAAAATTGCAATCACTATTATTATTTTTAGCCTAAATCCACACACATCACTATTATTAGGCCCTCACGACCATTAGGCACCTAGCAGCCCACGTTCCCAGTGGAATACCAACCACGATCTGATTTCGAGAAATGAAGGCGCACAGATCATGTCTATGGAATGTACGTAATTAAACGACCGTAGTGAAATATTCAGACAGTTGACAACCGAAATCAGTACAAATGATGATCAATGTAGTCAGATGATAAACACGGTAGGTAAATTGTCACGGTCACCATACGTAATACTCAGGTCTGAGGCCTCGGCACAGAACATCATGTCACCAGGAAGCAAATTAACTGGTATCGCATCGCAATTTGCTACTCAAATTGGGATAATAGCTATGCAATTTGGCATGAATTTTATATGATTTTAGAACAATGCTATCTAATCATGTCAATGTGAGGTTAATTGCTAATCAAAATTTCAGAAGTAATTTGCTCCCTGCATGTCACTTTCTCCAAACATGCAGCAGAACGACCTAGGTGTGTTATAGGTAGGTTAGTATGAAGCATGCAGCAATCTAGGGGAAGACCCGCTCTGAAGATGGCTCCTCTAGGAAGGAAAAAATTATATTATCATACGAAGTTCAGTCAAGGACACGCATCCCAAATGGTGCGACTTATTGAATTTAATAGCCAGGTTGTAAAAGAAAGAAGCCATATGATAGAGAGGAACTCACCCCTACCTAAGTGGTCCTGTTTTAAGGCATGTTTAGGGAAAAGAGGACAAATACAGCATATACCGAAGCGCGCAGAGTAGGCAGCATGGCAGGTGCCTGTGATCGGGTGGCTGGTGCCATGGGGTCTGGATCCACTCATATGGGGTGGTCCTCTGCCTGCGGGGAAATGTCTAATGCTGGTCAATGAGCTCGAAAGCTAAGCTGGACAGCGCAAACGTCCCACTTTTTTATTTTCTATGTGCCAGATAATCAAATTGATATGGGCAATAGAAGTATGAAGAGCCATGTGATGGACTCTTTTTCGGAAAGGCTATTGGTAGTGGTCGTGGGGCACGTGACAATATAAATGCTTTCCATGTAAATGTGCTTCATTCGTGTGTGAAGTCTATTCGCCATATCACCGGTACGAAAGGTCTGGACTCGTATATATTTGAAATTCATTTAGACACCTGCTAGTCAATGAATACATTAAAAACTCCTACCATGCCCTTTATGAACAATGCAAACTGTTATTGTATGTACAGTATGTTCGTGTACCAAGCTCACATTTGATATGGTTACTTGCCATAAATAATGTCTCCACCCCCCCACCCCCCCAATCGTCTTGGAATACCACTGCTGTTATATCGCATTGGGGGCCTTCATCCAGGAATCTAAAATTTTGGCCACGGTCGCCAGTAATGCTGCGAGAAACGTCGCGGCCACATAGGAATTTGAACATGCCACAGCAGCAATTGACTGTGGGCCCGCTGGAGGGGTCAAGTCACCACAATTCTAAATCCTGTCAGTCGGAGATCATGAATAATTCGAGTCAATGAGACAATGGGTGGACCGGTATGCAAATAAACCAAGGACAGCTTGAACGTGAAATAGGATCACAAGGAAAGTTATTTGCAACAATTCATTGTGAGATAGTTCCATTGCAAATAACACGTTCACATTCCCATAATTGAATCAAGATGGGGAAAGGATCGAAAGAACCTTCAAATATTTATGTAGATAGTGGTGAATCCATGATTAGACACCTTCAGAGTGTCGACAAGAGTGCCCATAATTTGTAATTTGGGTCCCAATCAGAGCCATATCCAGAATCGTAGTAACCCGACCCTCTCCGTCTGTAAACCTGAACAGGAAGGATAGCAGGTTGTATTCCGGAAGGAGACACCATTTAGTCAAGAAACAACCCAGCAATTTTGAAATGATGGGTTAAGTTTGGATAAAATTCACAATAATAACTAAAATCTGTAATTGAGACAAGAGTGAAATGTCATCACTATTAATTTTAGTCTGAATCCCCACAGATCACTATTATTAGGCCATCACGAATATCATGCACCGAGAGCAAGACAAGCCCACCGGCTCAGACCGGCTTGCGTACAATCGCAGCTATTGTTCATCAGAGCAGAAACAACAAGATATGAAAGCGACCTACATGACTGAGATTGATCAGCAGCTATGATGTCCAGGGGACAATGGCATGTCATGTTTGCAATAAGTATATGATAGCATTTCTAAATTCTACAGTGAAGTTGATGCGCTGTACAAGAATCGAATCATGAACAGAATTCTGACACTTGTCAGATATCAGTCCCTGTCTGATATTAATAATGACACTACCGATTCTTAGTACTACTACTGTCATTAAGTAACAAATTAACAATTATTACTAAACATGAAACAGTTCCATTCTGATATTGATAAACTGTAGTCAACTTCAAGCTAGCTGGATCATGGATACATTTTGTGACAGTATTGAAACATAAAACACAAAGTAATATGTGAAAGCACGTTGTTCTGATGATTAGCGAGGGAATTATTGAAAGAAAATTCCCCTAGCTGAAACACCACCAAACTTTGAATAGCGAACCACGTGGCATTTACGGTCTGACCAAATCTAACATACCTTATAGGCTCTATAATAAGGCCATAGAATGATTTCTCACAATAATCGTAACATTATGATAGATATCATCTTCAGTAGCGAGGGAATTATTGAAAGAAATTCCGCTAGTTGAAAAGCCCTGAGTATAAGAACACGAAATTAGCGAACCACGTGGCATTAATGGGCTGACCAATTCTAGCATACCTTATAGGTTCTATAATAATTCCATAGCTGTATTTCTCACAACAATCTATGTGCGTCGTAAGTCATTGAAACAATAGTCGTTCTACGGTGAAGTGGAATTTACAGACGCAAATAAGTGATTGGCATTTTCGAAAACATGGAACAATTGTATGTTTGAAGCGAAACGGTCCATGAATTCTAAACCGATAATGATAAAAACGAACGAAGAGGCAACCAGAAAGATATTGTATCGATAAATTGAATTTGTTGAGTTGTTAGTGAAACTCCAAATTCTGAGACACCCTTAGAACTTATCTTGTTGGCTCAACAGTAGGAATAAAAACTGAGACAATTCGGTAGAGCACAGCCGGTTATATGGGGAGCGTTCATGCGTGACAAATCTTGGCAAGTCAATAGACGTCGAGAGGCGACCAAAAAGTTAACCCCTTTCCTACTGTGGCTTACAAACAGGACATATATCCATATAGTTCAGTGTGAACGGCTTCCTTTAGCGGAAATATAATTTTTAATATTAAAATTAGTATTTCCTCAAGGGAAGCCCGAAACTGAACTATATGGATTATTATCCTCGGCCTTGTGTTATCAGGAGGGTTAAAATTTATTGTCCGTTTATTGCGTACTCCGGTCATTCAGCGATCGGATTAGCTCACGCATGAATGCGTCCTGTGCAAATCCCGCGCTCTTAACAATTCATCTAGCCAGTTTTATTTCCGACTTTTAATAAGAAGATTTGCGAGTCGCGGGGTTGGGAATGGCACCGCCATGGGAGGGATCTATGATAGTTCAGTTTCGGGCTTCCCTTGAGGAAATACTAATTTTAATATTAAAAATTATATATTTCCGCCAAGGAGAAGCCCTCAACTGAACTATATGGATTAGAATGCAAGCCCAGGAGGAGGCAACGAGCAATAAATTTAATATTCAAGTTTGACGGGAATGTACTCTTCCAAAACAGATGTCATGTAAATGTGATTTAGTCATGAATCAGCTTTGATATGTTATGTGAAAGAGCTCATAAATTCAGATTCCAGTATTGCTCAAACTTGTACCTGCCCCCCCCCCTGGTTTTAGGAAGAAACGTCCCAGACAGTGCCACACCATACGCGCCAGCTAGAAACCGAGCAAGTAGAGACTTCTTCTTCTGCTGCTGACTTCACTGCTTCTTCTTCGCGTTTTCATGTGATGAGAGTGATTTCTGTAGATATCTTCCAAAATAGAAAGCGCTATTGACAGTATGCGACATCGAGTCGTCCCCACACAGAACAGCCTCCAAAGGCTCGGGTGCGATTGTCCTGGAGGATTGGTTGCCCGAATCTCCGAGAACGGCACCCCGCCTGCCACGGACTGCTGGTGCAGGACCATGGGGCTCGAACTGGTTCATCCCGAGGTAAAGACTGGTACAGTTGTGCAAAGTTTGTGTAAGTCAGTTGACACATATCCTGTGATGAAGTTTTGTACAAGAGATCGACCCATGTCGTTTCCATACGCAAAGCGAGTTCCTTAGGAACGACAGAATCCCGTGATTCTTGCCCATCGTCGTCAAAGCCATCAGACGCCATGAGAAGTATAGGAAGCATGTCAGTATCGACCACAGCGACAGAACACCCTGCATCAGGTTGAGATAAGGTACTATAGGGAAGCCCACTCGGGGAATGGCTCGAACGAGGTATAAATGCTCTCGCAGTTGAAGTTAAGGTGCTTTTGGCCCACCCCAATGCCATAAGGTCAGCAAAAAGATAAAATTAGAAGGATCCATTTGACCAGAGAAAACCCCCCCACCGAATCTCCCGAATGCAGGTGGTCCAGACAAGCTGGAATAAACGTCGATGACATACCACTAGGATCCCATGACGGCAGAGGAGCAGGCCTGGACGTATCACGTGGGATGACGTTTCCAGGGGGACAGGACCCACTCTCGTAATGAGGTGGGCCACGGCGCCGTGGGGAAGTGTCAGAAGGCCTGTTGGCTGGAGCGCATTGAGCGGCCCCGGACATCTAGACTTTCCCACCCAGAACAGCCGCCAAAGGCGCGGGTGCTGATGTCCTGGAGGATTGGTTGCCCGAATCTCCGAGAACGGCACGCTGCCTCCCATGGTCTGCTGATGCAGGACCCGGGGGGGCCGAACTGGTCCTGCCCGAGGTAAGACTGGTACGTTTGCTCAAATTGTTTAACCATGGACCAACGGGCCCTCATCCAACAATGACAATACCGCATATTGCCGCGTTTATTTCTTGAGCAACCCGCACGGTGTGTGGCCATCAAAGTCGAATCTCGTCGACTATAAGCAAGACAAGACATTCTGTTAGTTATTAGCAAGCGTAATACACAAAACATTTTGTTAGTTAATGCAAAATAATGTTAATAAGGTAAATTCCGTTCATTATGTGGCCATGTGGTCTTACCTGCTAGAAATTAAACTGCAGGTAAGATACTGTCACTTCTCGGCGAAGAGGACGATGAGAACCGATTTCTCCTGTGCAAGAACAGTTTTCGCGGTGCCCTTGTATATGGTGAGGAGAATGTTTTATACGCGTACGGAAAGTCCTCCGAAGGTAGAGCAGGCCTGGACATATCCCGAGGGAGAATGATTCCAGGGTGACAAGACCCACTCCCGTAATGGAGTGGACCATGGACCATGGGGAAGAGTCAGAAGTCTCAGTCCTTCCCAGATGACAGGAGCAATTGTACTTGCACCCGTATGCACTTGTAATTCTCTAATTCACGAGCATTAAACGTTGCCCTCTCCCTCTTGACAAAATGTGCATGGTTACAGTAACCGTTGATACAATATTAAACTATTGGAGGTATATTTAAAAACCGGTCCCATCGCAGTTAAAGTATGGGAATGTGAAAGTGCAACGAAACATGCATGTATCGAGGTCTATCCCACAAAGACATTTAATTTGAGAGAAACACAACGAACGATTATATTACGGATGCAAGTACATCCGTCGTCTGGATTGTGAGAGAAAATGAGAGCTTGAGCTGCATTTTCATCTGGGAAGAACTGAAGGCTGGTCGGCTGGTGCGCTGTCAGCGGCACATGACAGGTCTTCCCCACCCTAAGGCTCAGGTGCTGAGGCGTGCGCCCATGAAGATTGGTTTTCCGAATCAACGATAGTAGCACCCCGCCAGTCACTGGTACTGGGCAGTGGTCATACACGATATAGAGGCTTCTTGCGGAACGGCGCTGTATATGTGTGATGATACAAAAGCTGTCATTTGTGTTAGTCATTTAGGTATTCTATTCACCAGATAATCATATGGATATTTAGTAATAGAAGGAGAAGAGATATGTTTTGGACTCTTCTGAAATTGGCACTGGCAGGTCTGCGGAATACAATATGCGCAAGCCATAACATACTAGTATGTGTCGGCTGTCTGGTTGTCCTCAGTTACACATAAGTTACACAAACAGTTATAATCAGTATCGCGAGAACCGCACACAACCTTGGCGCAACCTAGATTTCGCAACCTTCATGTGAACCGAACCGTCGTGTGCCTCCAATACGCAGACCTGCAGTGGTCGTGCGCAATATAAATATAAACGCTGTTCATGTAACTGCACTTTATATGTGTGACATACAAATGCTGTCCTTTCTGTTATTTGCCCGATAATCAATTGGATATGAGGCAATAGAAGGAAAAGTCATGTGTTGGTCTCTGATGGAAATTATAGTGGCAGCAGCCCTGCGCAATATAAAAGCATTGCCTGTAACTGTGCTTAATAAGTGAGTGAAGGCTATTTGACATTTGATCGTTTCTATATGTGGAAATAGAAGGTAGAGAGCCAAGTGATGGACTCTGTTGGAAAGGCTATCGGCAGTGCATCGGGGCACATGACAATATAAATGCATAGTAGTTCACCTGGACTATTCATGGATTGAAAGCGCAGAAGTATGTCGGTATCAGTGAAAATGGACGCACGCCATATTGATATAGTCAGTTCGTATGTCATTGAGCCTTTGAGGCACCGACACCCTTGTACTAGTATGGAACAATTATGGCTTGCCATACATGTTTTTAAGCTCACCATTTTGTATCATGTTAATTCATAATTGGAATGTATCGAAAACACTAATGTCTGAGGATAACAGTTCAGATGTTGTCTATTTGTTTAACAGTAAACACATGGAAATGTGAAACATCAAAAGTATAAACATTGATTGACTGAAAATTTATTGAGACACTGGCTAGCCAATGAATCATTTCAACACTGCGACCATGCTAGGTCACACGGGTATGGTGACTTGCCACAAGTAGGCCATCCAAAGGCTCTCATCCAAAATATGTCCAAAGAGAGACCACGGACGGAAGTATCCTTGGATATTTAAGCAAACTATAGCTGAAGGTTCAGGCTACTGCACTTGCATATCTGTGTAGTCATGGAAGAGGGAAGCCCATTCAGCAAAATACATTGAGTGATTGCAAAGAAACAGACACAATTGTCGCCGAAATAGCGACAGAGTACCGGTATGAATTGATGGAGATCGCCATTCGACAATGGGAACTCAGGCTTCAAGATTCGACGAGAATCACCGAATCGATTCCCGTAATGATTCTCACAAAACTTTACAATTTGCAGTGTTTTATGACTAACATGATTCATCATTTGATTCTCGTAAAATTGAATGTATTTGGAGCCCTGAAACTTGAAATGAAAATCCTTGGTGCCCAATCTAGTGTCAGATAATCCTAGTCCCCAATCAAACCAGTTGCACGATTCGTAGCAACCGGACACTGTCAGTAATACTGGACAGGCATGTAAAGAACGAGACTATTCAAGAGACACAGCAGTATTTGAACATAGAATACTATATGTTGTAACAAACATAATCTCATTGTTTCTAACGATTGTTCCGATGATACAACGAGGGAAAGAAAATGGAATCGCAAGAACAGGGTCAAATTTCAAATAAATATCTTGAAGTTGATGTAACGTTCGCGACGTTCCAAGTATCCAAATACGAGCCCTCATGTTAATAGTAATACATTCGGGCTATCTAAGATTGCAAATATTAATCGGTAAGCACAATTAATTATAACGACATGTTGTATATGTACAATGATGTTCTGTGATAATCATTATCCAAATGTCGCTCAACTGCAACTTACAAATAGTTGAGGCAAAAGAAATTTCATTGGATGACAAGTTCTATCTTGTTTATGAATACATGTAAATTATCGTCAAAGGAGACATTTCTGTCTTGGCCAACTTTCTGCGCACTAACAGACCTGTTGCATATACGATGAGGTAGTGTACATGAAATGAACGTATCGAAAATTCGGCTTCATGAAATATAATTAGCACGAAATTAGGAGACTTCGCATACCGTACCACGTGGACTCCGAAATCGGACGATTCATGCCACCGTATATGTCGCACAATAATGCAATATAGGTTTTCTACAAGTAAACGATGTGCGTCTGTAGTAATTGTCAAAATGGCCATCAATGGCGAAGTTCTCAACGTGATTTTGTCGATTCCAATCCCAAATTTTTCGAGATAAAATGTGTCGATAAAAAACACGGAATTTTTATAAATTGCGTTGCGCATACAATGAAACGAAGAGTTTCTGCGCGTACTTAAAAATATTAACGACCGGGTAAGCAACGGATAAATTGCAAGTTTGTTATCAACAATAAATAGTGAGTTGATAAACTCGCAATAGAGAAATACTTCCTTTAGTTAAAACCACGTCTGATAGGTCCAAGGAGAGAAATAAAACAGGCTAGATGAATTGTTAAGAGCGCGGGATTTGCACAGGACGCATTCATGCGTGAGCTAATCCGATCGCTGATTGACCGGAGTACGCAATAAACGGACAATAAATTTTAACCCTCCTGATAACACAAGGCCGAGGATAATAATCCATATAGTTCAGTTGAGGGCTTCTCCTTGGCGGAAATATATGGCTTGTTGCCATTCCTCGGAATGAGCAAGATTATTCTCCATCTCTATTTGATCACCCAACCAGAGTGTTTCACATCACTTTAAGATGTGACATACAAATGGGACTTTCTAAAATTAGAGTGGTGGTGCACTCTATAGTTTTACACACCTAGCTCCCATTCGTTGTTGGGCTGTTAGGAGCTTTCTGAGTTCAGCCATTCCTTGCCTGTTAACATCCTCTGTAGCTTGCAACTTTACCTCCTGGTCTTGTAGTTTCATCTGTATGTCTCTCTGATAAATTGTCACCTGAAAGACAAATCAAAAAAGCTCAAAACAAGGGAAAAAAAGTGACCTGTTAGCACAACATGAATGGTAGTTATCTATTACAAGATAGTGGACAACCTAATCAGGTAGACTTGTATGTGCAACTTTTTGTATAGAGATGATTGGAACACCTGTTTAATCTTGGTTGGTTTTAACAGAAATGTTCAGGAGAATTTTGAGGTATATATAGGTAGCAAAAACACACATGTGGGATGCAGCAAATGCAATCATTTGATTGGATGATACCGTCCATTTGAAATGGACAAAATTTGAAGTCCATTTATCCTCGTGGGGTGACTGACAGAAATTCATCTGTGGCTCACAAATACAATTTAAACGCATTTCAAAGTGATAATTTGGTTAACTGCTACTCACAAGTGCAAAAATCTCATCACAAATCCCTTTTGTACGCCCGATTTTCCCAAAATGGTACAACAGTGGTGATTACATAATACAACCGTTTTTTTCAAACAGGCATATACAAATTGCTCAATTCCATCCTTTCACAGCAAATGAACCAATGCTTGCACCAGTTAACTACTCATTCAGTCAAGACACCAGTTTGAAGAAAGCAACTTCATTTCTGGAATAGTAATTTTGGAAAAATTTCTCATTATTATCAATGATAAAAAAGCCACCATGTGCTTCTCAATTAGCTTTGGATAGCATAAGCATACCATCTTACAGGCCATACCTCTTTCTCATACTTCCTTTGAGCCATTTCCTTCTCCTGAACAGCTATCTGCAGACGTTTCTTCATTTCATCATTTTCCGCTACAAGCTGCACTTTCTCCTCGTTGAGGCACTCGAAATCCCGCTCAAACTGATTCAGCCTATCAGTCAGCTGCTGAACTCTAGACTCCATTTGGTCTCGTTGCTGATCAGAACTATCAAAAAATAAATAAAATTGATATTAAAGAGCATTTCCTACATTTGTCTGTAACTGATGGTAGAAAAGTCTTATATTGTCTGAATATATTAAGACAAGATCCATTCACTCTTCAATACATAATATAATAGGCCACATAATTTCACCAACAAATTACATTGGAAGTCCTACAGGCTAGTGTGATTAGAGGTGGGAGATAAGGTAGTCTGGTGAACCTGTGTATCAAGATACCGAACCCCTGATGTATCATATCAAACAATATCATATCATAACATGCCGTTTTAATATCAGCTTCTAGAATTTCTTAGCGTTGTGCAATGTCTCTTCAAGTCATTTTTATTTGGCTTTAATTCATTATTCAGACAAAATGGTCATCTATCAAAATTTGTTTCCCACCAATTGAAAGTGACATTGTTTGTTATGATTAGTCTTAGGTCCAGCATTAATAAGAAAAACATCAAACCCTCATATAACAGTAGCCAATCTGGAGCCTTCACAAAATATATATCCCATTCTTCATTATAATATTCCATCTGAAACATGTTCAGGAAAATTGTATAATTGAATAAATATAGAGTCGCACTCATGTTGATTTTGGTTAGTGATTAGCGAACTTGAGTGGATATGGAAGGATATCCCCTTGAGCTTCCAGCTCTCGGAGTATTCTTCCGCTCTTGTGCAATAATCATTAACCCAAAACAACACAGTGCGGCTCTATATATATACATGGCAAGGGTCGTGAGTGTCGCACACATTGTGGAAGAAGTTTCATCATATAATACATACTCCATTTGTGTCCTCTTTAGTGAGTGTTGTAGGGTGTCCAGCTGTATCTCAGCCTCATCTTTAAGTCTCTCATATTTTATTGCTCGCTTACTCAGATCTTCATAAGCTTCCATATCTTTCTTCTGCTGCAATGTTACATCCTTGTGGAGCTACAAATAAATAGTTAGAATTGTCAAGCCTAAAATTAAGCCTAGTAATCTCTTGATACTGTTATCTAATGGAAGGGACCAGCCTAGAGAGTGAAATGGGCGAGGTCTTCTCCCTGTTCATTTTATTTTCAGAGTATTTGGGGGGGCGGCTTTGGGGGGGGGCTAACCCCCGGGATTCTCAAAAGGACCGATAGGCCCTTCTAACCCCTCATTTTTAGATTTATTATAAAATACAGAAAAAAAGAAAACAAAGGAAGAAGCATTTTTTATACAAATTTCTTCTTCTGATTCCGTCGCTGGAATCCAGAAGAGGGGGGTGTTTAGCCCCCTGGAACACTGTAGGTTGATAGTAGCTGCAGTGATAGCAGGTGTTGTTGCCTCATCGGTGACGGTGATGGTGGACTCCTACTAGATGGTATCCGGAGTCTGGGCTGCTCCAAAGGGATGGCCGATATGATGGTGTAGTCAAATCCAAGGAGAAGAAGGCCTGCTGGAAGTCGTCAAGATGTCCTGGTAACTTTTATCCAGCAGCTCCTGTCTTCTCCTGGCATCATCACATTGGCTTCCTGAAGGGCATCTTCCCCTCCCTGTTCTCAGTGATTTCACCTTACTTATGAAACCGGCGAAGTCCAAGTCACTGTGTAAATTTTAAACTTGAATTGTAAGATGTCCTCAAGGATTGATCTGATTGCCGCCATTTTGAAATTATCACACCTGGCACTGAGGATAACCAATCATAATCCCCCTAATTGTGTCATTTCATCACTCACTCTACGCAAGCTTTGAAAAAGTAGACCTTTGAAAACAAATTTATTTGAGTAACATAGCAGCATAGCATAACAGCAGCCGTAAGCCTTTTGTATGCAATTACAGAATTTTTTATTTTTTTTTCAATTTGACGGTTTTCTTTTATAAACAACCAGAGCTCCTGTAAAATTATGAAATCAGACCAAACAAAAAAAAGATATTTGATTCTCAGGCAATTTTGTTTGAAAAACAATGAGGGAGCGAGGGTTTAATTATTATTATTTTATTTTGTTTATGACCATAGACTGGCATAGTAAGCATGGGTTATTATATCTTCCCAGGTCCAGAAAAATGTAGTGAGAACTTTGTAATGGATATAAACTAATTTAATCTGATATAACGAATGACAAATTATGACATTGTACTACCTGTACATCATATAGGGATTACCTAGAATGATATATATATTGATATGATTTTAACATTGGCACTATCATTTTAAACAACATGCAGAACTACATAACTGATTCATATAAAAATACGGAACGTAAATACAGTTGAAACGAAAAGATAAACTGATCTTCTAAACTATCATAGAAAGTCTTGATTCACTTATTCCGCTGACTAATTAGAGACTGTATATGTACCGCAATGGATGATAGACAATAACACTTCAAATAACCATCATAAACATGGCCAATTTACACCGATTGCCAAACTGTATTGCGCTCCAGTTTGAGTACCTTTGATTGCAATAGTGTAGCAAGGGGGAAACTATCTTGCAGTGATACTTACTTACTGTGTAAAGGACACAAAGGTCAAATATCTAACGTCCTGCTGATCTTTTACAGAATATTTCAACACATTTGACCAATAAACTTGGGGGTTTGGACAGCCTGTGGGGACAATATACCTGATAGTTATCGTTGCCTATGGTCTTTTGTTGAATACCCACACATACACCATTGTATTTAGCTCCTATTCAACATTTGAAACATAACTACTTTCCATGTGACAATTTCCTATTTTCGGGTTTCCGAATTACAGCTACGGTTAATCCAAAATCGAAATAAAATGGTGCAACCAGGGCTATTTTTTTCCATGAGGCAATGCCTGAGAATCAAAACCCTTCTTTTTTTTGGCCTATTAAATGCAACCTTTTTATTCATGCTTGATATGTTTCGAGAAAATATACTGTAAATCAATACAAAATAATTATGGTACATTTTCATACAAGCCTTGAAATAGTGTGTCTGTCATTTGCAGAATGAGGTCCCTAGAGGGTGAATTTAGTGATGCTACCCCGCATAGTGGGCTAGCATCACCAAATTCACCCTCTGGGGACCTCATTCTGCTTACACCTCAGCAGAATGAGGTTCCCAGAGGGTGAATTTGGTGATGCTAAGCCGCTATGCGGGGTAGCATCACTAAATTCACCCTCTGGGGACCTCATTCTGCAAATGACAGACACCCTATTTCAAGGCTTGGAAATGTGACTTCAATCTCAGTCAGTGGCCTGAGATATGGGAGAAAAAATGTGATAAAAAATAACCTGAGTGAAATCATCTATTTTTCATGTAGAAATTCTCACCTTGTCAAGCTCTGACTCGACAGCTCGTTTCTCTCGCAGATACCTTTCCATGTGGGCATCCTTGTCCATGCTATCCTGCAATAAATAATTTACATATATATTCAGGGTTCTAGACCATCAGTTACAACATACAAGATCTAATTTTACATTGTAATTTTGGTTTGTTCTGCTGAAATAAATGGCAAAAACAAAATGTGACATATAACCTAGACCTATATACAGCGAAGAAAATCATTTTGTTACTGAAAAATTTCTGTCCCTCTAAAACCTTGTAACTACATGAAATTGATGCGTGGACTAAATCATAAGGAATTACGTTATATTTGCATAAAAACAGAAATATGAGACATTGTTTTGATAAATTAGGGCAACACAAAGACAATATGTCAATTTACAAACAAACATTTTTGATAAGGTCCTCTTTGATAATAATAAGGGAGGTGCCTGCAATCAGATATCTTTAAAACTAATTACAATGAAAACAGATTTAATAAAACTTACCATTTCAAGCACATGGATTTCATCAGTTAGCTTTGTTATTCTGTCATTACACTGCTGTTTGACAATGTCAACCTGTGTTAGAAATAATTTCACAGCATTAGAAAGCCTCAAAGGGCTGAAAGACCATTATTTAGGGACACCCATTATTTAGGGATGAAAACTGCCAGATGTGTAAACTCAACTGTTCATAACATTTAATACTGGACATGGTGAGAGCAATATTGTCAAAAAGATATATTATACCTAATCATCTATCTGAGAGAAATACAGAGCTCACACAATTTGATCATGATCGAGTTAAGGGACTTTATTAAACGTACCACATAGAAGTCATAATTTTTTTAATAGTTCTTACATCACAGACTTTCATTTAATAAGTCCTGCAAATGGGAGAAATTTTCAACTGCTATTTTGAAAGAGTGTATTGAATAATTTTCATTAAAACAACAAACATGAATTAACTATATATAAAAACATTTTAAAATTAAACTTGCCGGTTTTAGTGAATGAGCAGGTCATGTATGCAAGTTAAAGTCTATTATGGGTAAATTGATAATTGAAACACTTTTCAAGTACCAAGCCAAAATGCCAGTTTTTAAGGATTTCTATTCCTTGAAAAAAGAAGTCATTAGTTAAATTCAAGCACTTTCAAGGTTTTCAAGCACTTTTTAATATGAACTCCAGAAATACGCAGACAATGACCTCTCACAAGCCTGCAAATAATGTGTCTGTCATTAGCAGAATGAGGTCCCCAGAGGGTGAACATTGTTTTTAGTTACTTTTTCCCTTCTGGGAAGTGTCTATATTACATACTGTTTAATTTGCAGAAGATAATATGTATAATCGCCAACTTCAATCTGATCCTAGGTCTGCGATGGCAGTTGAGGCCTAAGCATAATGAGGTTCCCAGAGAGGGAATTTGGTGACGCTAGCCCATAGTGCGGGATAGTGTCACTAAATTCACCCTCTGGGGACCTCATTCTGCAAATTACAGACACACTGCTTGCAGACTTGACCTCTCAGTGAGATTTTTGCACTTGTTATCTAGGTGTGTGATTGCTAGTGCTTCAAACAGACCCACTCACTTGTGACTAGCCATACAGAATATTATGAAACATCTGTGATCAAACTAAAACTAGAGGTGTGACTGTCCCAATGGAACTAAGGATACCCCGTGTTTTTAAAACACTAAGATGTTTCACATGTCAGTAAACATTAAGTTAAAATAATAAAATAACAGATTCCCATTGCAGATACACAATTATTAACTAAACTTCATCTTCACTGCAAATAATTGGTAAAACAAATATTACTGAGAAAAATGAAAATATTCCAAGTCAAGAAGGCCAATAACTCCGCCAAAATAAGTGTGACCAATATTAAAATCGCAGGTGCACAGGTTCCCATGGTGTTTGACGTCTGCGCAATGTTTATCAAAAAAAGATTCATAAACAGAGAAAACTCTGGACAAAATTGTGTCGACGATTGAAAATATTCCAATAACTCTGCGAAAATATGTGTGACCGACATTAAAATCACAGGTGCACAGGTTCCCATGGTGGGTGGTTGATGTCTGAGCCAAGTTTCATGGAAAATGATTAAAAAACGACTGAGAAAAACTCCGGACAAATTTGATTCCAGTATATCACCCCCCCCCCCCCCCCCCCCCCCCCCCCAACTTTGTTGCGGTGGGTATAATCATTGCCGTTGCTATTTATTTATTTTATAGTGTAATAACAAATGGGAGAGGAGATACCCAAGAGTGAGACTAGCACTTCTCCTCCATTCCGATAGTCTGTAATAATTTTATGTCATATACCTTGTTCATAAAATTGGACAAATAAATATGTTTAAACTAAACTAAGATCTAATAAAGATGATCAGCTTGATTGTGTGATGAGATTATAACATACCTCTTCCCTTGTCCTTGCCCCAGCCTCGTTGATTAGTTTATTCAATACATCTTGAATTCTCTTCAATTCCTCGTCTTTTTGTTGGACCTCAACTTCTGCCTGTAATTGGATTTTGACTTTATCCAATATGCCACCAGTATCATGAGAGGTACACCCTGATACAACAGCACCATATGTAACAATTACTTCTAAATCAATGACCACTGGTTTTGTAGTTTTCATCACACAAAGTCACCAACTTACTATTCCTGGTTAACCACTGTATCACTGAATAATAGGGGTGTTATGATTAATTATCATGGTTCTTTCTGAAGAACCGTAATTGTGATACGTTTTAACAGATACATGTATCGCGATGCGTTTATTCATACATTTTGATATATTTTGTCAACTACAGTAATGCCCTAAATAATCGACTCCTAAACCACAGCAGAATTATGGGTAACTTTTCAGGATTTAGTCGGAAATATGGCTTGTTGCCATTCATCGGAAAGCTCTCAGTGAGACACTAGTGTCCAACTAAAGCTAAAGAAAAAATTCAATTGTTTCAGTGTGACTATATATAAGCTTAGTCATGGAATGTTATGCTATTAGAAATGAGAAATGGAATTGCAGTATATTAGGCCGTCATTCGTCATTGTGAGTAAAAATTTCAATAATTTGTTATGTCTAAAGTGAATTGCGATATGCATATTGTATCGTAGCCTGGGTGTATCCTTACAGCCCTACTGAATATTCACTGATGAGTAATTATATGATTCCCAGCAGCTGAATTTATTAGCTGAACATCCCTACAAATCAAGAATGAACCAGTCCAATGTACACACTGAGAACTAAATGGTATAATTCATTCAGTAATCAAAGATTAAAGACAAATTGTGGATTTATTTCAGTGAATAAAACTGGTAAGTTAGTAGTACCCAGTCTCCAATAGAAGAATGTAGCAATCAACTAAGTTTATTGAAAATTCCAACCACATCGACTGTGCCATTCCATGCACAACTGTTAATATTTACTCCTTAATTAACCCCTCTCAGTGCCAGTGGCCGATCTCATCGGCCCTAATTTACGGTCTGTAAAATAGGCGTAAAAAAATAAAAAAAAATTTTTTTTTTTTTTTTTTTTTTGGGTTGAATTTTTTTTGGGTATGTTTAAGCATGCTATAGCGAATTTAAAAACAAACTGGTTAAAACCTTAGGGGCATGTTATAACTCAAAACTATCACCAAGTATTCATAGTAATAATTTTGATGCCCATGAAAAACGTAAGATTCCCTGGCACAAAACCTATAAAATAAGTCTGTTAAACAATATAAGAAAAAATTATTAAAATTGTAAAAAATTGTAAAATATAATAACAAATGATGAAAAATTGTTAGGCCAATGCATTCTCTTATATATGTGAGGCGACCTATGGTCGACTCGCATATAAAAGAGAATGCATTGGCACAGGGTATATGGGTTGATACAAAAATCTGACCTGGCACTGAAAGGGTTAAATCCAGAATTTTTTGTTTAAGTCAATGATTTTGTTAACCCTTTCATGATGGGAACTGCACTGATTCAGCATTAAAGATCCTGTGCCAGTGTATTCTCTTATATATGCGAGTCGTCCATAGGGAGCCTCGTATTTATAATCGAATGCACTGGCATAAAAGGTCAAGGTAAATATTGTTAGGTCAATGTATTCTCTTATATATGTGAGGCTCCCTGATGGGAGACTCGCATATATTTGAGAATGCATTGGCACAAGGTTTTTGCTAAATTTCAGGAAGCTCCAGTCATGAAAGGGTTAACGAGATTCGCTGTGTATAATTTATATATCAGAATGATGTTCTGTGCTGCTAATTTGCATATAAAATTTATGAATATTACTGGTTTAATTTCTATTCCAATTCAACCAACCCAGCAGTGTTTCAAATCACTTTAATTCTTGAAAAAAAATTCCTTGACAGAGGTCAGCATACCTGATCTTTTTCTGCAGAGGCACTCTCAGCTATTTTAACAGCATCTTGAAGTTGTTGAATGGCATTCACTTCTTTCTGTTCAACATCTGAACTAAAATGAAAGATGGTGTAAAACAGTCAGTATTAAAAAAAAGGTTGTGTGATCAGCCCTTAAGAATGGCGCTGCGAGCATGGCTTGTGGCACATCAACTGTGATTTCTGCCACAATTAAGTTAATTGTTGTTGATTTGCATCATATCTTGGGTCTCCTTTTTATTGTTATTATTGCTTAAAGGCACGGGTGGCGTTCGTTGCAGAGATATTCATATTTGTTCAAATCGTCATCAACAGAAGGAATATTAAAATATATATAGTTTTGTTCATATGCCAAACATAATCAGCGCGTAAATATTATATTGTCGTCAAGACGTACGATGGTGTACGTAAACAAGAGCCTGCTCGTGTTACAGAAGTTGTGCTTCTGTTTACATATAAAGCTGAATTCTATTGGTTAATCACACACAAATGATATAAACGCTCTTTATATGGTCAGATGGACGAACCAATAACATAATAAAAACTGTTGGCAATTCAGCAATATTTATTAGCATTTTATACTTTCAATCATCGCAAACTCATTTAATTATTCAATACATATCCCACTTTGATTATAATACTGAGCTATGATTGCTTTTTCCACTATTCTAATTTCAGTAGCCACGAAGTTCAAAATAATGTAATATTGACATGTCCATATGAGTGATCTGCATGCTAATCTAAGCCAATCAGAGAGATATGGGTTAATTCAGAATTTATTCGCATAAAAAAAATATGCAGTTTTCCTTCTAAAGAATGAAAACTTATTCAAATTTTAACAGACAATTGTAGGATAGAATTGTTGAGAATGTAGACTCACTGTCTGGACTGCAGCTCCAACACTCGGTCCTCTAACACAGTCTTCTGTTGTCTGATCTCCTCTACCTCCTTAATCGTGTACATCAACCTGCATGAGAATATTGAGGAAAAATGAATATGTTTCGGAATCAGCGTTCACACTGGCAATTTTTCATGAACTTGGGCTAAATTGAAAAAAAAATAAATATGGGATCATTGGGTGTGACAAAAATGGCAATGGAGTGGGCAGATGAGAACTGCGAAAATAGTAAAATCAGTCTAGCGGTAACGTTTATCACACGCTCCTTTTTTATTCACGTTTATTAACTTAGGGAAAAGTCTGATCATAATAAATTAATTGCAGTACGTTTTATTATAAAAACTTGCACAAAAGTTGGATCAGCCACCGCACACGAGATCAAGGCCATAGCCAACCACATTGGAAGCAATAAACCTTTTTTTTTCTCTTTTCCGTTTTCTAAATTTACAGCGCATAAACATCTCACCCATTTTGATAACAAAATCTCATCCATCTTGATACCAACATCAGTGTTGTCATATTGATGGAAAGGAACGACTATTAAGTTTGGTAACTTGTGTTCAGATCCCCTGTGAACCGATATCATCAGATTTAGTGTCTTTATGGTGTATGTTTATATGTTGTATATAATGGGACACAATAAATGGGTGCATTTGGACGAAGTCTATCAATAAATTGTTCATAGACATCTGTTTGGGAAATATTGGACATGTGCATACGATATTAGAGTTTAGACACGGAGCTAGCTGATCGATGCAGAGGTGGAATGCTCCGTTGGCCTGTGTCCCAGAAATAAAACAATATATTAAGTCATGCACGCATGCTTTTCATATTGGCCTGAGAAAACTGAATTTGACTTTGCATGGCCAAATGACATACTTCTGTCTGAGACTGTCCACATCACTGTTTAATTCGGTCATCTTACACCCAGCTATGTTCTCTTTGAACAGAATGTCTGAGGATTCTTGGTCCTAAGGGAAGAAATAACAAAAAAATTAACATCTTCATAGAGCTTTGAGAGCAATATTTACCAAATGATTTCCTCTCACACAATGTAGGCAAAAATGGGTATGAATGCCTGCAAGCCAATTGACGCATCAAGCTAAATTTGTGATCACATACAAATTAACTCAGTTAATTTGACATTCCAAAATAATTTGAAAATATTTATCAAACATTACAAATGAATGGAAACTTGTATTAACTGAAGATTATGATGGCCTAATGCAGTATATGCCCTATCGAGTAAGCCATTGATACTAAATACTCATTGACAAGTAGATATCCCTAAGGATATGTTCAGATAATAAGTTCCTCAACAAATCTACCATTTGTTTGTTGATTTTATGATCTGAACATATCCCACCAAAGAATATGAATCATTCTGCTCTTGTACTATCTGTTTGTCTGTCTGTTGTCTGCTTTTATTACCTGAACACCCATCCAAAAGACCAATAGACAATTCCAATGTTAACTTTTAGAATGGAGCAGGAGAATCCATTTTGTATAGAAAGGGTTATTATGATTATGAGAGGTTCCTAACCCTGGATACGAACCTATTTTAATACGGCTACAATTCCATCAATTGAGTTCTTTACTAAAAGGATTCTACCATTGAGTTTAAAAGTATACAATGGAATGGTCTATTATTCATACGGAGGGATGTTCAGGAAATATTAGCATACAACACGCAGGCAAAAAGATAATATAAGTGCAGAAGGATTCATTTTGATGGGAAATGTTCAAATAGTAATGGTGAACATATCCTAAAGGAACTTTAGAAAGGGTTAAACTTACATTTATACCATAATTGCCTATTCTATTGTGTGTATAACACCTATTTTGTAAACTTCATCTTTACACCCTATTGTGGGTATAAGTTTCAAATTGTGGGTATACATTTCTACTGTGGGTGTAAATGTTCAAACGTAGTTTCATGTCTTAAATGTTTATACCCATAGTAGAACTACATTGTAGTTAGCAAAATAGTTTCTATGTCACATTCATTTAAAATTGGAAGTTTTCATGATAAAAATGAGATGTGAGGAAAATTGCCGGCATTTCAATCACATGTAGCATCCTAGCTTGCTAGTTTTATATGAACTCTAGGAGACATATGAATGGTAATTTCATGTGACTGGTCACTCAGAAACAGATTGATGTCAAGATAAATGTATGCGTCACTATGTGTGTTGTTTTTGTTTTCTCAGTGTGGATACACATTCAAAGTAAACAGCGGAGTAGTTGAATATGCGGAAGAAATAAAAAATAATAATTGTGGCATAAATAAAATACACGCATATTAGCCGAGAGTACAAATTTTTCACCACTCGTGGTATTGTGGTTTTAAACACGAGCCTGTTGTGGTGAAAATTTGTTATTTTTGGCTACTATGGGCGGATTCTATATATCACAGATGTCAATGATTTTAAAAACAAACATCTGACCTTCCATCTGAGCTGCTGTCGAGTTTCTTCGAGATTCAGTTTGAGGTCTCTAATCTGTGCATCCTTAGCACTACATTCAGTGGTCACCTCCCTGTGTAACAGATGTATATAAAGGAAATATTATTTTAAAGTGATGCGAAACACTCCGAAATGTTGATCAAGTAGAAATGGAGAATAAGCTTGTTCAAAGTAGTAATTTTCACAAATAGTATATCCAAATTGACAACACACATTCTTATATATTAATTAAATGCAGTGACTCTCGATGGCAAAATCATTTTCGTAGTTTATCGCGGATATCGCCAAATCGAGTAGTAAATATTAACGATTGAGTGTATTTCTGACAATGTTTTCTGTGGAGTGGTACGGCCGAATTGCTTCAAATTTTCGGCGATGTTAGTAGAATGTTACATTCCTCAGTTGTCATAGTGCCTGAATATTAACTTATCAGTTTCACACACTCATACAAGTACATACTATGTCTTTAATAATAAATTGATGTGGAACACTCCGCTTGGGTCATCAAAATGGAATCAGAGTTCATGCTGCCATTTGCCAAATGCAAAAATAATTCAAATTTGGCAAAAAAAAAATTCATTTGGCAAGTAACTTTTTAAGACCTGAAGAAAGTTGAGAAATTTTGGTCAAACAATACCATTCATTTCAGGAAACTCTTACACTAATTTTATTAGTAGTGCTTGATATGGTTAGGAAAAGTGAAAAACCTCTCTAAGATGCAGTTAATCTGATAGCATTAGTATCTAAGGTTGGAGGGATTACTAGTATGGATGGTGGTGGTGGTGTTTACATACAGTAATGCCCTAAATAATCGACTCCTTAACCACAGCAGAATTATGGGTAACTTTTCAGGATTTAGTCGGAAATATGGCTTGTTGCCATTCATCAGAAAGTTCTCGGTGAGAGCTTTCCGATGAATGGCAACAAGCCATATTTCCGACTAAATCCTGAAAAGTTACCCATAATTCTGCTGTGGTTAAGGACTCGATTATTTAGGGCATTACTGTAGCTAATCCTCTTTGTGTTGATGTGCCCTTCTGATGAAGTAACCCTTCTACAATCTACAATTGGTTTATTGTGCTATGATAAACCATACCAGAGAGGCGAGAATTATTAATAATTAACTGCTTTCCTATCGATATCAAGTCATTCAAATAGCGTTTGTCGAAATATAAGACTGAAAAACAAAAAAAATAATAATAAGACTCAATGTCATTCGAACTCCGACTGGCGGTGGGATAAACGTCCCGGCTTGAGCGCTCCCGGACATTACCCACTTGGCGTCCGGATTACTGACTTCAGCAGCTTATGGATATTTCTATTGTCCCCGCTGAAGTCAGGCCCGTGCTGAGCGGTCTTGCTCCAGAAAGAAAGCACTTCAAACACAGCAACAGAAGAATGAAGGAAAACAGAACCGAAAAAGAAGAAGAAGTATACAAACAAAAAAGTCTAGTATTTTTTTCCACCATTTTTCATTGTTATGTCATCATTTATAACACCCAACATCATTCCCATATGGGTTGTAGGGGAGGTCATACTGCCCTTCCATATCATCCCGGGTATATCCCCAAATCCCCAGTAATAAGACTCAATGTTGTAAAAACTGATAGCATTTGGTCACTTCTAAAACAATTTGGCAAAAATTATTTTCATTTGGCAAAAGTAAATCTTGGGCCAGCACGGACCCTGAATGGAATACACAATAAATCAGATATTTTCATAAATTTTATGTCCAGCAAGCAACGTCATTCTTATATAAATAATTTGCAGTGAATATAATTGGCACAATCATTACCATTTGTATATCAGTGAAAATTTGTACCAAATGAAGGAGGAAATGTTTATTGTGAATAGTTTAGACATTGTATTATCGCTGGAATTTTCAGCAATATTAGTTGAATGCTACATTCCATAGGGAGCCTCACATATATAAGAGAATGTGCTGGTATAAAAGGTTAAGGTAAATATTGTTCGGCCAATGTATTCTCTTATATATGTGAGGCTCCCTATGGGAGACTCGCATATATAAGAGAATGCATTGGCACAGGGTTTTCGAAATATTTCAGGAAGCTCCCGTCATGGAAGGGTTAAGATTACCTCAAATTAACTCTTAGTTTCTCGTTTTCAGAATCAAGAGAATCTACTGCTTGGTCATACTGGCTCTGTACCTAGAGAAATAAACAAAAAGATATACTTTAAATAAAAAAAATACCAATTTTTTTATGGAATAGTGAACATAACCTATAGTCTAGTATATTACAGATATTCCAGAGAAATAGAGTTTATATCAACAGCATTTACTTAGTCTTGATTCGATTCTATCATATATAAGCAGCCATGTTTTGTTCAGAATTATGAATGCATGGACTCAGTATGAGTGTTCATTGCTTCAAATGTGCTTGTTGTAGTGACCGTGAACAAATTCTCATTCAGATCTAGCTTGAAAATCGATGTTTGAACCCGCGCCAACTAGTTTAGCCCAGACTGTGATGATCTTATCCATGACCTACCACCTCATCTAAGGGACATCCTTAACAGGAAGCACTTTTGCCGTGAGTTGGGAAACTTATCAGTCTGAACATAGGTTCGTATATTGACATAGAACGGATCTGTCATTATATTGGAAGAGCACAATGCACTTTGTATCTGTGACGATACAATTACTTGCACTGACATATATATCAGATTTAATTTAGAAATGAACTTTGCACCAATGAAAATTCATGTGCATCTGTGCATTATGTACACCTATTTCTGATCCCAAAATAATTTGTTTCAATTCACAGAAACAAATATTTATAGAAATAATCATAATTTTATTTCATTTCGGACTTATTTCCATGCCTTGTCTCATCTGAGTTCAGATCTCAGCTGGTTGTTAAGCAACTAGTCAATGGCAGACAGCACTAATTCTAACCTGCTGAGCTTGATTCTTCACAACATTCCACTGATGGCTTCCTTTCTCTTGCTACAAAAACAGTGTAAGTCATATATATATATCATTCGATGTTCAGTATTAAAGGCCCACTTAATTTTCAAGTCGCCGATTTTTTTTTTATAGTGCCTTGATATACGGTTTTAATAACAATCTATGCCATAAAATATGATTATCATACTATAAATCATTACAATTTGGAAGGTCTGTCTCAGAAAGTGCCCATAGAGTATTAGAAAATAGCTGAAATAATAAAATTATTTCCCCCGTTATGACTCCCAGAATGCAACAGAATTCAAACTATAGTATATTTTCAATGGAAGAGGAATAACTCTATATCTAAATATATGGAGATATTCCCCTTCCATTGAAAATAATAAGACTTTGTGTAGAAACTTCAGCACAGAACAGACATCAGATTCTCAACAAAAACAACATGTTGACAGTTTATTACATCAAATAATGGAAGTGTGCATGGACAGGGACCCGAAAAAACAGTAAAATATGTATAGCCGCCATTGCATATCAACATAAATGAGCACTGATTTGCCTACAAGTTCTTTAGTATCATCCAAACCTGTAGGTCAGCTTCAAGTCGACTAATCTCCTCCTCTGCTGCATGGTACATTTCATATGCTGATTCCTTCTCCTATAGAAAGAAAAATATATTGATGGTATTCCAAGATATGTACATGTAGTTCCTTTAGTATGCTGATATAATATGAGTATATTGAGGTGCCTTTAACCCTTTCGTGATGGGAGCTGCGCCATGTGCCAGTGCATTCTCTTATATATGGGAATCTCACATTGGGAGCCTCGCATATATTTAAGAGAATGCACTGGCTTACAAGGTCAAGGTAATATTGTTAGGCCAATGTATTCTCGTATATATGCGAGGCTCCCTATAGGGGACTCGCATTAGAGAATGCATTATTGGCACAGGGTTTTCAAAAAAATTCAGGATGCTCCAATCATGAGAGGGTAAATACCTTTACTAAATTGTCTGGCAATCCGATTAACTGATGTGCCAAAAATTGGATTTAGTAACTTATTCATTGAGAAAGAGAACAAGACATTCAAAAACAGCATATTTTGTGCTATCGAACCAGCAGATATAATTCCAAACCGGAACAGAACCGGATTGTATCGATTGCAGACTGTGATGTTAATGTTGCCATCACGTATGACATCATTTACATTATCGTAGGCTTATTGGCCACATTTCTACTTATTGGCAGACTTATTTTTACTTATTAGCCATGTTTTCCACTTATTGGCCGACCTTTGTTACTTATGATGTGGGTCGCTTTCTGCTTCTTGCAACTGAATAACCTATAACTGATTAATAAATTCGGTTACGATAAGCAATAAGAAAAACATCAAAGCCTCAAATATAACTGGTGCCTTCACAAAACATACAGTAATGCCCTAAATAATCGACTCCTAAACCACAGCAGAATTTGGGTAACTTTTCATGATTTAGTTGGAAATATGGCTTGTTGCCATTCATCGGAAAGCTCTTAGTGAGAGCTTTCCGAAGAATGCAACAAGCCATATTTCCGAATATATTTGAAAACGATATGTAATATTCAAGCTTTATTAAAAAAATAAACTTAGTAATTTCTTCCCATAAAACATTTTAAATTATGGAAAAAAAAGGAGAAAACAAAGAATGGAATATGCCCTCAACTTTGTTCTACTTACATGCTTTGTATTTTAGTCACCATTTTCGTAAATCAAGCGATGAAGCATTTTTTGTTTTGAAATATGGGGGAAAAGTTGTAGGTTGGGTTTGTAAAGCAGGCTATTACATTGTTCTTGCCCAAGTGAACTACTCAATGAGTTTTAGTCATCAAAGGGTTAACCCTTTCATGATGGGAGATTTGTTGGTGCATCATTACAGATCATGTGCAACTGCATTCTCTTATATATGTGAGTCTCCCACAGGGAGCCTCACATATATAAGAGAATGCACTGGCTTACATGGTCAAGGTAAATATTGTTTTGCCAATTTATTCTTTTATATATGCGAAGCTCCCTGTGGGAGATTCGCGTATATAAGAGAATGCATTGGCATAGGGTTTTCGTAAAATTTTAGAGAGGGTTAAGGGAAGGGTTAAAGATGCTCTGTCTGATTTAACACCATAAAACCGCCATCTGTTTGTCATCTATACCAGAGAATAGACTCGCATATATAAGAGAATGCACTGGCACACACTGGCCATACTAATGACGTCATTGCATACATTTATTTTTATTTTGCCAAGTAAGCTCTGCTGAAAATTAACTAGAAAAATTTTGCCTACATTGGCGTGAAATCGGATGGGGCATCTTTAAATCTAAACAAAACATTAACCTGAACAGCAGTTTTAAGTTGGTCTTGTAGGTTGAGTAGCATAGCTTCGTCGGCACCAGAGGGCACTTGCAGATCATCAAGCTTGAGTCCATCAAAATGAACTTCGATGCTTGATTTGAGTTCTTCATTTAGCCTGGAAAATGAAGGAAACTGTTATATTGTTCAATGCCGTGCAATTGGCTGTGTCTTAGTTTGGAACCCAAACATTGTGTTCAAAGTTATATATTTTATGACTTCAATGTGTCTCTCTGGGACATATAACGCTCATAGAAAGGTAGTTCAAGTAATAGTTTTGTCAACTTATTTCAATATCACAGAGTGGCTTTAATTTGTGACAAATTATCAAGAAATATGTATGCATACAATCCTCCATCTATCATAATGTTAGGGGAACCTATGTGTAAAATAATGCTCCAAGTGCAGGCTTATCCCAGTAGTTTCTAGGTCATATGGAAAGAAACAAATGGATTACAAAATAAATAGCCTTTATTAATCCTTTCCAATAATACCAATACCAACAATAATGTACCATTTCTGTTTTGTATATATGGGTGGGGCCAGGGTGTCCCTTATTATTAATTATGGCGATTATGGCCCCACCTTCTCAGCAAACCTATTGGTCGCTTTTATATATGCATATTTTAATATACGATACACATTCATGGTTGTTTCAAAATAAACAGCCCATTGAATCGGACATTGTGTTAGCCTCTGATCTAGTGAACCCCCATTTAGGTTTAGGTCCATAAGATAGTTGCTTGGGAATCCCAGACATAAATAGATTTTTTATAATAATAAAAAAATAAAAGTTTTGATTAAAGATACGGGCGGCATTGGCTATGCTGTTAAAATATTCACCTCCGTCAAAAACCGCCATAAACAGAAAGAATAGTAAAATATAGACATACTTTGTTCTTATACCAATCAGAAATATGGCATAAACAGTAAGTTATTGTCGAATGTTTTTCCTTTGTTATGTAAACAAAAGCAAAAAAAGTTACAGAACCTGGCTTTTGTTTAGATCCGGATATGGTAATCATAAAGAGCGTTATTGGTGACTGTTTCCCTGATATGGAAATAATAAAGAGTGTTTATATCATTTGTGTGTGATTAACCAATAGATATGCGCTGTGTTATGTAAACAGAAGCAAAACTTCTGTAACACGAGCAGGTTCTTGTTTACGTACACCATTGTACGTCTTGACGACAATATACTATTTACGCGCTGATTATGTTTGGCATATGAACAAAACTATATATATTTTAATATTCCTTCAGTTGATGGCGATTTGAACAAATATGAATATTTCTGCAATGAACGCCGCCCGTGCCTTTAATTTCCGAATTGACTTGAAAGGACCAATTTATTGTTAAAATACTATCATTGATATACATGACAATGCAATGACAGAAGGGATTTTGTCCCAAGTAACAATTTTGAAGAATTGTCTAATTTGTCAATTTGGAAAATAATTTAAAGAATGGGTGTTGGAGGCTGTGTTACAAGCGTCAGTAGACACTGGTAACCAAAGTAGCATTATAGTATTTAGCATAGTGCATGCACTTACCTGTTATTTTCTCCGATAAGGCTAGAGACTTGCTGTCTTTGTAGTTTAAGTTCAGCCTGCAAATGCAAGGAGAAATATGACATGGCACAAGATGTATAATATGCTCGTTCTATAAAAATAACAAATATAAAGGTATAAATATCAAAGTACCAATCCTTCCATATTTTCAGGTATATGTTTATATATTTTTTTCGAATTACTTTTCAAGAAGAGCTGTTTATATATGTTGTTTATTCAAATTTCAATTTTTCAAAGGTTTAGAGTCTGAAATTATACCTAGTAATTATCACTTTGGACACATTCCTGCTCGGTTTTGGGGATCAAAATACATCCATAAATGAAATTTTTATGCAGACTCAATGTGCCTCAGAAAGACTTATTAACCATTTCTATACTAAATAAATTCTTCCATTCAGTTATTAAAGTATATATTGGAATTGTCAATCATTCATTTGGAGGGGATTTCGGGGAAAATGAGCAGACTACAGACATACAGAAAGAAAAGAAAAGAGCAGAAGATTTACTATTAATTGGTGGGAATTATCAAATAATAAGTTCAACAAACAACCCATTTGTTGAACTTATTAGCTGAACATTTCCTAAAGGAAGTGCTCGTCAATGAGTTTTTAGTATACAATGGGTTAAAGTAATAAAAATTAACACTTCGGGGCCAGTAGTTTCTGTATGAATATCACATGGCAAATAAGAGATACATGTAAGACATGAACTTTTATTCATCAGCTTTATATAGACAAGTTCAGTCAGAAATGCTCTTTGTAGGGGTGTTTTAATATTCTGGAAATTAATAAAGCCATGTCAGTTTAAAGGTACTGAATCCGATCAGACGGTCCCATACCATCAAGATACAACAACAACATTTCTTCAAAATACACTTTAGTTATCAGAATTGATTTATTGCAACAAAATAATGCTAACCACTGTCAACTATGGTATCAAATTTCCCAAAACTTGCTATTTATCAACATTCTGTTCAACAAAACATGGCCGTATTATCACTAAAGTATCACAAAATTTGACCGTATTACCACTTGATTTTAGAGTTATCCATCTTCATCCGCAATTTTGTCCGAGACCCTCCATTTCACCACATGTTTCTGGGCCACATATTATTACACATCTCGAGAAATAACAAACTTCAAAAATCGATATCTGATCACTTTGAGCTTTGATGGGTAGGTTCCTCGACTCAAATCAAATATTTTTTACCCCTGAAGCCAAAGAAATAGTAATTTAGGAGCATCTGATCGGATTGAGTACCTTTAACCCTTTGAGTGCCAGGTCCGATTTTTGTATAAACCCATATACCCTGTGCCAATGCATTCTCTTATATATGCGAGTCGACCATAGGTCGCCTTGCATATACAAGACAGTCAATGACTGTGGGGTCGCTCACCAGACTGCAAAGACTGATAAGACTGGGACTCTGGAGACCAAAACAGGCAGCACTTTTCATAATCACTTTAAAAGAAGTAGATTTAAACAGCATATGTGGCTAGAGAGACTGTAAGTATGTAGATTGGTGAAAATCCACCTTGAAATTGCCAACTGTACTACTGATCACAAAATCTGAATTGCAGTCAAGGAAGAACATTCCATTCTATATAAGCCAAATAGTTCTTGCAAAACATATTTTAAGAATTACTGTGCAGTGAAATAGTTAAGTCTCTGGCTCTGCCCTTATTTGACTTTGTGATCCCATTTTCACAAATCTGATAAGGATAAGATTTAAGTTCCCCAGTTGAAGTTGGTGATATTCACCCATTGGGCACCTCATTTATGAATTTTATCTTCTGCAAGTTAGGGGATATAGAAACTTCCTAGAAGGGAAATTTAAATTTAAATGTAAATTTGATACTGTAGATACTTCCCAGAAGATGAGGCCTAAGCAGAAGGTGAATTTGGTGATGCTAGCCTGCTGTGTGGGATAGCATCACAAAAAGCGTGTCTGTTCCTACATTGTGCATGCCTGGCCTCAAGCAACACAATGTATTATACAATCAAGCCTTGAAATAGTGTGAAAGTGTGTCTGTCATTTGCAGAATGAGGTCCCCAGATGGTGAATTTAGTGATGCTATCCCGCACAGCGGGCTAGCATCACTAAATTCACCCTCTGGGGACCTCATTCTGCTAGGGCCCCCAACTGCTATGGCAGACCTAGGATAAGATTGAAGTTCCCCAGTTGAAGTTGGTGATGTTCACCCATTGGGCACCTCAATTATGAATTTATCTTCTGCAAATTAGGGGATATAGAAACTTCCTAGAAGGGAAATGCAACTAACAACAATGTTAATTTGTTACTATAGATACTTCCCAGAAGATGAGGCCTAAGCAGAATGAGGTCTCCAGAGGGTGAATTTGGTGATGCTAGGCCGCTGTGTGGGATAGCATCACTAAATTCACCCTCTGGGGACCTCATTCTGCAAATGACATTAGTCCTGATATGAACAATACAATACATGAGAGATTGGGAATTAATGACATCTAGCAAATCTGCAGGAATGTTTATAAACATATCAAGATTGACATGATTGTGTCGGCATACCCAGCATATATACAGTTACAGCCAAAGTAAATGCTTCTTATTAATGATTCTGTCAAGAATTTGAGTAAATTTTATTTTTGAGACCAGGCCAGGGTGGCAGAAGCAGTGCACTTGAGTGAAGGGCCAGGGGCCACAACCTACAGAAATGTAATGGCATTAGTTTTTCAATTTTCAAAAAATGTTAAACAATATATATATATATAATTGACCATGGAGTTAAATACAATTTTTTTTTTTTTTTAAATATTCTAATAAAAAAAAACAATTCCACAGTTTTTTTTAAATATTCTTTTATTTTTTAATATATCATTTCTTTTCTATTCTTTTCTTTTTTGGTTAAAGAGTTTAATCTGAATTTTTTTTTCTGAGTTTTGCGGCTGAGTTATGTCCCTGGCCCCACCCACATTTGACCCAGTGACCTCATTTGAACAAATCTGAACCCCAGTCAACCAATGATCCTTTATACCAAATATGAACCCATTGGGCCTGATGGTATTCGAGAAGAAGATGTTTAAAAGAATTACTATGGAGGGAAAGAGTTATGGCCCTGGTTTCTCAACTAATCAACCTGGTGACCTCATTTGAACAAATCTGAATGTGAGTCACCTAGGGAACATCCACACCAAATATGAACCCATTAGGCCTTATGGTTCTGGAAAAGAAGTCGTTCTAAGAATTACTATCAAGGAATAGAGTTGTGGCCCTGCTTTCGCAACTATTTGACCCAGTGACTTCATTTGAACAAATCTGAATGAGAGTCACCTAGGAAACATCCACACCAAATATGAACCAATTCTGTCCAATGGAACTTCAGAAGAAGATGTTCAAAGAATTGTTGACGGATGGACGGATGCTAAGACGGACGGATGGACGGACTGACGACGGACGAAGAGTGATGACTATAGCTACACCGGAGACTTCGTCTCAGGTGAGCTAATAAGAGAATGCATTGGCCTAACATTTTTTTTTTTTTTTACAATTTTAATAATTTATTCTTATATTCTTTAACAGACTTATTTTGTAGGTTTAGGGCCAATGAGATCGGCCCCTGGCACTCAGAGGGTTAATAAGGACTGCAATAATAACTTTTATGATCAGATTACTCATGTGCTCCATATTTGGTAAAGATCTGATTATGATTGCCATGGATGATTACAAGAATTTTATTAAAATTATAATACATCACTTGGGAAGGCCAACTCACTTCTGCTAAACAGATATGTGACCCACCATATCAAATTCAGTCGGAAGTCGGGATTTTTTTACCCTGTGCCAATGCATTCTCTTATATATGCGAGTCGACCATAGGTCGCCTCGCATATATAAGAGAATGCATTGGCCTAACAATTTTTTATCATGTTTTTTAAATAAATGTTTCTTACAATTTTTAGGACATAAAATTACCCTGCAGGGAGCCCCACACATATATAGAAGCACCCAGAAGAGTGTCGTCTGCTCATGTTAGTCTGGGGCTCTATATAGGTAAAATTATAAAATTGTTAAAGAATACAAGAAAAAATTATTAAAATTGTAAAAAATTGTTAGGCCAATGCATTCTCTTATATATGCGAGGCGTTGCCCAGGTTAATGTATGCTGTGGATATTTGTTGGGAATAGAGAATGCTCTTGCTTAAAGTGTTATACGTTTTCTCATAAATTGTTTATTCAAATAGCATCACAAAACATGATTATTACAGTCATGGAATATAAGTAGTGGCTCACCTTGTCAATTGTCATTCTGTTTATCGCGATTAATCCGTTCCACCAATAATGAAGTATTTATTTATTTACAACTGCGTATACATTAGACGTTATAATATGATACATGAACATCATAAACACATTAGTTCGATAAAAGATGATAATTGGGTTTTACATATTGAGATGTATCAATCAATCTAGTGGGTTGGACTAAGATCTCGAGAACACCTGGCTATCATATCTCCATGAAGATACAGACGTTTCAAAGAAATTTCCAGGTGCTCCTCAGTTCATGGCGCTATATATTGGCTAAATATTCTTAGTTTAAACGAAATGTTGCTGCTCATATATATCAGCTACATGTGCCAGGCACAGAGCGAGGTTTGAGTTGTTTATGTCAGTCGATGAGTCTGTTCTAAAACCCTTGTCAGATGTCAGTATTGGTAGGATCCTGAAAAGTCTTGTGCTACTAACTGCATTTTCTTGTACCGGTATATCAGAAGAAACTATATTTGACTGCACACTGTGACCACTATTTTTGAACAGGCCTTCCATATCTCTTGACAAATTGTAACTTTTTGTGGAAACTATATTGAATGGAACAGACTAAATTTTGTTATTATATATATGCATTCCTCTGACGGTTCGAGGTCTCTCAGTTTGCACGAATATATGTATCTCTTCAATAGAATGATAAATATACGTTTAATGCTTCTTCTAGTTATCTCTTTTTGCTAGCTCATTGTGTGAATGCCTTGATTGCCATTCCCATATAAATATGACTGTTAAGAAGATATAATTGTTCAAGTGACTTATGTGGGTCACCATATGTCGGGATTGTGAAATGTGAATGCCCAACTACTTAAAATGATATGGAGATGGCCTGGTGACTGTATATAACTTATATGTGGATATCGGCGAATAGCAATCTTATCAATGATAGTGCATATCCGCTCACCATCCCTGACGCAAACGACACCAAATGTGATTTAATTCATGGTATATCATTAGAGAAAAACGTGTGTGAATTTGGTGGAATTTGGTTTATTAAATCAATTGTTGATGCAACGCTGACTCGAACAACGCCATATTGCGAAGGTGATTATGTATTCGTTTGGTGGAAATCAGCGACAAAACTATTTCACCATATATTTTAAATTTCCCCTCCCACCAACAGCGTCATTTTAGAAAATTTTAACCCGCACCATTATCTTCCTTGTAAAAAGTTACCCCTCTTAGAACGCCTTGGTGCCATCTCGATTGTACCACGTGAAGTTATATATAGAACGCACACAGACAGACAAAAAGACAGACAGACAGCACGATTTTATTTCTTGTATCATTTGAGAAGAACGTGTCTGAATTTGATGGTAATTGGTACTAAAAATATTTTGTATCAGTTTTGGTGACCCTCCCGTCCCTATTTCGTCTCAAGCTGCACACACTAAGACTCATTAGAGATTAGAGATGCATATATATGAAATTGGTGAAAATTGGCGAGTATACAAATTCGTATCAAATTTAAGGTCCCCATATCTCTCACCCATAGGGCACCAATTTGGTGTATATAAACCACACGATAAGATTCCTCGTATCACGGAGAAGAATATGTATCAATCTGGTGGCAATCGGCACTAAACATATAGATATATATTTTTTTGTCCCTCTCATCTCTATACACCACTGACTCGAATGGCCCCACTTGTGACATCCTTAAACCACACGATTACACTCCTGATATCATGGAGATGATTGTTTATAAGTTTGGTGATAATCGGCGATTAAACAATTTTTTTAATCAAATTTGGTGCCAATCCCTCCCCTCTCCATCTCTCACCCAAACAGCACTACTATGGCGTCTTTAAATCACAATTAGATTCCTCGTATCATGGATAAGAACGTGTATCAATTTGATGGAAATTGGCGCTAAAAAAATTGTGCATAAATTTTGGTGCCCCTGTCCCTTTCAATGCAACCCTGACTCGAATGAGGCCACATTTGACAGATAAAAGCCACACCATTAGACTCCTCATACCATGGGGATGATTTTGTAAAAGTGTGGTGGCAATCGGCGACTTATTATAAAATTTAGTGCCCACCCCCTCCCAATCTCTCATCCAAAAACAACAATTTGGCGTTGTTAAATCGCACAATTAGATTCCTTGTATCATGAAGAAGAATATACATGTATATCAATTTGGTGGAAATCGGCGCTAAATTAGTTTTATCAATTTTGGTGCCCCTCTCCCCTTCCGTTCATCCCTGACTCAAACGACGCCACTTTTGACATATTTAAACCATACTGTTGGATTCTTCATATCATCGGGATGATTAGATGTAAGTTTTGTGGCAATTGGCGACAGAAAAAAATATCTGCCCCCCCCTTTCCGGGCACCCCTGACGCGAACGGCGCGACTTTTGCCATATTTAAACCACGCCATTAGATTCCTCATATTATGGGGATGATTATATATAAGTTTGGTGGCAATCGGCGACAAATTTTTTTTCTGCCCCTCCCCCTTTTCTGCCCCTGACAACAACGGCGTCACTTTAGAAAATTCCAACCCCGACCATTATCTTTCTCGTAAAAAGCTACTCCTAGTAGACCCCTTTGGCATCATCTAGATGGTCCCCTGTGAATTTCTATAGAACACAGACAGACAGACAGACAGACATTCGCAAATATAGATATAGATGCATTGGCACAGGGTAAAAAAAATCCCGACTTCCGACTGGATTTGATATGGTGGGTCACATATGTCAATACGAAAGATTATCATTGGTTTTTTAAAGAAAGTAGGTTTATTTTGTAGTCCTCAAGAGAATTGTTACCTGATACTGTGCATTTTCGTTATCCAGGTCTTTGATATGATTGTCGTATTCCAGCATAAGCGGAGATACAATGCTACAAAACATAAGTGAAATGTTGTGAGAATGAATGATCTATTAGATGTCACAATCTTCGCATTTTGTAAATATCTTGGAACCTAAAACAAGATGTCATATTTCCAATGACAGGGCCTAAACAGGGCTGGATTTCACATAAAAGGGCTGCATTCTTGTGAAAAAATACACTTTTTATTTCTGTTGCTTTGGCAATTTTCAACAGCCATTCAATCATATTTGAAAGGCATTGTCTCTGTACATGTGATATAAGTTGCTGGAATTTAGTACAAGTCACTTTTTCTATTCAATGCATTACTCCAGTAGAAAAGATGGTCCAAGTTTTAATTGTAAACTCAAGTTTTATATATATTTTAGCATGCCACTATGTGGATACTAGATTTTTCAGCAGAAACAAAAATTTCTGACCAAGCCCTAGGCAAATTTTGCTTAAGAAATGTCCTGGTAATTAGCAGGGCTCAATATAAATATAATTATATATATTTACCTGCTGTCCGAGAGCCATGGTTTGTCACTAGATTCAGGTGATTCCTTAAAAATAATTGTTCAAGGTCAACCTCTAACAAATAATGTACGACCACAACCACATTAAATCACAGTTCGAGCTGAAATAGAGCGACAGCACTTTACCCATTTTAACCCTCTCTATACTAAATGGTTTTTCTCATTCAATTATAAAGGTATACAGGAGAATGGTCTATTATTCATTCGGAGGGGTGTTCAGGATAAATTAGCACAAAAGTCAGACGAAAAGATCATAAAAGTTCTGAAGGATTCATATACATTGGTGGGCAATGTTCAGATATTAAGTTCAACAGTTGAACTTACTATCTGAATAATTCCCAAGTACTCATCAATGAGCATTTGGTAAAATAGCAAAATATTGGTGAGGTATCATCTAACCCTTTACCCAACAGAATGGCCCTGTGCCAATGCATTCTCTTATATATGCGAGTCGACCATAGGTCGCCTCGCATATATAAGAGAATGCATTGGCTTAACACATTAAAAATTATAAAATTGTTAAAGAATGTAAGAAACAAGACAGTCAAAGACTGTGGGGTCGCTCACCAGACTGCAAAGACTGATGACACTGGGACTCTGGAGACCACAATAGTCAGAACTTTTCATAAGCACTTTGAAAAAAGTAGATCTAAACACGATATGTAGCTAGAGAGGCTTCAGTAGTGTACAGTGGGTAATTTCAAGATGAATATCCACCATGAAATTGCCCACTGTTCACTACTGATCACCCCCCTCCTCCAGCTCAACAAGTCCCCTCCCGACCGGGCTCCAGACTCCCAAGTCTTGGGTTGGAATTTCACAACCGACATCTCAAACTTTCTCAATTTTTGGAAATTTCCAATCTCACAAGCACCTTTTTATAAAACCATTTAGACATGTTTGAAGCCCATTTATCCATGGACCCAAAACACCATACATGTATGTCAGATTAATCAGTTAGGTAGTTCCAAGGAAGATGTTTTAATGAATTTGGTATTTCAATGATTTTTTAAACACAAAATTGTTAACTCCCCATAGCCCCCGTCATTTCTTAACAGGTTGACCTGATGTTAACAAATCTGAATATCAGTCACTAAAGGATCATCCATACTATATGTAAGCTAAATAGTCCAACCTCTCTTGAGAAGACAATTTAAGAATGACTATAGAGACATACAGTTATGTCCCTGGTCCCACCCTATTTAACCTGGTGACCACATCTGAATAAATTTCAATACCAGACACCAAAGAACCCTTCATACTAAATATCAGCAAAATAGACCTGTTAACATTTGTGGCGATTTCGGTCGAACAGTTTAACCCGAAGTAGGAAAATGTGGACTGTTACTGGTTGAAAAATCAAATCTACAGCCTCATTGCCTCCACCCAGGCAGCTTAGAAATCAATAGGAATCTATATATTATTATACCAGTATCAAACAGCATACATACAGGTAGGGTGGGTGGTTGAGAGTTAAATCTCTTATCTCTGCCCTTATTTGAACAAATGTGAATCCCCACCTATGAGATCTATTCATCTAGAAATTTCAAACGGTAGATTTTAAGAGTTGAAGAAAACTGATTTTCCTCAAAAGTTTCCTAAAAATGACCTCACGTGTACAAATCTGAACCCCACTCACCAAAGGACCCTCCATACCAAAAGCTAAATAGGCCTGATGGTTTCTGAAGAATTACTATGGAGGGAAAGAGTTATGGCCCTGGCTTCTCACCTATATGACCTGATGAACTCATTTGAACAAATCTGAATGTGAGTCAAAATATATAAACCATTTCGGTCTTTAATATGTATGTGGAGAAGAACAAAATTGATGGACGGATGGAAACATCCCAACAGAGGGATGGACGGGAGGACATACTGACAGACAAATTCAATCCAATATACCCCCCCCCCAAGTTTTCTTTGCAAATCAGGGTATAATGAGTACAACTGGATAGGTGGTGGTTAAGAATATAATAGTGGAACAGCCAAGCCTGAATATAGTGTCTGACTTTTGCAGAATGAGGTCACTAAAGGGTGAATTTAGTGCTGCAATCCTGTAAGGTGGGCTAGCATCACCAAATTCACCTCTGTGGACCTCATTATGCTTAGGCCTCAACTGCCATGGGAGACATAGGAACAGATTGAAGTTGTCCAGTTAATTGGTGATGTGCACCCATTGGGCACTTCAATTATCAATTTTATCTTCTGACAGCAAATTAGGGAATATAGAAACTGAACAGAAGGGAAAAAGTAAGTAGAAATGTCAATTTAAGACCTGTATACTTCCCTGAAGATGAGGCCTAAGCAGAATGAGGTCCCTGGAGAGTGTATTTGGTGATGCTAGCCTACTGTGCAGAGTAGCATCACTAAATTCACCCTCTGGGGACCTCATTCTGCAAATGTCAGACATACAGCATTTTGTTTTGATATGATATGTTAATGATACACACAGAGCATGACTGTTTACACCTAGCTGTCAGCCAGCTAGATAACATCTGAATTGATGACTGTTATTAACTCTTTCTGTCTGGGGCTAATACCATACTTTATGGATGTTACAAGGTGTCAGTTTTTCTAATTAATTTTTTCTTGACTGCAGTGGGTGCAGGGCGGCGCAGATTGGGGGGGGGGTGGTAGTGGGGACAGGGGTGTAGAGGGGTGAGGAGGGAAAGGGGTGGAAAGGGGTGTTTTGTGTCTAAAAAATACAAAAAATCAGGGGTTAAAATGAAAAAACTTTTTTTTTTTTAAAGTTATGTTCCTGACACGGCCCCTATTTGACACACTGACCCCATTTGAACAAATCTGAACCCCAGTCACACAAGGACCCACCATACAAAATATCAGCTAAATCGGCCTGATGATTCTGGAGAAGAAGTCATTCTAATAATTACTAGGGAGAATAGAGTTATGTCCCTGATTCTGCCCCTATTTGACCCAGTGACCCCATTTGAACAAATCTGACCCCCAGTCACTCAAGGACCTTCCATACCAAACATAAGCTAAATAGGCCTGATTGTTCTTGAAAAGAAGTTGTTTTAAGAATTACTATGGCGGGAAAGAGTTATGGCCCTAGCTTCGCAACTATTTGACTCAGTGACCTTATTTTAACAAATCTGAGTCTGAGTCAAGCAGGGAAAATCCACACCAAATATGAACTCATTTGGCCTTATGATACTGGAGAAGAAGATGATTGTTGACGGACGGACAGACGGACGGACAGACGGACGGACGGACGGACGGACAGACGGACGGACGACGGACGAGGAGTGATGACTATAGCTCCACCGGAGACTTCGTCTCAGGTGAGCTAAAAAATGGTAAAAAAAGTTTTTTTTTAGGCCAATGCATTCTCTTATATATGCGAGGCGACCTATGGTCGACTCGCATATATAAGAGAATGCATTGGCACAGGGCATAACTGTAACTATCACAATGTGGTCAAGGAGCCGGTTCCAATGATATCCATATTTGTATGGTTCTATTGAGACAGACCGAAGATATTTTAGACTGTTGAAGCTTTATTTGGCCGGTTTTGGCCGGTTTGTTGGGTAAAGGGTTAAACAAATAGTTATGGAGTTAATGTGGTAGTTTAAAAAGGGACAGGCAGCCTTCGTTGTGCGTTATAATTTAGAAATAAAAAAATAACATTTATCAAATTATGATCATTTCCTCTAGAATATACTAATAGTATAGCATAATGGTGATATGAATGCGATATTATTCACAAAACACGCTATGTGTAAAGAGAAATTGTAGGTTGAGTGTTGTTTAGTTTCTCGCAAAAAGCGCAGTGAATTGTTTATAAGCAGTCATGATATTACGTCATTTCCTTATTTTGATTCGCACGCATTATACATCGGTTGTAAAACCCCTAATTTAATTTACAACTCACAATACTAACATAGTAAATTCCTTATTTGGTATGTATTACCATATATAGGTTAGGAGAAAATACTAACTTGATTGAAATATATTCATCTGCAAGAACAATTATATTCTGTCTGATCATTTCCCAATCAAAACATCTGATCATTTCCCAATTGAAACATGCAGAATGAAATTCCCCAGAGGTGAATTTAGTGATGCTAGCCTGCTGTACGGGATAGCGTCATTAAATTCACCCTCTGGGGAACTCACTCTGCAAATGACGGGCACATTATACTCAGGCCTGACCGGCATAACAACAAACAGGAGTGCAGACATACCTCTCCTGGCTGGATATTGTTTTGTTTCTGGTATTTTGTCAGAACTGAATTCAACCTCTGGACTGAAAATAGTAAACAAATAAATCAAGACGTGTATTATTAGAGCTGCCACTTGCCTGATTAATTTGAAATTGACAACGAAGTGGTGTTAATTGATTCACAAATTTAACATATATCATGACGGGAGCTGCGCTGGTGCAGCATTAATGACCCTGTGTCAGTGCATTCTCTAATATATAATGCAAGTCTCCCATAGGGAGCCTCGCATATATAAGAGAATGCACTGGCATACAAGGTCAAGGTAAATATTGTTAGGCCAATGCATTCTCTTATATATGTGAGGTGCCCTATGGGCAACTTGCATATATAAGAGAATGCATTGGCACAGGGTTTTCAAAACATTTCAGGATACTCCAGTCATGAAAGGGTTAAAGGTATGAATATGACAACTGTAGATATTAATGTGTAAAGTTGGAAACAGCTTGAAATACTGTATTGTTCCAAATAGAGATAGTGTGTTACAGTAGGACAGCATGAAGCCGAGTTCTACAATCTTCTGTTGTCATATTTTACATATCCAATGCAATAATAACGGAGGGTTTCGGCTAGATGGCCAGTGGGTCCATTCTGGGTCCCTTTCCCCAAACCAAGCCTGAGTTTAGTGTGCCTGCCATTTGCAGAATGATGTTCCCAGAAGATGAATTTAGTGACGCTATCCCGCATAGTTGGCTAGCATCACTAAATTCACCCTCTGGGAACCTCATTCTGCATGGCCTCATCTGCTATGGGAGACCTAGACTCAGATTGAAGTTCCCAAATGGTGAATATTGTGATGTACACCCATTGGGAACCTCAATTATGCAATGTGTTGTCTTCCAATTTGGGGATATTGAGAAACTGAACTAAACAAGACAGTCAAGTACCATGGCTCAGCTTAGAAAAAAATGGATTTAGGCCAATTTTAGGGGAGTGGGTGCAATAAAAACAAGACAGTCAGTGACTGTGGAGACCCTCACCAGACTGTAAAGACTGAGAAGACTGGGACTCGGAAGACCATAAGAGTTACTACTTGTCAAATTCGCTTAAAAACAAGTAGTCCTAAAGAGGGACGTAGCCTAGAGGGTCTCCGTTGAGCAGTGGGGTGTCCACCTTGAAATTTGGTCCTGATCCCCCACCCCACATAGTCCATAGTCTGCTCCCTCCCAACTGAAGCAAACACACTCCCAAGTTCATAAAATTCCTTTGTACATGTTGGAATTTTACAACTGATACCTCAAGCTTTCCTAACTGTTGCAAAGTTACAACCTGACATGCCCCTTTTTTTAATGGTGGACCCCATTCAAACAAATTTTGATCCCAATTCTCCATAGGCCATATACACCAAATGCCATTTCTTGATTGGTCAAACCCATTTTAACAAATCTGCAACCTAGTCCCAAGTAACACAAGGACCCTCCATAGTAGTTACTACATATAAGCTAAATAGGCCTGATGGCTCTTGAGGAAGAGCCATTTAAAAAAAAAATTACTATGGGGGAAGAGTTATGTCCTGGACTCCTGGTCGCATCCTATAGCTATTTGACCTGGTGAACCCATTTCAACAAATCTGAATCCCAGTCACCCAAGGACTCTCTATACCAAAATGTATGCTAAATATGCCAAATGGTTCTTGAGAAGATGTTTTAAGAATAACTAATGAAGGAAAGAATTATATCCGTGGCTCTGACCCTATTTGACCCAGTGATCCAATTCGGAATCCTAGTCTATAAGCTGAATAGGCCTGATGGTTCTTGATAGGAAGACATTTTAAGAATTACAATGGATGGACAAGTTATGTCCCTGGCTCCATCCTTATTTGACCCGGTGACCTCATTTTAACACATCTGTATCCCTGTCACCCAAGGACCTTCCATACCAATTATAAGCTAAATAGCCCCGATGATTCTTGAGAAGATGTTTTAAGAATTACTACATGTATGAATGGAAAGAGTTAGGTCCCTAGCTATGCCACTTTTTTGACCATGTGACCCCCATTTGAACAGAACTGAATCCCAGCCACCTAGGGACCATCCACACAAAATATGTCTCAATTCTTCATCTCAGGGTAAGCTAATAAATATGCCTCCTTCTTTCTCATCCAGTTCCCATATGTAATTGCCTGAGAAAACAGGTATTTAGTTTTACTGGCCGAGCTGTCAGATTCATCATTCACACTTGGTCTTGGGAGTTTGTTATCATAAGCCATAGGTCATTTATCTACAAACTCTCTAACAGGCAGAGTTTTAGTGTATTAATCAAAGGAGCTGTCACTCCAATCAGATATTGTTAACACTGCCATTTCATTTATTACTTTATAATCAATGTGACTTCTATATGGTATTAAGTAAACATTCTGTGATCACAGGCACCTTCCTCATATCTTATAGAGCTCTGCGTACCTGCTGTTTGCATGTTCTTGATTTTAGACTGATTTAAACCAATTATATGATTGAGTCACCCTGGTGGATGTTATAATGGTGTTATTATTTTTTTTTTAATTTAAAATTAAACAAGATTTTGGACCGATTTAAACCAAATTTGGTGTGGTGACTCGGGGTACCCTTCGCAGAGTTATAATGTTGTTAGTTTTTTTAATTTTGTTAACTTTAAAAACAAATTTGTTTAATTTTTTTTTTTACGAGTGAATATATTTTTGAAAAAAAGCCATAACTCAGTTAAAAATAGTCAGATCAAACCCATATTCGAACTCGATCTGTCTTATGTGCTGAAAAATTCATATACAAAATTTGGTTCCGATCAGATAGAAAATATTACAGTTATCGCACTATGCGTAAAGTGTATACAGACAGACAGACCGACGGACTAACAACAAGTGGTCATTCCAGACGACACTATGTTTACCATACTATGGTATGGGTAAACATAACAAAAATTAATTGAGCAAGAAATTCATCTCAATTAAAATAAAAAAAAAATAATTTTAAAAAGAAAACAAAAACCTTTTAACTTTTTTTTTTCAAATCCCTTTTTTTTTTTTTTTTTTTAAGAGTTGTGTCCGTGCCTCAGCCCCTATTTGACCCAGTGACCCCATTTGAACAAATCTGAACCCCAGTCACCCAAGGGCCCTCCATACCAAATATAAGCTAATTCGGCCCAATGGTTCTTGAGAAGAAGTCATTCTAAGAATTACTATGGAGGAATAGAGTTATGGGCCTGCTTTCGCAACTATTTGACCCAGTGACCTCATTTGAACAAATCTGAATGTGAGTCACCTAGGGAACATCCACACCAAATATTAACCCATTCGGTCTTATGGTTCTGAAGAAGAAGTTTAAAGAATTGTTGACAGATGGACGGACGGACAGATGGACGGACGATGGACGAGGAGTGGTGACTATAGCTCCAACGGAGACTTCGTCAGGTGAGCTAAAAAGAAACAGAATCTATGTGAAGTAGTTTCTATAGAAATTTGATAACAAAGAAACTTTCCAGAGAATATGAGGCCTAAGCAGAATGAGTCCCCAGAGGGTGAATTTAGTGATGCTAGCCCACTGTGTGGGATACAGTCACTAAATTCACCCTCTGGGGACCTTATTCTGCAAATGACAGGCACACTAAACTCAGACTGGCCCCAAACTCAAATTTCACCCTCCAACATATATCCCAACCCAATCCTCAGAATGAGTAAATTATTAGTGCCCCTTCAAGTAATTTAAATTAATTATTAGTCACCTGAGGTAAACATCACTTATTGCATGACACTCTCCAGATAAAGTTACCTCAATCTTTTAAGTTAATAATAACCACGCTCTATTGCTACATATTAGTGCCTCTTCAAGTCATCTGCAGTCAACAATACAGGCTATCCAATGACACTCCCCATGTCAAAGTATCTCTGTGTAAATTCTAAACAGTGAAGTTCAATTGAAATCATACCAGTACTTATAAAGACATAGATGGCGCCTGTTTTGAGCAGCCAATCAGAACTGTTTCATTTTATCTTAGGATAAGCTTCAAGATGGAGGAGCGAAAATGACATAGCAAGATTTACCAACTGAAAAGTCAATTACAAACTATTTTTTTATTAGAATTATAATGCAAACATAGTATGGATAAATCGTTAAGCAAAATCAATATCACATAAAAGATATCAAGACTGTTGTGAGCAGATGAGTACAAGGTATTTTTGTGAAACTCAATGTTAGCTGCCTGCCGGTCCAGTAAAAGTTAATTCCTGCCGCAATAGTTTGCAGCATTATTGTATACGTTGAACTGATGATGTTGACTTATATCACATTAAAAATTTAGCTTGATTTAGCAACATGAGTTCAAATGAGATATTTAGCTAATTTGGCACCTGTGCCCGACCTGATCAAATAAAATCCAATCTAATTATAACCTAAAATTAGTTTGCCCCAGCTGCCCTTTCTTGCTTCTGGCGTCCTCTGAGTTTTCACAATAGTATTTGGTCACATATATGTTTGTTTATTTCAGTTGATAAGGCAGTGCAAAGGATACCATAGAGAGCGTTGCAGGCATTAAGACTGCCATTTTCATGGACCAAAGATTTACTCTGACAGCTTTTGCATTTGCTAGAAAGTGGGCACTGGTAGACTGAGTGGGCACTGGGACAAGCTGGCCCGTTTCCATGTTTGGACGTGTTGACACTAGTGCTGGACGATATTAACGAATATAAAAACCGCGATGTTTGGAAATTAAAACCGCGGTTAACGATATAATCGCGTTTTTTTTAAACAGATACTAGAGACTGAAAACCATTTCCCACTGTTCGAGAGATTGACAAGTTGACGTCGGGAATAACATACACAACCAGTCAACCAGTGACAATCTCATCTTGATTGATATTCGGAATAAAAAGTAAATTCACTGGTTAAATTCCACTATTCGGACAATTTCGTTCCAGTGACTCGACAAATTCTGGTTTAGATTGGTAATTAGTAAAACCATAATCTCGTCTATGGCAAAACTAAAAGTGTTCTCTACTATAGTATCCTTTTCTGACTCGGTATGTTCAACTATGTTGAGTAAATATGACATTTGAGTCGCTTGACAAATGGAAATGTGGTTTACCGGCAAGACAAATTTGACAAAGAGGTTCAGTCTTTCAGCGAAGTCCAAACACGTAGTACATAATCTTTGGAATTCGGCCAAGCAAGGACACCGTGTATTTTTGGGCGGGTTTGAAGCTCTAATTCTATGCAATTGGTTTTAATCAATCGCAGTGAGTGGTTTCTTCTAGACGAGGAGAGGGCGGTGTATTTGCCCATTGATTATTTTGATTTACGGTGCACACGCATCATTGTTAGTGCTGGGACGGTTGTCCGGATATCCTGTTACGGTTCGGTTACGCGTGTCAACCGGTTGGAGGAGGCCACAACCGGATAACCGTGCTATTGATAACGATCATACTATCATCGTAGTACTTTGTGTAAATGTCGCCGATATCATTTATGGAAGTTTAAGTAACGAGAGTAAGAATAAGAAGCCACTTAGAAGCGATTTGGACAGTTGATTGTGTATTCATATACCCCACAACACATGCCCGTTTGATCACCGGCGGCTGTTCTAGACATGAAACCAACAACTGCACTCTGTGTGACTGTGTCAGTCTGCGAATCACTTGCTACACATTCAATGCCAATTTCGTTTGGCGGCATTACATGACGTTCTGGCTGTACGCGCACCACGGCATACATCATAGCAATCAAGTCTAGCCTTTTACTATGTCGTCAATAGTTTGTCTGTTTTCTTGAAACTGCCCCCCCTTGTCATTATCATTAGTTCATCTCAAAGCGATGGCAGAAGACCTACAAAAACGGAAATCGAACGTTTGGGCACACTTATTCCTAATTGAAGATGACGAAAAAAACAGGAAGAAATGGGCGGAATTTATGGCCTGCCGAACGCGATTCGTTTATTCTGGATCAACATCCAATATGAAGTCGCACATCCAGAAAAAACACATAGGCCCAGAGAAGGATCCAGAGATGTTTTGATACCTGTTACAGGTTTGGGCGCCCAAACTATGGAGACCCAAATGTCCCCAAATTCCAAGTGGATAGTATTAATTCAAGTTGGATTTTCCATATTTTCAAGGAATTTTTCTATAATTCAAACACATGTAATGCATCATCAACCTGCAGATGATATAGTCTATTATATAGAGCCTTTATTTGCACAATCAAGTGTCCAGTACTGAATTTGTTAACATCCAAATTTATATGGGGACATACTCAAATACAGAACAGGGGTCCCCAAAAAATCTCTGGATCCATCCCTGCATAGGCCTACTGGTATTGGAAACTCAGAGTATATCTAGTGATGTGTTCGATAACTTTATTTCCTAAACACTGGCTGGGGCTTGTGCAATGAATCACGATGATTTAATTTATTTGAATTTTGTTTATTAAATAATTGAAGTAACATCGTGGAGCCACTGTGATTAATACATACCTACCTATACCCAAACACTAGTAAACATTACTAAACAACAGTATACCTGCCTACAGTACCTTGTAGTAGTTTGTTTGGGCTCAAAACTGAATTAATTTAAACACATTTACCACTATATGATTGCCGTAACGGGGCCGCATTGTACGACCAAGACATCGTTTGTGATCGCATGTATTTCAACGTTTCCGGGACACGTAATAAACACTCGTTTTGCCGATATAGTGACCAGTGTATTCAATCTCGTACTTAGGGTAATGATGGTCGCGGTTAACCGGTTATGATTAGGTTAATGCCCGTGGTTAACCGGTTAGGAAAAAACCCCAACCGTCCCAGCACTAATCATTGTGCTGAAGGAAGAGGCATGGCATAACTGACATTCATATCGATCTATCACCTGATCAGTCGTCGATTCATTTTGGTGCATTCTCTTGTAATACTATTATACGCAGGGAAGTCGGAGGGCTTGTGTAATATTGTGAGTGAAAGGGGGACGTATTCTGGGTTTTCATATTCCCTTCCCTAATTCCGTTACTCGTTCTAAACGTTGTTTAATATGATGATTGAATATTGAAAAAATGTGAGCCTGCAAAACGATTTTTACACATGGGTACACTGAGTAACATAAACCGCACGACCACATGCTTTCTGTGTGTTTTGATTGCACGCGTGGATGTTACGCTGGGATTTAAACACTTAAATAACTCATTTTAGGCTTGAGTTAAATTATTTGTTTGTACAGTGTATAATGGGCATTTTTCAAAAAATGTGGCCGATTTGGGTATTCAAGAATCAAAAAATTATTTCAACGAGAGAACACATTTTAGCCGCTTTTCGTGGTTGAGGGTATCCAGTAGATCAGAGGATAGTAAAATGCAACCTTAATCACCCCTATATCCTGTCCGAATCAGGTCCAATGACGATGCACACACACCTAGTGTCCCTACTGTTACCATTATGTTTTTCAATGTAAATATGATTTTGAGTGATATAGAGGTGGAAAATAACATATGCGCAACATGTACATTGTGTGGTAATCAGAATTTGCAAAAATAAACACCAAAATATGATGAGAATAACAAGTTATGATAATTTATATGTGATATGCATAAATTTCCGATATCCAGGTATCGAGTTTTCTCGACCTGGAATGATGTGCATTTCTGTTTGATTATGGCCATATATTTTCCGAAGATTAAGGTAAATACTCCACAGTTCTATCGGGATGAGGGAATCCAATTCAAATTAACTTCGATACGACAGAAAAACTCGACGGTAACAGATGGGACAAGTCAGTAACAGGAGAGACACTTGACGTAACAGAAGGGACAGTTTTATTATGAACATACTTGTTGAAACATTATTTCCAACAATAAAACAAAATGTAACTTTTCATAAGTGAACGAGACCCAACTGGACCAAATATGTACCAGACCTGGAAACAAAATGTATTAAACGATAGTCTGATGCATATTAGCCTATCATTTGGTAACAGGAAGGACAGGTAGTAACAGGAAGGACACACACATACAAAATATGACCAACAACACAATATAGTATGCGAACCGGCATAGGATAACTAAAAGCTAACGTTATGATCGTCAAATATAGGTGCAATTGATGAAATTTATGACATACACGCCGCAATTGGTATCTGGTAACAGGGATGACATTAGCATATTATAACTATAGCATATTGGCAATTCATATTTGTTGTCAGACTATAACCGTGGATTTATTTTTCGTATGATGTATTATTGCAGAACTGTGTGACAATTTTAACTATAAACAGAGATCACATACTGGTACTGGCATATTGATACAATACAGAGTGACAATAAGCAAGACACACATGAACATTGTGTTTAAATATAGTATTGAAATGATAATACAATAATACATTTCGCACGATGTTCATTGACTAATTGCGCAAAATTTGATAAAATTACCTTTGCCCGACGCATACATGCGTACATCTGTCGTATCGTGAATAAAATATGGTTTGTTTGAAATTCCACTGTTATCAGGGGGAGGGGTCAGAAAAAAATTCCGGACGCTAGGCGCTTTTTTATTTTTCTGCCCTGTTGGTACTCACCACCCCCTAATTTTTTTCCCATTCTGTGACTGGGATCCACCCCTCCAAACTGCTTCAAATGACTATTTATTCAGTTCTCATGATCTTATCTGATCAATGTTCCATATAATGATTATAGAAGCATTCCTTCTTTTATTTACCAACAAGATTGTAATGTTTCAAAACAAGTCTCCAATAAATGTGGTCTGTATAGTATGCTGATGGATTGACATTTAAAGTCCAAGATAGATGTTTGTTTGAAACAAATTTTGGGGAAAACATGGAGGCTCCCATCTAGAGGTGACTTCGAAGATCCATATGAAGTTTGATGACGATTGGATGAGAAATGTAACCTGCAAAGTGCGCTAAAGGATTAGGTCATACAAGGAGTAAAATCCAAGATGGCTGCCAGCGGCCATATTTTTCATAAAAAGTCATTCAAATTTGGCAACTCCCATCTAGAGGTGACCCTAGATCTATATACCGAATATCGTTGAAATCAGTCAAAGTTTGTTCTAACACCTTTGTGTTATTATATTATGGTTTTTATAATATTCTATTTTTATTTGAAGAGTTCAGTGAAGAGTTTACATTTTTTTAAGAATCTATTTTTGTGTTGTTTTCATATATATCAGGTTGAATAAATCATTTTTATTAGAACTATTTAAATCTGAGCCTTTCCGTGTCAATGTGCATTGATAGATCCTTGATGAAAACATTTAGCAAGCTGACCTTTTTATTGCCACTTGGTGTCATCCCTCATATTAACTGATGGTGAACTCAAACCCCCCTACCAAGAGTTAAGTACATACCTATTACATATATGTAATAGAAGCATTCTTAAATCCTTTTGTCCCATCATTTTGAAGACAATTAACTCGAGGAAAAAGATTACAGGGCCAGGAAAAAATGTGTCAGTCGGGCTGCTGAAAGATTAACCCACCCACCCGCCTAGTGTTCGAAACAAAATTGCAGACCCCCCCCCCCCCCACTGCTGTAACTGGGTTTAAAATAGATTTTGATTTGGTTACTAGACAGGTTTAGATTGAACAACTTCTGACTTCTGCAGCATGGTCATGTACAATGGTAGTGCACCATTTACTACTAGTATGTTGATAGCTAATATCCAGTTAACACCGTTTGCTCATTGCTATTTGTTTACACACGAGTAGCGGTCTCGTTAAATACTGATTATAGTAAACTCTGTATATTTCGTGTATGTCGTAGATGAATAATGGAATCGCTGCGGAATGATGGAGATACTTTGTTTGGAATTATAATATAGTACCTCACAATTAAATGACTTTGCACATACATGTACCTTGTGCATGACCGCCGTAATTCAATTTCGTGAGTTTTTGAAATCAAGCATATCAGCAGGTCTACCAGCATCGTAGCATATTAGCAGGACCACTTGATCAGGTGTGTGTCTATATCTGACAGTTTACACCGGCTTGTGTTGGGAATTGGCCCTAAGTGAATTTATGTGAAAACTGTTTGATCATTGCAAATGAGCACGTATACTTTCATTTACTGGATCTCAATCAAGTATAATAGAAAACATTCTATATCAAAATGAGTGTGCGGAAGACATAAATGGAAGGCGTTCTGCAAGGAAATACAAATATATGTCAATTCACTGCCCAAAATAACAACTGTGTAATCTATTTTCACTGCTGTTACTGCAATGTCCCTCCTGTTACCACATCCAGCATTATCTGACGGAGACAGGAATGATGAGTAAAATCTGTGAAAATATTGATGTTAAAAGACAGGAACCAGAGCATGGTGATGTAAAAATCATTACGACATGCAAACTAATACTTACTCATGCCATTTTTAAAAATTTTGTCCATGCTGTTACCAAAGTGTTCCCTACTGTTACAATTTAAAAGGTAACAGTAGGGACAGTAACAGTAGGGATGTTTCGGGTTTATAAAGGGGATTCCCATCGGTCGTCCACTGTTATGTAACAAAATGTATGTGTTTCCTCACGGGGATCACATTGGACAAAACTAAGAAGAGAAACATTTGTGTAATAATAAACTCACAGACCTGTATCTATCGGTAACAGTAGTGACACATTCCCAATGTACTCACCTGTCTGGTGAATGATACTGTCAATTACGGGCAAATTAATTGCACCGACCAGCGGATAACAGTTGTTTAGCCATGTGTATTGATGAGTAGTACTGGAAACCAATTTGCACTTCCTCATTCGCCAATGCCAGGACTGTTGTATTATGTGTTTCTCTCTTGGTAACAGTAGGGACCACCAATCATGGGACAGTTTTGTGACCTAAATTATGTTACTTGACTTGGCAAAATTTTTGCATATTTTGTGATTTTATTATCAGACGTGTTACATATGATGCAAATTGTCTAATAAAGTGGTATTTAATGGTCATATTTTATACAAAAATGTCTGTTTTTGGGGAGATTTCGGAAAATGGGACAGGCATAATTGGCCATTTTTGCCATATTACGAGCCTCTGGATTGTAGAGATATCAAGGAGCGGATGATATAGGGTCTGCAACAAGTTGACCCCATCCCATATTATATCTCAAAATAAAAAAATGTGATCATTAATAAACTTTTCTACAAATAAATGGTGATGGACAGAAATAGGCCACTTTTTTTGAAAAATGCCTGTATACGCTTTTGATTGGCTGGCACCCACTGATTGCCGAAGATTTTATTTTAGACGATATTAGTGACGATATTGAAATTTTAACCGGGTATTGTTGATTAATCGAGAAATCGACAAGCACTAGTTGACATGCTTTACACTAAGTCCAGCAAAGGGCCATAACTGTGGGGGGGAAAAAGTGCAGACAAAATCTGCACTTTGTGAATATCCTTTCCACAATGCCGGTATACCAAAGGACATTCAAATTGGACTCGATACTTGAAGCTATGTTGTGAAATATATGTGACACAAGTTCAAGATGCGTTGACGCATTTTACAGCTAAGTCCAGCAAAGGGCCATAACTGTGGAACAGAGTGTGGACAAAACCTGCACTTTGTGGAGATCATTTCACAATATTGGTCTTTCGGCATACTAAAGTAGTAGTAAAGGACATCCAAATTGGACCATTGATACTTCAGCTGTGTTGATCGACTGTTGACAGTGTTGTGAAATGTTTGTTACGGACAAATGACGGACGGACGAAGGTCTCCAGACCCCACTATATTATAATTTATACCCCTGAAATTGCTCCTTCGGAGGGTCGGTGCATAATAAACATATTACATGTATTTTACAAGCTGTGTCATGAATTGAAACTTTATTGATAGATGAACTAAGCTGAAATCAAATTTAATTTTCAAAACAAGTTCAGACGCAACAATCAAAAACCAACCCTCCGAACACAGACTATGCAAAGCTGTTCAGTATACAAAACTGGTACCTTGGTCCCTCAAAAAGCGTATTTCTGTGTCTGCCATGTTAATAGATCTTTGTTATTGATATATGTACAAAGACGATGATAGTAATGTGTATTTCGACATGATAAAACGCCGGTAATTATTGTGTTTACATTTTTAATAGTCCCGCACTAAATATTTTATTCGGCACATGCTAAATGGCGTACGCCAAGGCGGTTATGATGAAAGTTATGAATATTATGTACCTGAGTGTCCTGAGCCTAATATATATTATCGTATATAATTATCTACTTTATTCCCAGAAATTATTCAAGCGGGCGTAGTGTTCCCCATTTCCCGAAATGTAAAAAGAAATAAAATTATACATGCCAAGAGGACTTTGGATTGAACGTACCTAAAGAATGTACTTGGACAAAACGAACCAAATTGGACAAAACGTACCGGTGTAACAGGATATCTCCCCCCTGGATATCCCCCCCCCCCCGGGGGAAGATATCCTAGGACACCCCCCCCCCCACCCTGGATATCTCCCCCCATATACGACTCAAAAATAATTTCACTCATTTGATATCGTTTGGTCCTGAAATGGCCAGAATATTTTTATTTTTATTTTAAATGTCCAGGCTTGGATATACCCCACCCCCCCCCCCCCCCCCCACCTAGCAACTATACATGACCAAAAACAATTATCTTATGGTTTTATCACTTATTTTGCTTTATATAGTAACTAGCAGATTAGTCCGCCACTCATGGCGGCATTCGTCCCATGGCTTTGTTCGAAAAAGCAATTGCAACAGCTTCCGAGACACGTGTGCTGCATTTGCGACAAATTTCGTTGAAATCCGCCAGTTTTACCCGATTTGACCTTGAATTGCCCATGTTGAAGGTCAATGTCAGGTCCTGGTCACGATTTGACCCGTCCAATACATTCCCCGGACAAAAGTACACCTATAGGTATCAAATTTCGTGGAAATCCGCCAGTTTTACCGGATTTGACCTTGAATTGATCATTTTGAAGATCAGGGTCAGGTCGAGGTCACAATTTGACTGGTCCATGAGACTTCCCGGACAAAAGTATCCCTAGGTAGCAAATTTGTGGACACGTACAGACATAAGAATCACACTACACGCTCTTCGTCAACGACACTGTGGATACGAACGCTCTTTAACTATCACGCGATTATCCCCACAATTCCAAGGACGGCGGCAGTGGGAATGGAGAATGAGTATATTTATATAGGCCTATGTAGTTCTCAAAATATATAGTAGACTAGCAGATTAGCCCATCACTGGCGGCATTCGTCCCATGGCTTTGTTCGAAAAAACAATTGCAACAGCTTCCGAGACACGTGTGCTGCATTTACGACAAATTTCGTTGAAATCCGCCAGATTTACCCGATTTCACCTTGAATTGCCAATGTTGAAGGTCAAGGTCAGGTCCTGGTCACGATTTGACCCGTCCAATACATTCCCCGGACAAAAGTACACCTATAGGTATCAAATTTCGTGGATATCCGCCCAGTTTTTACCGGATTTGACTTTGAATTGGTCATTTTGAAGGTCAAGGTCAGATCGAGGTTACAATTTGACTGGTCCATGAGACTTCCCGGACAAAAGTACCCCTTAGGATATCTCCCCCCCCCCCCCCAACCCAGCACCCTACATGACAAACAAATCATCTTATATTTTGGTTTTATCGCTTATTTTGCTTTATATAGTTATCGATGAAACAGCGAGAAATTAGATTCTTCCAAGAAAAAAGTTGTTTGAGTCAGGGTTTGGGGTGGGGGGGGGGAGATGCCCAGGTGAGGATATCCCCCCCCCCCCACATAGCACCTACATGACAACAAAATCATCTTTTGGTTGTATCGCTTATCTTGCTTTATATAATCATCAAACAGCGATTCCGAGAAAAAGTTGTTTGAGTCAGGGTTTGAGGTGGGGGGGGGGGGGGGGAGATGTCCAGGTCAGTATATCTCCCCCACACCCAGCACCTACATGACAACAAATTCGTCTTCTGTTTTTTTCGCTTATTTTAATTTTTTAGTCATGATCGAAACGGCGAGAAATTAAATTCTTCCGAGAAAAAGTTGTTTGAGCCCAGGATATCTCCTCACCAGCACCTATATGACAAAAAAAATTCATCTTATACTTTTATCGCTTATTTTGCTTTACAGAGTTATGAAACGGCGTTCTTACAAGAAAAAGTTGTTTGAGTCAGGGTTTGGGGTTTGGGTGGGGGGGGATGTCCAGGTCAGGATATCTTCCCCCACATCCAGCACCTACATGACAAAAGAATCATCAATGGTTTTATCGCTTATTTTGGGTGGGGAAGATGTCCAGGTCAGGATATCTACCCCCCCCCCCCCACCCAGCACCTACATGACAAAAAAATCATCTTATGGTTTTATCGCTTATTTTGCTTTATATAGTGATGAAACAGCGAGAAATTAGCTTCTTCCGAGAAAAAGTTGTTTGATTCAGGGTTTGAGGTGGGGGGGGGGGATTTACAGGTCATGATATGTCCACCCCCCCCTCACCCCAGCACCTACATGACAAAAAAATCGTCTTATGGTTTTAATCGCTTATTTTGCTTCATATAGTCATGCAACTGCGAGAAATTATTTTCTTCCAAGAAAAAATTGTTTGAGTAAGGGTTTGGGGGTGGTTTGGTCATGTAGGTGCTGGGTGGGGGAGGGGGGAGATATCCTGACTCTAGACATCCCCCACCCCAAACCCTGACTCAAACAACTTTCTCGCTGTTTCATGACTATATAAAGCAAAACAAGCAATAAAACCATACAATGATTTTTTGTGATGTGGGTGCTGGTAGGGGGGGGGGGGGAGATATCATGACCTGGACATCTTCCCCCACCTCAAACCTAACTCAAACAACTTTTTCTCGGAAGAAGTTAATTTCTCACTGTTTCATGACTATATTAAGCAAAATAAGCAATAAAACCCTAAGATGATTTGTTTTGGTCAGGTAGGTACTGGGTGGGGGGATATATCCTGACCTGGACATCCCCCCCACCATCCCAAACCCTGACTCAAACAACTTTTTCTCGGAAGATGTTAATTTCTCACCGTTCATGACTATATATACAGCAAAATAAGCGATAAAACTATAGATGATTTTTTGTCATGTAGGTGCTGGGTGGGGGGGGGGGGGGGGGGGGGAGGGTATCCTGGGCTGGACATCTATTCCCCCAACCCCAAACCATGACTCAAACAACTTTTTTCTCGGAAGAAGTTAATTTCTCGCCGTTTCATGACTATATAAAGCAAAACAAGGGATAAAACCATAAAATGATTTATTTTGCCATGTAAGTGCTGGGTGGGGGGGGGGGGAGATATCCTGACCTGGACATCATCCCCCCAACCCTGACTCAAAAAACTTTTTCTCAGACGAAGTTAATTTCTCGCTGTTTCATGAATATATAAAGCAAAATAAGCGATAAAACCATAAGATGATTTTTTGTCGTGTAGGTGCTGGGTGGGAGGGGGGGGGGGAGAGATATACTAGCCTGGACATCTTACTCCCACCCAAACCCTGACTCAAACAACTTTTTCTTGGAAGAAGTTACTTTCTCGCTGTTTCATGACTATATAAAGCAAAATAAGTAATAAAACCATGATGATTTTTTGTCATGTAGGTGCTGGGTTGGGTGGGGGGGGGGGGAGATATCCTAGCCTGGACATCTTACTCCCACCCCAAACCCTGACTCAAAAAACTTTTTCTTGGAAGAAGTTACTTTCTCGACTTAATTTCTCGCTGTTTCATGACTATATAAAGCAAAATAAGCAATAAAACCATGATTTTTTGTCATGTAGGCGCTAGTGGGGGGGGGGGGGGAGATATCCTGGACTTGACATATTCGTTTCATGACTATATAAAGCAAACTAAGTGATAAAACCATAAGATGTCATGTAGGTGCTGTGTTGGGGAAGATATCGACACCTGGACATTTGAAACAAATTAAATTAAATAAAAACAAATTTAAAGCTGAAAAGTAATTTTTCTGGCCATTTCAAATGCGTGATAAAAAAAAAATGTCACTTGGAAAAAAATATATTTTAATAAAAGCAAAAAATAATTTAAAAAAACTTTTTTTGGCCATTTCAGGATCATATTATAGTGTGGTCGTCAGAGGGTTCGACCCGGAAGAAATTGGTATAGAAGCGGTTTTGGTGTCATTCGACGCGGGAGAATCTCGTGTATAACATATCCAAAATCCGCTAAAAATCCGCTTTGGGCAAAATTCAGGATCCAACATGGCGTCCAACATGGCTGCCGTTAGTCAAAAGAGACTGAGATTAATTCGATAACAGTGAGAACAAATGTTGTCATATGTATACAAATGTATACATTTTTGCAAAGGTAAAATGTTGTGCCACCTGTTTATGGCAAAAATGGAACCCATCGTCCCAGATGGCCGCCAAAATGGCGGCCTAAACTAGAACATTTGAAGTTTTTGCCTAATATCTTAAAGATCAATTCCTGTTGTTTGATAATGGTTCAGACTGGCGACATTGATTAGTCATATTCATGTTAATTCATCATTGGAGCAATGAAAGATACAAGCAATGAAAGATAAATGGGGGTCCCAGACTCATCTACACCCTCAAAAATTCGATTTTACAGAACGCGGTATAAAATTCCACAAAACTCTCCATTGTGATTACAGTCATATATCAACAAGAAATGGACAGAACTGTACAAAGTAAGTTGGGCATACCAATATCTATAAATACTCCAATTCAATGAAACCCAAATTGGCGCTTTGTCTCAAAATGGCTGCCAAAATGCCGGTCAAAATATGGAAAATGGCGGATATTGATCACAGTGTCATTCAATCCATTATAAGTAGTGGTTGATGAATAAAATTGACTACATAAATACGAATGTATACCTCTTTATGATGCCATTATGCTAGCTCTATGTAAAAACTTAAAAATCAGTACCAAAAATGGCTGCCAAAATGGCCACCCCGATGTGAAAAATACTATTTTCTATCACTTCTGTTTATCACTTGTTGCTCTCTGAACTGGGAAACAATGGGTATATTCTTTCAATGATCGTGTCAACTGATCATTACAGCAATGAATTTCTAATAGATTAGATCATAGTTTACTCTGGTCCTTCACTAATAAGTTATAACGAATGTGGTATGAAATTTAACCAAAATAGACTTTGGGGTTCTGGTCACATTTGATATTTAGGGATGAACAGATCTTGTCTACAAAATAATTGATCAAATAGACCAAATAGACAAAAAGAAACAATAAATTTTATCTAATATGGTTCCAAAACGAAAATGGTAGACTCTGCCCAGCTTATCACATAATGGAAGTTGTGAGTGGTGGATGCAGTTGATAGTTGGCTCATATACATGTATGTGGCTCATATACAACAAAACTATTTATTTTCAATCTTTTGGTGGCTTCCCGCGGGTTGACAAAATCTCGAGAAAATCGTGAGAAAAAATCCAATCCGATGGGCCAAACTGTCCTTGCATTGGATGACAAATATTCGCACAAACCAGTGAAGCAAATGTCGTATCTCCAGCGATCTTTACAATTATTCGTGCTATGAGGTCGTATGTCCAACCGCAGCCAATCGGACGCTTCATGTTGTCCACGTGACTTCTGTTTTGTGTTTGTGAATTCTAAAATGTGTGCTATATGGCAGTATCTCCATGTTAGTCACGTGATCTTTTGGTGATTTAAATTTTGTGATTGTTCCACACATTTCTGTATGATGATGCACATGGGTGAATTTTCATAGTGTAGAATAGGCACTTTTTAGTTCATAGACACATGCGATTGCCACCATATTTAGCTTAATCTGCATTTATTAGCACAACTTCATTATAGCACGGAAACGAATCGTCGCTGGCATGTCATATCTCCAAACAAGCTATTGCTTTTTAAAAGAAAACGAGGGAATAAACAGAAAACAATATGTGGTTCAATGAACAGCTAATGTCAGTTTTCATAGGGATAAATACAACAATACGTCATGCTTTGTCAACATTAGGAGAAATGTTGTCTAAAAACTTCAACCTTCATTTTCTCTGAAAGTTGAAAATGTGGGTTACATTATAGCACTGATGCGACGAAATATTAACTATTCGGGCTCGGCCATCATTTTCAAGTTTCAAGCTGGAACTAAATGTAGCCCATGGATTCCCCATTCGACATGTAAGAAAAGTAGTTTTACTCTGATCTCTTCCCAGATATCAACTCTCCGGTAAATGGTGATCTCTTATGTTCTAGAAAATACGTGTGCCAAATACATATATGTATGAAGAAACTATCCCCATACATTGTTTACACATCGACTCCGTAAGTATGTGGAGGTTTTCTTGGACAAGCGGGATTTTCAAACCTCGAAACCGTCCGTACAAACAATAAAAGTTAATAGGAAATGACGTTGGATGTAGGTCTAGAGTACGTCGTCCGCATGAAATAGTTTTCGTGTCATTAATTTGCACATATTTCGTGCTCTGATGAGCATGGATGAACGCCTTATGTGGCAGTTTGATTGTCTAACATCCGGAAAATAACATGTTCATTGTTCACATTTCTTAGACAAACATGTTGTTAATCACCATGTTCATGTGGGCATTTCTATCCAATGACAACCTTGAAATGCCAGTTAATCAAGCTAAATGGTTGATACCTTTACGCCTACGGGTCAGATCCAGCCGTGACGCACATTGTGTCTACATATCATTGATGAAATTCACTAAATGTGTAGAAGATATAGGTGCGTCTATATATGTACTAGAATGTTTCTATCCACATGTATATACCCACAATCGCATGACACGGAATTGTCACATAAAGTGTGAAGGGTATACAATGTACGTGCGAATTTTCATTTTTCCTCTTGATATTGAAGAAAATAATTTTACTTTGAAACTCCCCAGCTCCGATAACCAACTTGCCCACCAATTAAATAAACCCCAGATTATTCGCTTTTCCCTCCTGTCCTTTTCACTTTCGCCAGCACTGGAAAACCTATTATAGCCTGATGCTTCCGGACTACCACCGATGCCCATATATGTGATGTTCCGAATAGTCGTTATAAGTAGAAATGTTGACACTGTGTTTTCAAATAATCCAGATTCGTAGCAATTTAATTTCTTTTTAATTAATTTCCAGATAGTCCCTCGTAATAAGTGGACATCGTGTTGGATCCTGCAGTAGATACTTCTTAGTTGGAACATTTCGGGCTGAACTGATTGTGGTAGTAGATCATTGGCAACATGTTTAATAGGTCTGTCATCGTTAGCTCACAACCGAAGTGTTGTTTCGGCTTTCCTCTGAGCAGAACTTAAATTTCGACAATTTTTGGTGGCCATTTTGGTAGCCATCTTAGCATTTTGAATCGTGATTGGCTACTCATACCCACAAAAAACATTGATTTCAATCAATGATGTGTATTGGTGCCGAATTGGCGTTTTGTCGAATGGGTTTTCGTGAATAACTACATATTTGCCATTTTCATTATTATTGGCGACCATGTTGGACGTCATCTTGAATTCTGTATTTTCCCCAAAGCGGATTTTGGATATGTTATACACGAGATTATCCCGCGTCGAATGACAACAAAACCGTTTCTTTACCAATTTCTTCTGGGTCTAACCCTCTGACGACCATTCTAAATATCTGCCATTTTCCATATTTTGACCGCCATTTTGGCAGCCATTTTAAGACAAAGCGCCAATTTGGGTTTCATTAAATTGGAGTAATTATAGATAATGGTATGCCCAACTTACATTGTACAGTTCTGTCCATTTCTTGTTGATATACGACTGGAATCCCAATGGCGATTTTTGTGGAATTTTATACCGCGTTCTGTAAAATCAAATTTTTGAGGGTGTATATGAGACTGGGACCCCATTTGTGGTATCTTTCATTGCTCCGATGATGAATTAACATGAATATGACTAATCAATGTCGCCAGTCTGAACCATTATCAAACAACAGGAATTGATCTTTAAGATATTAGGCAAAAATTTCAAATTTTCGAGTTTAGGCCACCATTTTGGCAGCCATCTGGGGCGAGGGGTTCCATTTTTTCTATAGATATGTGGCATAATACTTTACCTTCGCAAAAATGTATACATTTGTATTAATATGGCAACATTTGTTCTCATTATGTCGAATTAATCTCAGTCAGAATCTCTTTTGACTAAAGGCGGCCATGTTGGACGCCATCTTGGATCCTGGATTTTGCCCAAAGCGTATTTTAGCGGATTTTGGATATGTTGTAGCAGAGATTCTCCCGCGTTGAATGACACCGAGATCGCTTGTATACCAATTTCTTCTGGGTTGACCCCTTTTTTTGCGTACCACGACCACACTATTATGACAAAAAATATTTGTCACTTGAGAAAAAAAAATTAAAGAAAAAAAAAAATTTATTTCCAAAAAAATATTTCTGGCCATTTCAGTGTCAAACCATATCAAATGAGTGAAATTATTTTTTAGTCATATATGGGGGGATATCCAGGGTGGGGGGGATATCCTGGGGGAAGATGACGTGTTACACCGGTACACTATTACCATTGGACATGCCATGCATTGGCTTTTGACAAACATAACTTTATCATTAGGTACGTTTTGTCCGAACTTATTGGTCAGAACATACCTGTTTTCCGTTACTCCAAAGAGGGATAACTCTGATCTGATAAGCACATATGCAACCTTGATGCATATCATGGAACTTTCCTTGTGTTCTTTTCAAGTTTTGAACTATATTTGACTGAGAATGACTCTTAGGTTTCGATATTCAGATGGAACTTGGTTTAAATAACTCTTCAATAATGAATCAGTATCCAAAAAGTTTTGTTGTGAAATTATAGTAATATACTTTTATCCAAACCATAGTTGGTCCACCTAAATTGTCTCACAGATAGATAATTAAGTTTGCTAATGTTAAAAATTATGGAGTCTCAATAAAATTATGAAACCAGTTGATGGTAAATTTTAGATGCAAAGAGTTCAAAGTGGGTTCGTTCTGACTTGGGACGTTTGTGAAGTGGGTACGTTCTGGCTTGGGACGTTTGTGTAGCGGGTACGTTCTGACTTGGGACGTTTGTGTTGTGCGTACGTTCTGTCTGTAACCCCCTATGGATTTTTTAGACGTATATATAACATCTCGACATAAAAACAATAAGTAACGTTTTTGGTTTACAAATCCCTCGTAAGGCCACTCTTAGAATATGCATATACACGTGTACATGTGCAGTCTGTCTCCCTACACAGCTGAACTAATAACCAAGCTTCACGTGAAATGGAACAAACTGCCCGATCTCAAAGTAACTATGCAGGACAGATTCCTCTCTATTAAAAAAAAATCTGTTCCATTTACTGATTTCATTTCCTTGCATCACAATGCAGCTCTTCCTATATCGTAAACAAGTACCATGTCCGCATGCATGTATTACGTTGGGCTTAACCATGCATACAAGTTGAATGGAGCTGGACCTCTCACATATCTAAAATTTGTAAAAGGCCGTTTCCACCCTAATTTGAGACAGTGACCACAATCACTAATAAAAGGCCGTCCGGCCACAGTGTCCCCCGAAAAAGTGGCTTCATTGGGGGCATCAGCTTTTCCGAAAAAAAAATTACAAGGACCCTAAATTCGATACTAAATTTCAGAACAAAATGGGTGGATCGTACCCATATTCGAATTTGATCTGTATTTCGAGCTGATAAACTCATCTACCAAATTTGATTCAAATATGATCACACAAACTAAAGTTATCATCCGGAAACCAGAAATTGACAGGATTCTAAGTCGAAAAAAGGCCACAACTCTCGCAAAAATGGGCGGAGCAAACCCATATTCGAACTTGACCTGTATATAGGGCTGATAAATTCACATACCAAATTTGGTTCAGATATGATAACACAAACTGAAGTTATCATCGGGAAACCAGCAAATTACAAGATTCCAAGTAAAAAAAAGGGCCATAACTCTCGCAAAAATGGGCGAAGCAAACCCATATTCGAACTTGACCTGTATTTTGGTCTGCTAAACTCACCTATAAAATTTGCTTTTGATCTAATAACCGAAACTAAAGTTATCATCCTGAAACCATTTCCGGACGCACGGACGGCTATACGCACCACAGGGTACTTGTGAGGTGCGATCTTTTGTTTGCATGACTTGTGGGGTGCACCCCACAAGGAACGTATGGAAAATCCAATTTTTTTCCCGACTCTCACTTCTTTACAAAATTCGAAATAGCGTCATAGCCATTCCACTGACACAGCATTTAAATCCAACTAGAACTGGACTCCCCCCTGAATCGAAACAGGGCTACAGACACATTCGAGGAGAAATAGACTCATATAAATACTCATTCCTCCCCCGAACAACAGGGGACTGGGACTCTCTAACCACTGGTACAATTCAGTCACATTCTTTGGAACAGTTTACCAAGAATTTAAATTTTGACTGTCCCCTTTGACATGCCACAAATTACAATCTCAACTCTGAAAAAATACTCAAATTTTGTCACTGTGACATACGAGAGTGCTTCAAGTGCATGTAGATAGATATAATATATAAGGGGTACGTGTTCTCTCAATCCGATACCAGTATATAATCCTACCCCTTGACATTTCTATATACACATGCAGTCATAGCATGGGATTATCCAAGCTAAACTTCCATGGTGCATGGGCGTGGGGCGTACGTAGGGGACTTCGTAGCAGTGCGAATGGAGTGTCCCATGTATTGGACCAAGAAACACTCTGCCGTATCTCTCACTTTCCCTCCCCTGGTCTACATTTACGTTTACTCTTGCAGTATATAACCAACTAGAAGGTGACCCGACTTCGTCCGGGCTTTGACCTTGAATTGTCTATTTTGAAGGCCAAGGTCAAGTGGGGTCACGATTTGACCTGTCCAAAACACTGCCCGAACAAAAGTACCCGACAAAAGTACCCGTCGAAATCCATCCGGTTTTACACGATTTGACCTTGAATTGATCATTTTGAAGGTCAAGGTCAGGTCGGGGTCACGATTTGACCCGTCCAAAACACCTAGTGGACAAAAGTAACCCAATGTATAAAATTTCGTCGAAATGCCATCAAAATTGGCGATTTGACCTTGAATTAACCCGATTTCAAGGTCAAGGTCACGTCGCACGGGCAAATGAATATGCTTATGAGACTCCCCATACGAAAGTACCCCCACATACCAAGTTTCATCGAAATCCCGTGATATTCGGGCGTTTGACCTTGAAATTACCCGATGTCAAGGTCAAGGTCACGTCGCACGGGCAAATTAATAGGGTTATGCCACTCCCCGGCCGAAGGTACCAACACATACCAAGTTTCATCGAAATCCCGTGATATTCGGGCGTTTGACCTTGAAATTACCCGATTTCAAGGTCAAGGTCACGTCGCACGGGCAAATTAATAGGCCTATGTCACCCCCGGCCGAAAATAACCCCACATACCAAGTTTCATCGAAATCGGGTCGGCCGTTTTTGAGTCCATCGATTACAGACCCGACTTCGTCCGGGCTATTCAAAAACCAAATTTCAAGTCGATAGCTCCACCCGTTTCCGAGATCTGGTCTGCGCATGGGCTCGGCGACCCGATAAAATTCGTATCCGGGGCAAGATACATTCACATGCCAAATTTCAAGTCGATAGCTCCACCCGTTTCCGAGATATATAGCCCAATGTCATTTGCGGATACCTCGGCCGGTGATGAGTTAACGCGACATCGGCCGGTTAAGAGTTAACGCGAACACGTCACGATATGTTGATGGCGTAATATATTTACGCAATGATTTTCGATGAGCGAAGCATGGTCCTGCGTTCTTCCCGATAATTAAGGTCGAAACTTTAAACGTACACAGGCGTGTGATACATCATTGGAAAGATGAAGCGCCACAGATTCTAACCGTGCAAATTATATGACTGGCAATTTATTATTCGCGCTATATCGAATCGATTTGTGAGCACCGAACTGAAATATATTAGCGCAAAACGGCGTAAAAACAGATTTGACCTCGGCACGTGAAAAGTTGAGCTCGGATCTGAAAATTAATAGGCCTATGCCACTTCCCGACAGAAAATACCCCCACATACCAAGTTTCATCGAAATCGGCTCGGTCGTTTTCGAGTCCATCGCGATCACACACACACACACACCCTCACACACACACAGACACACAGATCTTCCAAAATATATAATAGACTAGCCGATGAGCCCGACGTTGTCCGGGCGACGTTGTCCGGGCTATTCAGAAACCAAATTTCAAGTCGATAGCTCTACCAGTTTCCGAGATCTGGTCTGCGCATGCGCGAAGCTGGCGTCGCACGGGCTCGGCGACCCGATAAAATTCGTATCCGGGGCAAGATACATTCACATAGCAAATTTCAAGTAACCAAATTTCAAGTCGATAGCTCCACCCGTTTCCGAGATCTGGTCTGCGCATGCGCGAAGCTGGCGTCGCACGGGCTCGGCGACCCGATAAAATTCGTACCCGGGGCAAGATACATTCACATACCAAATTTCAAGTCGATAGCTCCACCCGTTTCCGAGATCTCGTCTTCAAGTCGATAGCTCCACCCGTTTCCGAGATCTCGTCTGCGCATGCGCGAAGCTGGCGTCGCACGGGCTCGTCGACCAAATTTCAAGTCGATAGCTCTACCCAGCCCGACGTTGTCCGGGCTATTCAAAAACCAAATTTCAAGTCGATAGCTCTACCCGTTTCCGAGATCCGGTCTGCGCATGCGCGAAGCTGGCGTCGCACGGGCTCGGCGACCCGATAGAATTCGTATCCGGGGCAAGATACATTCACATACCAAATTTCAAGTCGATAGCTCCACCCGTTTCCGAGATCTCGTCTGCGCATGCGCGAAGCGGGCGCCGCACGGGCTCGCCAATACGACAACGTCCACCGCCTGGCCAAACTACACACACGTACCAAGTTTCGTCCCGATCGGTGGAGAATCGTAGATTTGTATTAATGACAAACAAACATACAGACAGACAAACATACAGAGGTCTTCAAAATATATATGAGACTAGCCGATGAGCCCGACGTTGTCCGGGCTATTCAAAAACCAAATTTCAAGTCGATAGCTCTACCCGTTTCCGAGATCTGGTCTGCGCATGCGCGAAGCTGGCGTCGCACGGGCTCGGCGACCCGATAAAATTCGTATCCGGGGCAAGATACATTCACATAGCAAATTTCAAGTCGATAGCTCCACCCGTTTCCGAGATCTCGTCTGCGCATGCGCGAAGCTGGTGTCGCACGGGCTCGGCGACCCGATAAAATTCGTATCCGGGGCAAGATACATTCACATACCAAATTTCAAGTCGATAGCTCCACCCGTTTCCGAGATCTCGTCTGCGCATGCGCGAAGCGGGCTCGCCAATACGACAACGTTCACCGCCTGGTCAAACTACACACACGTACCAAGTTTCGTCCCGATGGGTCGAGAATCGTAGATTTGTATCAATGACAGACAGACAGACAGACAAACAAACAGAGGTCTTCAAAATATATATGAGATAACATAATATGTCCCGTTTTTTTTAAACGGGCGTATAAAAAAAATCCTCCAAGGCGCCACATTTGGTCTATAAATCAATAAAAATCACTTTATAGACTAATGAGAACATTCTCACAAAGTTATATAAAGTTATATCCATGATAAGGATGGATCAAGATCTCGTGGCACTTTGGCGACGGAGTCAATCGAGTGGCTAGGTGCCTGGTGTTGCGTGAATGGAGTCCCAATCTAAACCTCTCTATATATATCATGTCCTTTTATATTTGAAACGTGTAGTTATTTAAGAAATTAATGTAGTGGGTGCGTGTTATCGGGGGAAATGTGCCCCAAAAGACCACAGCGTCGTATACCCCCCCCCCCCCCCCCAACAACACACACCACTGCAATAATTTGTTGTGTATTTATATAGCTTTTTGATGATTTATTCCCATAAAAAACTGAGTGTATTCTAATTTATTTTCACCAAGTCTGCCGAGAATTCGAGACTAGCCCACGCAGTACATTAAGTCAGCCAAATAAAAGATTTCCAAACCCTTATATAGCGAATAACTGCATGGCTTCAGATGCAATTCGGCTGAACTTTTAAAATCACGCGCCCAATTATTCTGCTGGCCGCGTTTAGTGATTAGTTCCGATTACAATGTAGGTCAGCAGTGTGTGACTTCCTGTTCGTAATGCACTCTTCGCATTATTGGGATGTAAAGTGGGTTACCCAATTGGTAGTCGAAAATCTACGGGATACATTCAATGTATAGTCAATTTTGGACTACCCAATTGGTAGTTGACCAATCACCAAACATGATTTAGTGCAACACAAACGGGCTATGTAATATTTTTGTGTGATGCAATTATATATGTTCAGCAATATTTTACACATGATGCAAGTGTGATTTGTCGGCAGCTAGCGGGGTCGGTTTCAGCCTAAACATGAATATAGGCACGATTTTACCCTAATTGGTCGTGACCCGATGTCAAGGTTTTTTTTTAATGAGTAGGTCAGGACGTTTTCAATATGACATGGTCTTGAGGTTGGCAAGTTGTTAAGACTACAGCTTCATTTAATAAATTTGCTTGACAGTTGGTGGCCATAATTATTTGACTGGATATATAGTTACCAGATGTCAAATTCCGTTTTGCGGCCAGCCAATTTTACGAATGTGAGAGGACAAAACAGGCTGAAATTTAATGTTTATAGTACATATTTATGCAATTTCGGAATTTTGAGGTTTTTATTTAGAGCGCCAGTCACATTGTGGTTGGGTCAATGATGGAACATATTCCGTGGGATTGCTCTTTTGTAAGTTAATTTGTGAAAACGATATTTTAAGTTTCTGGCTTGTAGTTTTTCTCATGCTCTTGCTCTTACTAACGGGGAGATAAAGACTGGCGTGGACTATTATCACAATAGTGTTATAATGGTTAGAGTTTATACACAGCATATTTTTATTGTTACATAAGCATACTTAGTCAAAAGAGCCATCTGTTAAAGTTAAAGGTTATCACGACGCTAACGATGGGTACAGCTGAAAAATAATCCTCGGTTGTTCTTGGTAAAGAGGAGTTCCCTCATTTCTGGGCAGGCAACAAGCAAGAGACGGATAAGATCAATATAACATTTATTCCATTCAACATAAAAATACACATTCAAATCAAACATACATTTGTGTTAAACTTGAGAAAATGAAGTGCAGTGAGAATTAAATGAACCCATAACTTAAAGTGACATATAATCTTTAGACCTCAAGTTACATGTACACTTGGTAATTGCTCACTTTTTTCACATTTCGAGGACAAAATACATATATACGCACTAGATCTGCCTTGCACATACTGACGTGCTAGTATTCCACTAGAGGTATATACTAATATGTATTCAATGGCTCGTATTCCATTTAATACATGTGCCTCATGTCGATGGGTGTGGAATAAGTACATTTATTAACTGGTTGCAACTTTCTGTATCACAATGAAACAAACGCTCTATATTATCAACATACTAGAAAATAAGTCTATATATAAGTATTTTGTATATTCATCAACTTTTATCCTAAACATGCAATTACTATATTCAATTTGAGGGATGAAGATTATATGTGACTTTTAAACCAACATTCCATCATCTTTGCCAGGCAGTAATATATGTTGTGAGAGACACGCTGCATGTGAAGAACCAAGCCAAATCACTCTATTAATTTGAATCGCTCACACTTGGGAGATTATCCTGCTATTATTGTTACAATGTATTCAGGGACGTGGCTAGAGGGTCTCCGTTTGGGGGGGGGGGGGTCCATCTTGATAATTCCAACTGCAACTGCCTGCACACCCCCCCACCTTGAATCAAACCAGAGACAAGGTTTTGCATAATTCCATTTACACCCACCCCCCTTTGAATGAAACCAAAACACCCCTTGAATCAGACCAAAGGTTTTGCATAATTTCATTCCCTCCTTGCACATAAGTGTTCACCGGCCTAATAGCCTATTTATAAACCATGGTTCTTTCTACCCGCTATGATATTATTCATATATTTTGAACCTGAAAATTTCACAAATCCTAACATCTAGTGGTCTAACTCCAGACAAATGCACACGACTGTGGGCAATAGACCAGGACACACCGGGCCGACCATGGTTGTTCGGCCAGTGTGAGAAAATTTGGAAAACTAAACAAGAAAATTGCAAAATCCTAGCATCTAGACTGACCTCAAGCTTTCCTAGTGTTGGAAATTTCAAACCTCATACTCTCCCTTAGTTTGGAAATTTTCCAACTGATGACCATTTCAGTCAACAATTTTAACCAAATGTAGTAAAATATTGTTTTCTTAAACTCATTCGCAGTTTTTTTTATTGGCCACGGGGAGGGACCAGGCCCGGTGTGCGAATTTTTTTTAATCTGAACAAGAAAATCACAAAATCATAGCATCTAGACTAGCCTCAAGCATTGGTAGAGTTGGAAATTTCCAACCTAACACCCCCTAAGGTTGGAAAATTTCTAACTGATGGCCATTTCAGTCAAAAAAAATTACCAAAAGAAGAAAAATATGCAAATATTGGTCAAAAAACAATAAATTCCCTCCAATTAATTGTTTGAAAATCAAACTACAAGAACATTTTCAACCTATTGTTGGTGTGAAATTTCTGTTGAAACTTTTTACCAATCTTGGGGGGGGGGGGGGGGGTGAGCTAGACACCCCCAAACCCCCCTGTCGCCACGTCTCTGAATGTATTCCATACTAAATGGATGAACCTTTCTGGTAAGCAGTTCCAAATTTTAGTCTTTTTCGTTACTAATTTGAACTAATAATCGTTGACACTGATCATAATAGTTCTCTTTTATGTTGAAACTCTAGTGTTCTGTCTTTTCTTTAGTCTATACATACATGTAACCATTGAAATGGGGCCAATTCTTAAATAATCTTAATTTGTGAGTCTGGAGGGGTTCATAATGCTGGTTAATAAGGTATCTTGCACAATAAAAAAAAAAAAAAAATGAAAATTCACATGCCTGCCCCAAATGTTTTGGGACCCATTACCAGGAACACACATCCACTATCAATGAGAATATCTGCTGATTCATCATATTTCATGATCCATGGAAAAGTGATCACACTTATTAGATGAAGGTGTGTATCAGGATATTGTATGAAATAGTTAACTCTTTATTTAATAAATGGATTCGCTGATCTGTTATAAATGTATACATTGGAAGGGTATATTATTCATCTGGGAGAATGTTCAGGATGTATAAGGAGAAGACAGATAACGCAAGTGCAGAGGGATTCCTATTCCTGGATGGGAAATGTTCAGATAATATGTTTAACAAGTAGCCTATTCTGAACATTTCCTAAGGGAACTATGCATCCATGAGTGTTTAAATGAATATTTAGAAGGGTTTCATTGATATCTGATAATTTGAGAGGCGATTGCTGACCATATATCATAGTCTTGAAACTTTTTGTCCAAACATTTTGGCCAAATGATATTTTCTTTGGCCGTTTACCAAAATGCAACAAGCCATATTTCCGACTAAATCCTGAAAAGTTACCCATAATTCTGCTGTGTTTAAGGAGTCAATTAATTAGAGCATTACTGTATTTATCATTTTCATGATATATAGTCAGCCTCCCAAATTATCATCATATCTATATGGAACCCTACTATGTTCTCATTTACTAGTAGATAGTTCCCTTAGAAAATGTTCAGATAATAATCATGGTTCACGGGGTCAGTGGCCAAATTGGCAAATGGCAAATTATTTTGGTAAACAGCTAAAGAAAATTTCATTTGGCCAAACTTTTGGGACAAAAAGTTTGAAGTCTATGATATATAGTCAGCAATCACCTCCCAAATTATCAACAGATTTCAATGAAACTCTTAATTCGATAACAGATATTCAGCAGTTGCTCATCTGTGTATGAATAGTAATTTAATAACAGTCACCTGTGCTTACTTATCAAAACAATGATGATTAGCTGCTGGAACTGTTAACAGTCTTAACCCTTTCAGTGCCAAGTCCGATTTTCGTATCAACCCATATTTCCTTGATCATTTTTCAAATGTATTGATTATAATAATGTGATACATTGATGGAAAGAGCTCTTAGAGCTCTTTCCATCAATGTATCACATTATTATAATCAATAAATTTGAAAAATGATCAAGGAAATATGGGTTGATACAAAAATTGGACTTGGCACTGAAAGGGTTAATCAAGTGACAGCACTTTACTGCTTTGTGGTTTCACAATGAGGCAATGTTCAGTGCTCATTTATGTTGATATACGTTGCAGTAGACCAATTAGTTTTTGCGGTTCCCTTCAGTACAGATTTCCATTGATACTTTTATCAAACTCCGAATTTATCATTTATTTTGGTGCGTGTTTCTTTATATGTTTTTGTTTTGTCGATGATCCCATATTTTGGTTTATTAATTAGGCCAAATTTCTGAAAAATGGCCAAAAATAATTCAAAATGGCCGAAGGAATTTTCTGGCCAGTGTGAACCCTGTTATAATAATAAGTTCAACAAACATAATATCTAAAAATTTACCACCAATGAAAAGGAATCCTTCTGTAGTTGTATTAACTTTTCGTCTGTCTGTCATCTGCTTTTGTTACATGAACATTCCTCAAAATGAAAAGTAAACCATTCCAATGTATACAAGCCTTGAAATAGTGTGTCTGTCTTTTGCAGAATGAGGTCCCCAGAGGGTGAATTTAGTGATGCTACCCTGCATAGCGGGCTAGCATCACCAAATTCACCCTTTGGGAACCTCATTCTGCCGAGGTGTAAGCAGAATGAGGTCCCCAGAGGGTGAATTTGGTGAGGGGTAGCATCACTAAATTCACCCTCTGGGGACCTCATTCTGCAAATGACAGACACACTATTTCAAGGCTTGAATGTATACTTTTATAACCGAGTGGGAGAATACATTCAGTAAAGAAAAAGTTAATAAGTGGCTGGGCTTTTCGTCTTTACGGTGTCTGTCTCAAACGATGCCTGAGCTGGCAGAGATGAATGAATTAGAAAAGTTGCATAAAATTGTATATTATAAAATAAAAGTACAATCTTATGCTGGTATATGAAGAGAAAAGATTGAATTATCATTATTTATAACTTCCTTCTTGACTGACTGTGTGGGGTGGGGGTGGTGATTCATGTGCCAGTGCATTCTCTTATATATGCGAGTCACCCATAGGGAGCATCACATATATAAGAGAATGTACTGGCTTACAAGGTCAAGGTAAATAATGTTAGGCCAATGTATTCTCTTATATATGCGAGGCTCCCGATGGGAGATTTGTATATATAAGAATATGCATTGGCACAGAGTTTTTACAAATTTCAGGAAGCTCCAGTCATGGAAGGGTTAAAAACCTCGTTTTCTCAGTGGTATATATTAAATATAGAACAAACAACGTAACATAAGGCCACCCAATACATATTATAACCTGGTTCATGAACATTAGGGTAAAAAAGTCCTCCAGAAACACCGATGTCATCCAGAAAACACAGGTGGTATTAGTATTGACAAATTCGTTTTTATTATGTCAACATTTCACCCTTTTCGAATGCCCAGATCATATTATACACAACATATTCCATATTACATACCATTTGGAAGAGTAACAAAAAATATATACATTCCACCAGAATACGGAACAGCTGTGGGCACATGAGTGTCCACCAAGTGATAGAGATTCTCAGATTCATTCCAAGACTTCACCCGTTGTCAACCCAGAATACATTATAATTCAAACTAAGGGATAGAGTTATTCCCCTCCCATTGAGAATAATAGACTTGACAGTACAGTCCGGATCAAAATTAAGCACAGAACACACCTCAGTACCTCGAAAGAACAACATGTTCCCAGTTTATTTGACCAGATCAGTTGATAATACAATGTTTTGGAGCTTCCTCTTTCAAATGGTGTATAATATGGAACATGAAGTATATAATGTGATCTGGTGATTAAAAAATTTAGTGGGCCTTCAAGACAATGCAGGACTTCTGCATGATACTGAACACTGAATGTACTAGCATTCTAATCATCTCATGATTTTATCACTTTATCTGGTTCATATGATCATATCGTCATGAAAAGGAAAGAAATTAACTTTTCCAGAGAATTATTTTTTTCAGTAGTCCCCTTTAAACTAAAAACAATCCGCATGACAAACGGCCCACTTCCATAATTTTATTTGTCGATACTATCACTCTGGAAAACAAAGCTCACCCTAAATACATATCTCTGAAACCCACATTGGGGTGCTAACCTACATGTATAGTTATTTTTGTATACAATTATAACATATGAGGAAAAGGTTGTACGAACAATACAATGGGTTTGTAAACCAGACTAATAAATAGCTGTTACACTCTGGAAGAATGACACAAAAACAAACCTGGATCATGTCTACAAGAAACCCAGATCATGTCTAAAAAAAACCCCGGATCATGTCAACAAGGAGCTTGTAGGCACACAAGAAACCCCAGACCGAATGTTAAAGGTACTCAATCCAATCAGACTCCCATACCATCAAAATACAACAACATTTCTTCAAAATACGCTTTAGTTATCAGAATCGATTTATTGCAACAAAAAATGCTAACCACTGTCAACTATGGTATCAAATTTCCCAAAACTTGTCATTTTTTTAACGAAATATGGCCATAATATCATTAAAGTATCACAAAATTTGACCATATTCAGGGTTCTTGCACCAATTTTGAAATGAAATTCAAGGAGTTTCCAGGAGTATATAGGAGAAATTTTCCAGAACCCCAATACTACAAACTCAAGGATTTTCCAGAGTTGAATATACCATACCGGTACATGTACTTGATTATGGGCTCTGGTTTCCTAGAAGCATGGGACTATTTATTAATGTTATGTCATATTTAGATAATCATACAAGTAGTTGCACCTGTACAAGTAAATATAACGGTAAGTTTTAATAAGCAGATAATATTTCTAAATCACACGTATAACACATACTCACAGTACTATGGCAAAAGGAATTGGGTGACATCGTATGGTGGGATATAGTATAGCACATCACAACATGTCATATAATCACTTTGGACACAATTCTCATTATAAAAATGTGTGACTTGTAATTTAACCTTTTAAATTACTAGGATATTAGTTTTGTGAACATGTGAACTGCAGATATTATTTGGCAATTATATGCATATGTATAGTATACTGTGGCAAAGGGATTGGATGATGTGCTATACCACAGCATATGGCATGTCACACTATCACTTTGCAGTATTAATATTATACATTTATTTACAAATAATAATTGCACATATTATTTGGTAATCATATGTATCATATACATTTTTTTAATGTTCTGCTCATTGTACTACAGCTGTTGTAACTGTAGTGCTTAGATACCACTGTAGCAGACCACAATAATTCAGCTTTTAGAACCTCGGATGAAATTGGTGCAACTGCAATAGGACCTAGTTGAGCACCTGTACTTGTTTCGTTGTTTGTTGATAGACCGTCACTGTCAGACGCGGACACATCCCGAGGGCTAGCACTTGCAGACGATGGCAGCATGAAGGTTGATAATGTGGCTGTTGATTTGTCTATTTCGAGAAACTGCCATGTATTTTGCCCCTTTCATGTGGGATTTAAGGGCATGTTCACCCATATCGGACACGCCAAAGTTTTTTAAACACAGGCAACATCTCGCCACGAAGGCATTACCCTCCACTGCAGTCAGCCATTGACTGTATTGTGGTTGTGAGTGCCAGCTTGGATTATATTTACATTTGCCGCCTGGCATAATAATTAGTTCTGCTTTGGTGAATTCATTGAATTTTGTAGGTCATAATATTGTATGGGCAGATAATTCACATAGTTACGCATAATCAGTTACAGACATTTCTATTGGCTAAGTAGGGAAGTCAATTGGGAATTGGCCAATCAGAGACGTGTTAACATAATGTCATAACTCTGCTAGACTTCCGACCTCGCGTTGCCGTAAAACCGGTGGAATTAGAAGAAATTAATTTCCCCAACTCTCAGCGATCATTTCAATAATATTTAATAGACCATTTTTCCAGGGTTTTCAAGGAGGGGGATTGGATTCAAGGGTTATCAAGGGCCCTTGAAAATAAATAATGTATTTCCAGGAGTTTCATGGACCCGCGGGAACCCTGGTATTACCACTTGATCTTAGTGTTATCCATCTTCATCCGCAATTTTGTCCGAGACCCTCCGCTTGACCACGGGATCTGGGTCACATATTATTACACATCTCGAGAAATAAAAACCTCAAACATCGATATCTGATCACTCTGAACTTTAATGGGTGGGTTCTTCGACTCGAATCAAATATTTTTTATCCCCGAAGCCAAAGAAATAGTAATTTAGGAGCACCTGATCAGATTGAGTACCTTTAATATAAATTGAGGTTCTTGTGTGCAAAGTAACTGGGAAGAGGAATTGCAGGAAAAGAAGTGGGGGTGGGATTATACACTTCTGGATTTCTTGCAGTGGTGATCCAGGTTTTTAAGATGCTTTTCTCCCAATGTTAGGTACATTTATAACAATGACAATATCTTGGGAACAATCACATCAATAAACTGCATTTGGCATTTGAGGTTTGTTGCAACATTTATAACAATATATATCTTTGTAAGTATTTTTTGCCAGGGTGCCAGACTAGGGAGCGATGCTGCCACTCCTGTCTTCTCCTAAGGAGGGGGGGTGTACTTTTGTTCTTCATAGTATGGCAAGAAATACTAATATATCAGCTATAACAGAAATGTTATATTATCTTAAGAGAAATGCATATCCATTCTAGTAGTTTCAAGTGATGTGATATTCCGGTAGGGCGATCAAATAGAAATGGAGAAAACACTTGCTCCAAGTAGTTATTTTTACAAATTTTATATCCAAATTGACAACATACACCATCATTCTTAAATATTAATTAAATGCAGTGACTCTCGATGGCAAAATTATTCTCATTAGTTTATCGCCAATAGTTGTGTCCCAAATCGAGAAGTAAATAATTACAATTTAGCGTTGTTCAGATGATGTTGTCTATGGAGTTTTACATTCGATTTGCTTGAGATATTTTGTAATGCTACATTCCTCCAGTTGGCATAGTACCTGAATTCTAAATTATCAATTTCACGCACCTGGACAAGTTCATAATATGTCTTTAATTTGAGACTAGAAAGTGCTTTTAAATTCTGTATGATTAGCAAAATTTTGCCTGTTGGCATTTGTTTTACCTCTGAATAAAAACAGTGAACTTTCCAGGAAAAAATGTGTGCCCTTGGTTCTTCTTATTATTATTAAATGCAAACTCCAGTGGAGATGCGTTTATTCACTGATGTATTTTTGCATCTGCCATCCCTGTTGTTTGCCCAATAAGAGTGCGGATGAGAAATATTATTTTTCATTTCTTGTATAGTACATACTGGTGTATTTGGTATTTTTCCCTAAGGGCCTGTGTTTGCACTGATAGGCAGAGAATCAGTTGAGAAGTGTGAATATACCAGGACTCAACATGCAGTATGAGAACAACATCTCTATTAAATTCATCTCTGTCCGCTTGGAAATGCATTACTGTGAATCCACATTTTATCTTGATAGCCCCGCTCCCTCGTCCACTCCCTATATTGGGAAAGTCACATCTCGGATTGGGGTCTTACAATGCTTCAGTAAGTTCAGCCGCTTTTAGCAATCAATTCTGTTCATGCATTCTCAGGTAAATTTAGAAAATGTTTTTGGCATAAATTTTATCTTAAAATTAGTAACGTTGCATACACCAACTGCAGAATCATTAAAATATGCATAAAATAATCTTAGAACATGAAACATTCTCCTGCTAACCTAACTAATTTTTCAGGGTAATATATAATCCAAGACAAAGAAACATATTTGACCTCATATAAAAAAAAAGTACAGCATATGTAATTTCCAATTTACAAATTACCGGGTACATGGTATAATTTCTTTCAATCGACAAATTGAAAGTGTAATGTGATGGTTAAAAGGCATTACAAACGACATTCTGTAGATTTCATGAAAAAAATAGATCATCAAATTATCAGTATAAAATTTCTTGTGTACATGGGTATTAATTCTTTTATATATAATGATCTACCTGGTATCTGGGAAGAAAAACCTGATCTTTAAGCAGGTATATAGAGTCCAATGTACTAACACATGTTTTCTAGACCTAATATTACCAATATCATTTTATCATATCTGTTTTAAAAGTTGTCTTAACAAAAAAGAGACAATATTTTGTCAATGTTAATATTGATTAATTAATTGCAAATGGTGTGCAGTTGAATATTCAGATGGGGACATCCCAAAATAAAAACCCTCTCACCATATATCTCCTCAATAGTTCTTAGCTTAGTATAAGGAATGCATCACCAAAATGTATATGGAAATGATGGGTCTTGTAAATTATGCGATACAGAAATGATGCCCCAGTAGACGGGTCGCTGGATTTCGCTGCCATTTTCACCAAAACTAATCTTTTTCGCTTGAGACAAGAAGTTTCTCTTCTCTGTGGAGGACACTGAGAGGTATGGTTGGATGAGATGATGATTGTTCGAGAAATCACGCGTTGCTCAGCAACAGCTAATCTGACCGTAATAGTCATTGTCATTCCAGACCAAGAATATGATTAATTCCTTGCACTATTAAAATAATAACCGGTTGCCAGGCAACTAGATATCTAATCCAGTCCAGTAGGTTGCCATACATTATATGTGGTCGCTCCCATCTGTAATCTGTTAAGGACAATAATGCTGTAATCCTATATACACAATCATTGACTGCCAAACATTTGCATCTGCACATATCGTAAAACTACAATCTGAATGTGTATCCAATCAAATCAAGATGCCTTCATCATTGACACACTACAGTAATGTCCTAAATAATCGACCCCTAAACCACAGCAGAATTATGGGAAATTTTTCAGGATTTAGTCAGAGATATGGCTTGCTGCCATTCATCGGAATGCTCTCGGTGAGAGCTTTCCAATGAATTGCAACAAGCCATGCTTCCGACTAAATCCTGAAAAATTTCCCATAATTCTGCTGTGGTTAAAGGGTCATATACTTTGGGCATTACTGTACTCTCCACTGGATGAACAGAAGTAATTATTTGTACATGATTTGGTAGTACTGTAATTCGAGGTAGCGAAAGAGAAAACAAGTTAGAACAGTGAGTAGAATTATATTATTTTCTCACAAACAACTAGTGATGTAACGATACAGGGGTTATCGGTAAAAGCCGATAGCCGATATTTTCAGTAGATTTATCGGCCGATCCGATACAGATACCGATAAGTCTTGTACGTGAACCAAACTCCATATCAATTTGTCTTTTAAATTACAAAATATTGTCGGCAAAGAACCGATATTGCGATAACCTGGTTGAAAAAAAGTTTAGTTTACGTTCCCCAAAAACCCTGGCAAAACGATTTAATATTTCATTGCATTCATAAGATTTCCTCAATATTTGTTTGATTCCGTTACTGTGCCTTACGGAATCAGTCCATAATCCATTTGAGTCAATGACGGCAATTTCAATTTCAATTTGCCAAACTCAATCTTTTTCAGAAGTTGAACTTGCGTTTAATAACACCTACAATGTCCCGCATAAATTGTTGACATTTTCTCTGCCCATGACAGCAGATACAAATCCTGCCCATAGAGCACTCTGATTGGTTCGGACGGTTCTATCAAACAAGTTAGTCACCTCATCCATCTTCAGTCATTGTATACCAGAATGTCAATCAATTTGAATCAAAAGCACTTTAAACACACACACTTAACTGTTGTTAACACGTGATGTTTCTATATATTGAGGAATAGCGAGTCACGACTGCGGCGACTTTAATGCAAACTGGTCAAGTGTGACTCGTCTATTTATAAACACTGTGATTTTTAGTTTACTGTGTCATCTGTCAACACGTGGCTTGTTAGTGATTCCTACTCGATGACATCGAATGCATGCAAATAATCGTTTGATCTTACCGCCCGGCACCCGCCTTGGGAATATAATAACAAAGTGACAACTTACTGTCCCACGTGGTGCAGAATTAATTCCACACCCCCATGAATACATCACTAAATGATACCGGTTCATCAGTCTGATTCACTCATAGGAAGATTCCATTCTCACGCTAATGCCAGGGGCGTCAGTTATTCGCTTTCAACATGTGCTACTCGGCCCTCACAAGTAATTTTAATTGTATACAGTTTATGTTTTAACTTTAATTTACCGAACTACGGTACCTTTGGAAATGTTTATTTGGGTCATGAGTGTACCAACAGTCTCATGTCGATGTTGTCATCATGATCATGGTATATCACTGTATGTGATGGAGGGCTGACCAGTGCGTAAAATAGTCGCTATTTTTTCTGGAAATTCCCGTCATTTATTTAATATTAAAGTCGGAATTGGTGTAACAACGTTCACAAAGGACACGACATGTATCGGTTGACGATATCGGTCGGGAGACAAATTTTTATCGATACCGATATCTTGCCGATACCACATATATCGGCCCGATCCGATAGCCGATACCGATAATCGGTACATCACTACAAACGACTGAGAAATAACTACAGAAAGCTGATCAGTGGTACGATAAGCTCTATTTCTATGCCAAATATCTCCCGGAAACAGGTACAGATTTTGAACAGTCCAACAACGAACATCCTAATTTTGAGTAAATGAGAATTGTTTTCAATGTTCAGCCATTTGCTAGTGTCGACATAAAAAGCACCAAAACCTGGGCTCTATAATACAGTAATGCCCTAAATAATCGACTCCTTAACCACAGTAGAATTATGGGTAACTTTTCAGGATTTAGTCGTAAATATGGCTTGTTGCCTCTTAGTGAGAGATTTCCGATGAATGGCAACAAGCCATATTTCCGACTAAATCCTGAAAAGTTACCCATAATTCTGTGTGGTTAAGGAGTCGATTATTTAGGGCATTACTGTATATGCTTGCCGAATAGATGCCCACATACGAGCAAAAATAAATTCTTTTTTTTCAGCTAAACTATGCAGATATTCTCTATGTCAATGCAAAATATTGACCTAAATATGCATTTTCAGGTGGATATATCATAAAATAATGGAAAAATTATAATAATGAAGTTGATACGATGTTGCGTGTTGCCATGATAAAATTTCTGCACTCAACATTCTCTTACTCCCTGTAATTATCCTATTGAAATACATTAGTATTTCAGAAAATGAAAGTGTCAATGACACTGTAGCTCAACTTAGGTAGGGGAATAATTTAATGGTTGACAGTAAATGGAGGAATAGGAAAGGTGCTAATTGAAATGTCTAACCTGCGCCAAAGGATTTAGTGATGCAAAGAGTAAAATACAAGATGGCTGCTGGTGGCCATTTTTTTTGGCCAATTGACCCCAAAAGGACTCGTTCCCATCTACGTATAATTGTTAACATCCATGACAAATTTTATGAAGATTTGACCAAAGCTACGACCTACAAATTTCATGATGATCAGACGAACAGTACGACCTGTAGACCGCGCCAATGGATTGAATTTTGAAATCCAAGATGGCCGCTGGCAGAATGACCCAACAATGATTCGTTCCCATCTACATGTCAATGTCAACATTCATGACAAATTTCATAAAGATTAGACCAAAGGTACAACCTGTAGCCCGTGCCAAAGGATTTAGTCATGCAAAGAGTAAAATCCAAGATGGCTGCTGGCGGCCATGTTTTTTGGCCGAACGACTCCAAAATCACTCGTTCCCATCTACATGTCAGTGTTAACATCCATGACATAAATTTAATAAAGATCAGACCAAAGGTATGACCTGTAGCCCATGCCAAAGGATTTAGTCATGCAAAGAGTAAAATGCTGGTGGCCATGTTTTTTGACCGAATGACCCCAAAACGACTCGTTCCCATCTACATGTCATTGTTATGATTCATGACAAATTTCATGACCATCTGACCAAAGCTACGACCTGTAGCCCGCACCAAAGGATTTAGTCATGCAAAGAGTAAAATCCAAGATGGCTGCTGGCGGCCATGTTTTTTGACCGAATGACCCCAAAACGACTCGATCCCATCTACATGTCATTGTTATCATTCATGACAAATTTCATGATGATCAGACGAACAGTACGACCTGTAGCCCGCGCCAATGGATTGAATTTTGAAATCCAAGATGGCCGCCAGCGGCCATGTTTTTTGGCCGAATGACCCCACAATGATTCGTTCCCATCTACATGTCAATGTCAACGTTCATGACAAATTTTATAAAGATTAGACCAAAGGCAACCTATAGCCCGCGCCAAAGGATTTAGTCATGCAAAGATTAAAATCCAAGATGGCTGCTGGCGGCCATGTTTTTTGGCCGAACGACTCCAAAATCACTCGTTCCCATCTACATGTCAGTGTTAACATCCATGACAAATTTCATAAACTTCCGACCAACACAACAACCTGTAGCCCGCGCCAAAGGATTTAGTCATGCAAAGAGTAAAATCCAAGATGGCTGCTGGCAGCCATGTTTTTTGGCCGAACGACCCCAAAATCACTCGTTCCCATCTACATGTCATTATTAACATCAATGACAAATTTCATGATGATCAGACGAACAGTACGACCTGTAGCCCGCGCCAATGGATTGAATTTTGAAATCCAAGATGGCCGCCAGCGGCCATGTTTTTTGGCCGAATGACCCCACAATGATTCGTTCCCATCTACATGTCAATGTCAACGTTCATGACAAATTTTATAAAGATTAGACCAAAGGCAACCTATAGCCCGCGCCAAAGGATTTAGTCATGCAAAGATTAAAATCCAAGATGGCTGCTGGCGGCCATGTTTTTTGGCCGAACGACTCCAAAATCACTCGTTCCCATCTACATGTCAGTGTTAACATCCATGACAAATTTCATAAACTTCCGACCAACACAACAACCTGTAGCCCGCGCCAAAGGATTTAGTCATGCAAAGAGTAAAATCCAAGATGGCTGCTGGCAGCCATGTTTTTTGGCCGAACGACCCCAAAATCACTCGTTCCCATCTACATGTCATTATTAACATCAATGACAAATTTCATGATGATCAGACGAACAGTACGACATGTAGCCTGCGCCAATGGATTGAATCTTGAAATCCAAGATGGCTGCCAGCGGCCATGTTTTTTGGCCGAATGACCCCAAAATGACTCGTTCCCATCTACATGTCAATGTCAACATTCATGACAAATTTCATAAAGATCAGACCAAAGGTACGACCTGTAGCCTGCGCCAAAGGATTTAGTCATGCAAAGAGTAAAATCCAAGATGGCTGCTGGCGGCCATGTTTTTGGCCGAACGACCCCAAAATCACTCGTTCCCATCTACATGTCATTATTAACATCAATGACAAATTTCATGATGATCAGGCGAACAGTACGATCTGTAGCCCGCGCCAATGGATTGAATCTTGAAATCCAAGATGGCTGCCAGCGGCCATGTTTTTTGGCCGAATGACCCCAAAATGACTCGTTCCCATCTACATGTCATTGTTAACATTCATGACAAATTTCATAAAGATCAGACCAAAGGTACGACCTGTAGCCCGGGCCAAAGGATTTAGTCATGCAAAGAGTAAAATCCAAGATGGCTGCTGGCGGCCATGTTTTTCGGCCGAACGACCCCAAAATCACTCGTTCCCATCTACATGTCATTGTTAACATCCATGACAAATTTCATGATGTTCCGGTCGAAGCTACGACCTGTAGCCCGCGCCAAAGGATTTAGTCATGCAAAGAGTAAAATCCAAGATGGCTGCTGGCGGCCATGTTTTTCGGCCGAACGACCCCAAAATCACTCGTTCCCATCTACATGTCATTGTTAACATCCATGACAAATTTCATGATGTTCCGATCGAAGCTACGACCTGTAGCCCGCGCCAAAGGATTTAGTCATGCAAAGAGTAAAATCCAAGATGGCTGCTGGCGGCCATGTTTATTGGCCGAACAACCCCAAAATGACTCGTTCCCATCTACATGTCAATATTAACATCCAAGACAAATTTCATGATGATCAGACGAACAGTACGACCTGTAGCCCGCGCCAATGGATTTAGTCATGCAAAGAGTAAAATCCAAGATGGCTGCTGGCAGCCATGTTTTTTGGCCGAACAACTCCAAAATCACTCGTTCCCATCTACATGATAGTGTTAACATCCATGACAAATTTCATTAACTTCCGACCAAAACAACGACCTGTAGCCCGCGCCAAAGGATTTAGTCATGCACTGAGTAAAATCCAAGATGGCTGCTGGCAGCCATGTTTTTTGGCCGAACGACCCCAAAATAACTCGTTCCCATCTACATGTCATTATTAACATCAATGACAAATTTCATATGATCAGATGAACAGTACGACCTGTAGGCCGCGCCAATGAATTGAATCTTGAAATCCAAGATGGCTGCCAGTGGCCATGTTTTTTGGCCGAATGACCCCAAAATGACTCGTTCCCATCTACATGTCAATGTCAACATTCATGACAAATTTCATGAAGATCAGACCAATGTACAACCTGTAGCCCGCGCCAAAGGAAATTGTTCACGGACACACGGACGCCAAACCATGGCAATAGCTCAAACTTACAAAAGTAAGTTGAGCTAAAAATGAAGTGGATGTAATTATACCTGTGCCAATGCATTCTCTTATATATGCGAGTCTCCCATAGGGTGCCTTGCATATATAAGAGAATGGATTGGCCTAACAATATCTACCATGACCTTGTAAAGCAGTGCATTCTCTTATATATGCGAGGCTCCCTATGGGAGACTTGACTATATGAGAGAATGCACTGGCACAGGATCTTTAATGCTGCACCAGTGCGGCCCCCGTCATGAACTTCATGGTTAAGTTGGGGCATCTCTTGTAAATTAACTTTCAATATTTATAGTGCTCATACATTCAGTTGGATTGAGATACACTTTTACGTCCGAACAAGAGGTTGCACCTCGGGTGCTGGCATACCCCCAACATGACAAATAGAAACAATCTTCAAGTGGCCATACTGTTTTGAGTGTTGATCTATGAATTTGAATCACAGAAATATGCACCCAATACATGAAAAGTTCAAACTTAACAATTACATCACTGACAACAATTTCCATTAACTTTACACCTCATATGTTGATTTTCCAAGCGGAAATTTCTTTCGAATATTGGAATGGGAAATATTGAACAGCAGTACACAAATTTCATCAATTTTGATCAACCTGGGAGGCGGTAGTACCGGTATTGACTACTGTACTATAAATCTTTTGAGCCATATTTTTTTGGTATTGGCCCCATGAAACATTTCCCAATTTTAGAGCTATGCTCTTTCATTTAATTCGTAAAACACCTAATATTAACAATGTTTTACTGATACTAAAAGACAATCATGGCAGAGCGAAACTCAGTAAGCAAGAATCTTCTAACCAGAATGAGCTACTCAAGAACAATCTAGAAAAACATGTTATGCATACAAATTTCTTACATTTTTGTAAACTGTCACAGATTTATAAAATAATTAAACCATCAAACCACGAATGCCATAATTAACACTCCACAAGCGACATTTATAATATTGGCACATTCCCCACATACTTATTAATTTGATATTTTTCAGCCCTCCCACGTTTTCAATATCAAGTATTGCTCCCTCTTGCATTGGACAAGTGTATTTATCTGTTCTGTGAAATAAAAAGTTATGATTATAAATGAATGCTTGTCACAAGTAGAGGACTCGTTTTTGGGGTGTAAAGGATACGGTCCTGGAAACATTCTCTTCAGGTCGACTTTCTCTTTGCAGTAAGGACAGGTCTCCTTCTTACCCACAATGCACCATCCTCTAATACAGAACTCATGGAATCTTAAAATCAGGTTAAGGTATGATAATAAAAGTTAACAAAGATCAAATAGACATTGTCAAGATAAAGATACTGCAAATAATCTTAACAATTATCAAGAGCACCACATAGATGACAATGACAATACTCATATTGGCTTGTTTCCAGGCCAGCAAATCAATATTATTCTGAATTTCTGAGAAATTTTGGCGAAATTGAAATCCAATATATAGGACCATTGAGAAAACCAAACATAAAAATATAACAGAATAAAAACTAATAACATAAGAAAATAGTAAAAAGTAACTGATAAATTAATTATTTAGAGACGAGAAAGTTGACACTGCACTTGTAAAATACAGTAATGCCCTAAATAATCGACTCCTAAACCACAGCAGAATTATGGGTAATTTTTCAGTATTTAGTCGGAAATATGGCTTGTTGCCATTCATTGGAAAGCTCTCAGTGATAGCTTTCTGATGAATAGCAACAATCCATATTTCCGACTAAATCATGAAAAATTACCCATAATTCTGCTGTGGTTAAGGTATCGATTATTTAGGGCATTACTGTACCAACAGAAATGTGCACTGATTTGCCTTTTGTATCACAGTAAAACACAATCAGTTAAAAATATGGTCAATTGATGAAGAAAAAGAAAACCTTAATAGCGGTAAATCATCATTGTTTTGATATTAAGCATGTGTGACTTCTGATGAACAGTTATCCAATCAAGGTACATAGGCTAGCAACTAGACCCCGAAGCCACGACAAATAGTCTTCGCGGCTGGCTCAACCAATTTAGTGGCTGGTTAGCTAGCTAAGCCGACTCAGTCGCGACGTTTGTGGCTGACGAAATATGGTGGCTCAGCCGGCTGAGACGTATATCATTCAGCGTATTTTCGTTTCCGAAATTTTCCTAATCCCCGGGTTATATTGAGTACCCCGTTTGTTTTAGCGTTTGTGGTAAACCTGTAGAATTCAAGACCACGCATGCTCTTTTTGGTGTTGGGCTTTTCCATTATGGCGAAAATACTCGACATAATCGGTATAAGTTACATTGGGACTTCTGTAGACTTCAGACTGCTATTATTACTGGCACCTTGAGATATATGTATGCATCATTGAATGTAGTCCAAGTCTTCTTGTACTAAAACCAGCTAAGATATTGGGATGGCGATGCTGGTGTTTAGTCCAAGCCCGCTTGTATACCAATCCTATCACACGAGTTACGCCCACGATCTGTGGCGGGAATTTGTGGTGTATTTTACTCGATTTACCTAGCAAATCAATACATGATGCTATATACATCGGAAAGGCTTACATCTTATGGTCATAATGGTGTATAATAATCTAACTTTAATGTTAAATTACACATAGAATATTCCAGTTGATTGCCACAAACATCGATTTGTTTCTCTGTTTGTTTACGTTTTAACCGAAAGCCGAAGTGGTCCGAATAAGTTCGGCATAATCCGCTGTTTGTTCTGGGAATTCTACTTTCCGTTTCTATATATAGCGCGGGTTTTCCGAACAAAAATGGCGAAAACCGATCGCCCGAAAGTCCAGTTTTCTATGTGCTTTCAGAACAATTCCCGCACTAAAAACTTAATGACATAATGGAGGATCAGAACGGTAGTTTTGTTGACAATTTTCGCAAGCAACTTGTCAAAATTGGAGCAAATTAGAACTCTTGTGTCTGACTTGCCATGTGTGTGATTTTCATCCATGTGCATTTTGACTTTTGTGTTGATAAAATAATCGGAGAACCGAATCACACAGTTTCGAAATATAGTTCTTCCGTTTTAGTGGGACTTTTCAAACTTAAGGTTAAAAATTTATACAAATTTTGTTCGATTTTTTGTGTGCTTAACAAGAGCAGTATATTGCTCTGTTCGCTTAGTATATATCTTAATTTCGCCGAAGTCCACCAAATGTGGGAAATGTGGAAAATGCCGAACACAGTTCGCGAGGTCAACCGAGTTCGCATACTTTAAAAAAATTGTAAACATTGAGGTAAATGTCTCTTTTCGCATTAAATTACCGTTTTAAATTCACAACTGATGTGGGTTTCAGATAAAATAGCATGTCTTCTGCGGAAAATATCCGTTTATTGTCGCAATTGTGATATTTTATTTCATATAATTGTGGTTTTATTTGAGCGGGTCACTAACGCTTAAGCCGTGTCATAAGCGAGCATATAGGGCGGTCTTGGACTAAACACCAGCATCGCCATCCCAATATCTTAGCTGGTTTTAGCACAAGAAGACTTGGACTACATTGAATGATGAATCCGATAGTAATGATATAATATTTCAAACTATTTTCTATTCTCTCCTACATGGATGTTATGTGCATATATATATATATTGAAATATGCAAGCGATGTCTGAGACTGAGTCATGTCGAAACAAACAATTTATACTTTAACTCATGCATTGGAATAGTTTATTCACATTGAGAGGCCCGGGTGTTCTGATAATATAACAACCATGCCTTGTCCATGCGAGTATGCCAATATTAGGCAATGCGGTTTAGTTCTTTGCGATTAAGTTGATTAACAACACAGTTGTGCTTGACATATAAGCCTATGCACACAGGTCAGCCATTTTACAATTCCGGTGGTGGAGATTTTGTCGTGTGGCTGGCGTTAGAGATAATATGGCTGGCGGCGGCTTGTGGCCAATATGGCTGGCGGCGGCGTGTGATGGCGGCTTCGGGCTCTACTAGCAACTACTGATTAACCATTAATGGACATAAGGGCTTTATTTGAGATCTGGTGATATTCTAGAGAGGTGATTGCTGACGATATGCTTCAGATTTTCCTTGGCCATTTAAAAAAAAAAAATTTGGCCATTGACCAGTTTGGCCAGAGCGTGAACCCTGCTTGTTTCAGCAACATTAAGTTTGGTGGTAAACAATCAACCCAGTAGGCCAGTGGAAATTCCAACGAAGGTCCATAACTCTGGTTAAAATTGGCGAGCAGAACCCAAATTTGAACTTGACCTGTTCTTTGAGCTAGTAAACTCACATAACAAATTTCATTCAATTTAGTTCAGACTTAGTTATCATCCTGAAATGAAGATAGAGTGCAAATTCCAACAAAAAGGGCCATAACTCTGGTGAAAACGCTGGGAAGAACCCAAATTTCGAACTTGACCTGTTATTTGTGCGAGTAAACCCAATAACCAAATTTCATTCTATTCAGTTGAGACAATCTAAAGTTATCACCTGAAAACCAAAATAGAACGGATAGACTGATGACTAGACAGATGGACAGAACAATAACATAATACGTCCTTCTTCTTAAAAACGGGCGTATAAAAACCAAGGAAAGATAAAAAAGGTTCATAAATTAGATAAAGGAGGCAGCTGGAAGCCAAAAACAAACTGTCTTTGGATATCAACTAGCATTCTTAATTTTATGGCATTAACTGAATTTTCATTTTAAAATTGAGCCTAAATTCAAAAGAACTGTAACTCTGATAAAAATGAGCATCTGGAACACACAATTGAATTTGTTATAGTAATCTGCATACTAAATTTTATTTCAATAAGTTCAGTAGAGCTAAAGTTATCATTTGAAAACAACAGAAGATTGGATGGATGAACAGATAGACAACAGATGACCCGGAAATAATCAAACCAAGAACATAAAATGCTCCGAATATCTCTGGAAGGATACAAATGACCACAGGCCAGATTATATGTGTTTTCTAAAATAGCGTCTTCATTGTTGATCACTATAATTTTATTACCGCACACTGCACATATATTATCCTCAAGTCGCTTGGATGGAAGACCAGTAGGAGAATAATACTGAAAAAAATAAAATAAAAATATAATTTAAAAATTAAAATTAGTTTTTCCTCAAGGGAAGCCCGAAACTGAACTATATGGATTATTATCCTCGGCCTTGTGTTATCAGGAGGGTTAAAATTTATTGTCCGTTTTATCGCCTACTCCAGTCAATCAGCGATCGGATTAGCCCACGCATGAATGCGTCCCGTGCAAATCCCGCGCTCCCAACAATTCATCTAGCCAGTTTTATTTCCGACTTTTAATCATAAGATTTGCGAGTCGCGGGGTTGGGAATGGCACCGCCATGGGAGGGATCTATGATAGTTCAGTTTCGGGCTTCCCTTGAGGAAAAACTAATTTTAATTTTTAAAATTATATTTTTCCGCCAAGAAGAAGCCCTTCAACTGAACTATATGGATTAGAATGCAAGCCCAGGAGGAGGCAACGAGCAATAAATTTAATATTCCAGTTTGACGGGAATGTACTCTTCCAAAACAGATTTCATGTAAATGTGATTTAGTCATGAATCAGCTTTGATATGTTATGTGAAAGAGCTCATAAATTCAGATTCCAGCATTGCTCAAGCTTGTACCTCCCCCCTTGTTTTTTGGAATAAACATCCCAGGCAGTGCCATACCATACGTGCCAGCTACTAGTAGAAACCGAGCAAGTAGAGACTTCTTCTTCTGCTGCTTTTTTCTCGTTTCATGCGATGATAGTGATGTCTGTATTTACTATTTATATCTTCCCAAATAGAAAGCGCTATTGACGGTACGCGACAGCGAGTCTTCCCCACACAGAACAGCCTCCAAAGGCTCGGTGCTATTGTCCCGGAGGATTGGTTGCCCGAATCTCAGAGAACGACACTCGGCCTGCCACGGTCTGCTGATGCAGGACCAGGGGGCGCGAACTGGTACAGCCCGAGGACTGGTACAGTTGTGCAAAGTTTGTGTAATTCATTGTAACAAGATTTGACACATATCCTGTGATGAAGTTTTTACAAGAGATCGACCAGTGTCATTTCCATACGCAAAGCGAGTTCCCAAGGAACGACAGAATCCTTGACCGACAGTGGGAACCACCGTCGGTCCGAGATCCTTGCTCATCGTCGTCAAAGCCATCAGACACCAGGAGAATTTTAGAAAGCAAGTCAGGATCGACACCAGCAATAGAACAGCCTGCATCAGGTTGAGGTAAGGTACTAGAGGGAAGTCCACACTGGGAATGGCTCGAACGAGGAACAATTGCGCTCGCAGTTAGATTTTAAGGTGTTATTTCCCACCCCAAGGCCAGAATGGCGGAAAAAAGGGCTATTGAAAGGATCCATTTGACCAGGGAAAGCCCCCCACCGAATATCCCAAATGCAGGTGGTCCTGACACGCTGACATAAACGTCGATGACATACCACTAGGATCCCCTGACGGCAGAGGAGCAGGCCTGGACGTATCACTTGGGATGACGTTTCCAGGGGGACAAGACCGACCCTCGTAATGGAGTGGGCCACGGCGCCGTGGGGAAGCGTCAGAAGGTCAGTTGGCTGGTGCGCTTTGTGCGGCACGGGACAACGAGGCTTTCCCACCCAGAACAGTTGCCAAAGGCGCGGGCGCTTGTGTCCTGGAGGATTGGTTGCCCGAATCACCGGAGGACGGCACCCTGCCTCCCACGGTCTGCAGAAGACGGGGCTTGCAGCATGACCAGGGGGGACCGAATGGTTCCTGCCCGAGTTAAGACTGGTACATTTGCTCAAAATGTAAAACCATGGACCAATGGGCCCTCAACCAACTATGACAATATCGCGTATAATCATGAGCAACCCGTACGGCCATCAAAGTCGAATCTCGTTCGACTATAAGCAAGACAAGACATTCTGTTAGTTATTAGCAAGCATAATATACAAAACATTTGTTAGTTATTGCAAAACAAGGTTAATAAGGTAAATTCCGTTATTTACTATGGCCACGTGATCTTACCTGCTAGAAATTAAACCGCAGGTAAGATACTGTCTTTTCTCGGCGAAGAGGACGATGAGATCCGATTTCTCCTGTGCAAGAACATAGCGGTGTCCTTGCTTACGGTGAGGAGAACGTTTTATACACTTACGTAAAGTCCGCAGATGGTGGAGCAGGCCTGGAATATCCCGAGGGAGTATGATTCCAGGGGGACAAGACCCACTCTCGTAATGGAGTGGGCCACGGACCGTGGGGAAGAGTCAGAAGTCTCAGTCCTTCCCAGGAAACAGGAGTAATTGTTCACGCAGCCGTATGCAATTGTAATTTTCTAATTCACGAATATTAAACTGTGCACTGTTCCATCTTGACAAAATGTGCATGGTCACAGTAATCGTTGATTCAATATTAAACTATTGGAAGGTATATTTAAAACCGTTCCCATCGCTGTTAAATTATGGGAATGTGAAAGTGCCATGGAACATGCATGTTTTGAGGTCTGTCCCACAATGACATTGAATTTGAGAAAAACACAACTGATGATTATACAGGCGCCAGTACATCCGTCTTCTGAATTGCGAGAGCAAATGAGAGCTCGAGCTGCGTTTACATCTGGGAAGAACTGAAGTCTGGTTGGCTGGTGCGCTGTTAGTGGCACATGATGAGTCTTCCCCACCCTAAGGCTCAGGAGCTGTGGCATTCGCCCTTGAAGATTTGTTTTCCAAATCAACGATGGTAGCACCCCGCCAGTCACTGGTACTGGGCAGTGGTCATGCACAATATAAAGGCTTCTTGCAGAACAGCGCTTTATATGTGTGATGATACAAATGCTTTCATTTGTGTTATTCATTTAGGTTTTCTATTCACCAGATAATCATATGGATATGTAGTAATAGAAGGAGAAGAGCCATGTTTTGGACTCTTTTAAAATTGGCACTGGCAGGCCTGCAGAATGCAAAATGAAGCGTAAGCCGTAACGTATTTGTCGGTTGTCGGGTTGTGCTTAGGTACCCATAGGTTACACAAACTGTTATATTCAGTATCACGAGAGCCACATACACTTTGATGCGACCTAGATTTCACAACCTCCAGGTGAACCGAACCGTCGTTCGCCTCCAATACGCAGGCCTGCAGTGGTCGTGCGCAATATAAATATAAATGCTGTTTATGTAACTGCACTTAATATGTGTGACAATACAAATGCTGTCCTTTCTGTTATTTGCCCGATAATCAATTGGATATGAAGCAATAGAAGGAAAAGAGCCATGTGTTGGTCTCGGATGGAAATTATAGTGGCAGCGGCCCTGCGCAATATAAATGCATTTCATGTAACTGTGCTTTATACGTGAGTGAAGGCTATTTGACATTTGATCTTTTCTATATGTGGAAATAGAAGGTAGAGAGCCAAGTGATGGACTCTGTTGGAAAGGCTATTGGCAGTGCATCGGGGGCACATGACAATATAAATGCATAGTAGTTCACCTTGACTATTCACGGATTGAAAGCGCAGAAGTATGTCGGTATCAGTGAAAATTTACGCCATATTGATATAGTCAGTTCGTATGTCATTGAGCCTTTGAGGCACTGATACCCTTGTACTAGTATGGAACAATTATGTCTGGCCATACATGTTTTTAAACTCACCATTTTGTATCATTAAAATTCGTAATTTGAATGTATCGACAAACACTAATGTCTGAGGATAACAGTTCAGATGTTGTCTATTTGGTACAGTGAACACATGGAAATGTCAAACATCAAAATCATCAAAAGTATAAACATTGATTGACTGAAAATTTATTGAGACTCTGGCTAGCCAATGAATCATTTCAACACTGCGACCATGCTAGGTCACACGGATATGGTGACTTGCCACAAGTAGGCCAGCCAAAGGCTCTCATCCAAAATTTCTCCAAAGAGATCTGACCACGGACGGAAGTATCCTAGGATATTTAAGCAAACTATAGCTGAAGGTTCAGGCTACTGCACTTGCATATCTGTGCAGTCATGGAACAGGGAAGCCCATTCCGCAAAATACATTGAGTGATTGCAAAGAAACAGACACAATTGTCGCCGAAATAACGACAGAGTACCGATATGAATTGATGGAGATCGCCATTCGACAATGGGAACTCAGGCTTCAAGATTCGACGAGAATCACCGAATCGATTCCCGTAATGATTCTCACAAAACTTTACAATCTTCAGTGCCTTATGACTGACATGATTCAGCATTTGATTCTCGTAAAATTAAATGTATTTTGAGCCCTGGAACTTGAAATGAAAATCCTTGGTGCCCAATCTTGTGTCAGATAATCCTAGTCCCCAATCAAACCAGTTGCACGATGCGTAGCAAGCGGACACTGTCAGTAATACTGGACAGGCATGTAAAGAAAGAGATTATTCAAGAGACACAGCATTATTTGAACACAGGCCATATAATACTATATATATGTTATAACAAACATAATCTCATTGTTTCTAACGATTGTTCCGATAATACAATGAGGGAAAGGAAATGGAATCGCAAGAACAGAGTCAGAATTTCAAATAAATATCTTGAAGTCGATGTAACGTTTGCGACGTTCCAAGTATCCAAATACGAGCCCTCATGTTAATAGTAATACATTCGGGCTGGCTAAGATTTGCAAATATTAATCGGTAAGCACAATTAATTATAACGACATGTTGTATATGTACAATGATGTTCTGTGATAATCATTTACCAAATGTCGGTTAAGTTCCAGTCGCTCAACTTCAACTTACAATTAGTTGAGGCAAAAGAAATTTCATTGGATTACAAGTTCTATCTTGTTAATTAATACATGTAAATTATCGCCAAAGGAGACATTTCTGTCCTGGCCAACTTTCTGCGCACTAACAGAGCTGTTGCATATACGATTAGGTAGTGTACATGAACGTAGCGAGAAGTCGGCTTCATGAAATAGAGTTAGCACGAAATTAGGAGACATCGCATACCGTACCACGTGGACTCAGAAATCGGACGATTCATGCCACCGTATATGTTGAACAATAATGCAATACAGGTTTGCTACAAGTAAACGATGTGCGTCTGTAGTCATTGTCAAAATGGCCATCAATGGCGAAGTTCTCAACGTGATTTTGTCGATTCCAATCCCAAAATTTTCGAGATAAAATGTGTCGATAAAAACACGGAATTTTTATAAATAGTGTTGCGCATACTACGAAACGAAGAGTTTCTGCGCGAACTTAAAAATATTAAACGACCGGGTAAGCAACGGATAAATTGCAAGTTTGTTATCAACAATAAATATTGAGTTGATAAACTCGCAATAGAGAAATACTTCCTTTAGTTAAAACCACGTCTGATAGGTCCAAGGAGAGAAATAAAACTGGCTAGATGAATTGTTGGGAGCGCGGGATTTGCACGGGACGCATTCATGCGTGGGCTAATCCGATCGCTGATTGACCGGAGTAGGCGATAAAACGGACAATAAATTTTAACCCTCCTGATAACACAAGGCCGAGGATAATAATCCATATAGTTCAGTTGAAGGGCTTCTCCTTGGCGGAAAAACATGTACAACAATAATAGAAATTAAGAAGCAACTAGGTTACCAGAATTGTAGATATAATTCTAAAAGAAAAACAAAATCCAGTTTATTAAAAAGTTACTACTCACCGCATGAGATTTATTTCCCCCCCCCCAAGTAAGTATGTTAACTTGTACCCAAAAAAAAGCCACAAAAGGAATACAGTAAAACCTCTGCAAACACACTTCGGGCCGATCATATTGTTCAGTTTAGAGAGGTGATCGTTTTGTAGAAAATTGCGCCATCATGAAACATGAATTCGCCATTACAAATGAGTGATGAAGAAGCAAATTTATACTCCAATGTTAATTGACGCAACTTTAATAAACAACATATAATAAATATATTTAGATAAAACTAACAATGTCACAGTTTTAATTATGTTACTGTTCAACGATTTGCCGATTCCATGTTTTATCATACCGGTAAGATCTTTCTAGGACCGCTTTTGAGTACAGTAATATAGATCGTTTTATAAACTAAAATTTCTTCTCAGAAATCAGTGCTGTGTGTGACTTCTGTCTAGTGCTTATATTGACAGTGTTTGTGAAAACACCGGATTAACTGATGTACAAACAAATGCCAACAATGTAATCTAACTGAATTCACATTGGTTCATCAAATATAGGTGTAAAACAAAGAGCTATATATAATCAATCACTGTTAATATTGTCAGTCTAAAAGCATTATCCGAATAAAAGACAACCGATTAGGCCAGTACAATGGACAATGATAATCACTGATCTGACATGCATGCACATTTGATTTTTGAAATGCACGTTTTCAGTCACTTATGGACTCAAAATCCCATCGGTGTTTGGAATGAAAAGGTTCTGGATTACAGATAAGAGGTAAATTCTTAGTGACAATGTCCACTTGGGTAAATTTGGGACTGCGCAGTTCATTCGGTATGGAGTTTAATGCAGGTCCTGTTTGGAGAGGTTTTACTGTATAAGTTTTCTTTTTTCATGAGATTCCCAGGATCAGTTAAAACTACTTGAAGTACTCATTGTTCTATCCTGTAGGATGACAAGAATAAAACGATGATTAGAACAAAAAGTTTTTTCTTCTATAAATTTAGTGTCACATACGATTTTTTATCTCCAACTTAAGTTATAGTTCGGACATAAAAATAAGTTGCTAAATTCTAAGTCAAAAAGGGGCATAACTCTCTCAGTATAGGGCCATGTGAATCAATTTGAATCGATGTGATTCGGAATCGTTTATCTGATTCAATTCGATTCAAAATCGGCTGTCCTGATTCAAATTTTATAGAAACTGTTCTCTCAGGTACATTGACTGCATTCACATGATTTCTAGCTAGAGTAATAGATAAGCTAGAGTACTTACAACATTTCTGTTGTGCTAAGAAACTTTGCGATACTTCAGTACAACACGGAGATAGATGAATTTTGATGATTATGAAAGTTCAAAAGCACATTATAAAGAGTTATTCATACTCATCGCATTCATGATTCACATCCATCAGTATTTATGAGGAAAATGAGATGCATGCATATTCCGCAGAAGACACATTAATATGGCTAGGTAATATCAGTTATTAATTGGTTTTCGATTTGTTTCAGCTACCAATTTAAGTGTTTCCCTAACATCTTCGCTGTTGATATACTCGAAATAACGAATCGATTTGAGATTTGATGCAATTTGGAATCTCTTACCCGATTCGATTCAATATGCAAATACATGATTTGCAGGGCCCCATCTCAGGAATGGTTGGACCCATATTTAAACTTTAATTGTATTTTTGTGTGATTAGTTCGCATTCGGGTACTTTATTTGAAAGCTTTTAGATAAATATTAACTTAATTCTGTTGAAGTTATCCAGACAACGCGAAAATTAAGAATTAATATATCTACTAATAAGTCGAAAAGGGCATAACTACATCAGAAAGTATCGGACCATGACCAATATTTAACTTGGTCTGTGTCTTCTCAAATGTGAACCACATAGTGAGTATTGAACTAATCTGTTGAATATTGATCAAGTTATCATCCGGACAACCCAAAAACTGCGATTTCTAAGTCGAGCAAGAGCTACGGTAGGCGTGGCAAAATACGCCCCGGTGTGCTTTTATGAACTGTACACAAACCAAACCCATAATCGAACTTGACCTGTGTTTTGGTCTGGAAAACTCACATACCAAATTTTGTTCCGATAAAATAAAATAAACTAAAGTTATCATCTGGAAACCTCAAATATTGAAAATTCTAAGTCGAAAAGAGCCGAAAGTCAGTAAAAAATATTCAGACCGAACCCATAATCGAACTCACATGCCAAATTTAGTTATTTAACACTAGGGATACCTAAATCTCTCACCAGGCACCTGAGTGCAATGAGGATCAGTGCTCATAATTTAGCCATAGAAAAGGAAAGACAGAAACGCCCAAAACCAACATTATCTCAAAGAACTTGCTCTCTATGTCTTCAGTTAGAAGACGAAGAACATTTTTTCCTTTTCTGTAAGAAGAATATTAACCAAAGAAATAATTTATTTGTAAAACTCAATCAACAAGTTGAACCAAAAATTTTACAAGGATCAAAAGAATCTTTCAATAATTTTCGATGTCTTCTTGACCCAGACACAGCACGCGAAACAAAATTGATATGTGAATTTATTGCATGCTCTCTAGACTGACAGGGTCCTCCACAGATGTTTCACCTATTATAGTCAATTTATAGTCACCAAATATATGATTTCTTTCTCAGATGTATATTGTATATATATTATGTTACGACAGACACCATTGTTTTATGGTTTGTTTTAATAAATCTTATCTTATCACTGAAATATGGCTTGTTGCCATTCATCGGAAAGATCTCACTGAGAGCTTTCCGATGAATGGCACCAAGCCATATTTCCTACTAAATCCTGAAAAGTTACCCATAATTCTGCTGTGGTAAGGAGTCAATTATTTAGGGCATTACTGTATTTGATCTGATCTCTTCCGAGTTTGTGGGTTGGGGACCATTTAGGTCAGATATCTGGATTAAAATCAGCTGGATGGCTTATTTTGGGCTAATGCACCTTAACAGCTGAGTCAATCGGGCCCCTAATTCCAGATGGGAAGATATGTGAAGATTTTCCAATATTTTAATGTTCTATCAATAACTAATATACAGTAATGCCCTAAATAATCAACTCCTTAACCACAGCAGAATTATGGGTAATTTTTCAGGATTTAGTTGGAAATATGGCTTGTTGCCATTCATCAGAAAGATCTCACTGAGTCGATTATTTAGGGCATTACTGTATGCTAGGGTAAATGGACTCGTGGATGGATATTCAGAAAATAGAAGTCCCCCGGCCCCACCCAGGCCTGAGAATAAGGTGCCTGTCATTTGCAGAATGAGGTCCCCAGAGGGTGAATTTAGTGACGCTATTCCGCATAGGGGCTAGCATCACTAAATTCACCCTCTGGTGACCTCATTCTGCATAGGCCTCATCTTCTCTGGAAAGAGTTTCTTTATTATCAAATATCTATAGAAACTTCTTCACATAGATTCTATTTCTTTTTTAGTTTAGTTTCTCTTTATCCCCAAATGACACATTGCGTAATCGAGGTTCCCAATGGGTGTACATGTACATCACAATATTCACCATTTGGGAACATCAATCTGAGTCTCCCATAGCAGATGAGGCCATGCAGAATGAGGTTCCCAGAGGGTGAATTTAGTGACGCTATTCCGCATAGTGGGCTAGCTTCACCAAATTCACCCTCTGGGGACAGATGGATGGCTAGACCGATCACATATTACGGCCGTTTTGTTTAAATGGCCGTATAATAAATGGGCATATAAAAAGGAGCATAACCAAATTAGAGCTTGACCTGCACATTCGCAAATTCCATGGAACTCTGCTTAATATTGTTAAAGATATGATATGGACAACCCAGATGGATGGATGCACCGACTGATGGATGGACAGACATGCTGATTATAATAGTCCTCCGAAAATAAATTGGGGAACAAAAAGGGGCATAACTCTGATAAAATTCATTGGGCCATGACCAAAATCTAATTTCGCCTGTATCAAATTGCTGGAAATATTGATATCTGTTGATGGAGGGTTTTTCAACGTAGGTCATTGGATCAGTATTATAACTGAAGCCAGGGTGGGAGACCTGTATGCATTTTTAATCTTTTTGTTACCAATATAATTTTTCAGAGGTATTTCCTAAATATGGTAATGTCACAGATATTTTGTCGATATTTTGGGGTAAAATACTGTGATTATTCAGTGGAGATGCCCTGGTTACAGTGTTGGGTAAAATTTAATATCTGCTAGAGCAGATCCACAATACAGTGCACATGCTGGGCTACCATGCATAAAGCCAAATATGAGTGGGAAACAATGCAAAGTATGACATCAGTCGACAAACAAATAACTTTTGGCCTTATTGACAAATAGTTTTGGTATATGATACTTAACTCATCTGTTGTTTGCGCTGCTTTTTAAATTACAGCCTAATTTTTAGGTACAATTAGAGCATATTTAAGTGATGTGAAACACTCTGGTTGGGTGATCAAATAGAAATGGAGAATTTTCTTGCTCAAAGTAGTTATTTTTATGAATATTAATATAAACTTACAGCACACACTACACACACCGGCATTCTTATATCTTAATTAAATGCAAAGACTCTCGATAGCAAAATAATTTGCATTAGTTTAACACCGATTGTCACGTTCCGAATCAAGATGTAAATATTTACAATTAAGCGTAGTTCAGATGATGATATCTATGGAGTGGTACGGTCGATTTCTTTAGATTTTCGGTGATGCTAGTAGAATGCTACATTCTCACAGTTGGCATAGCACCTGAGTACTAACTTATCAGTTTCTCGCACCCGAACAAGTCCATAATATGTCTTTAATATGAATTTAAATAATTTCCAAATACTTACACCTATATGAGCTGCCATAGTATCAGCACACACTTCTGCGAAGTCTCTCGCTACAACTCCAAAATAAAGTCCATAAAACAGAATCACCAGTCCAAAGTCCATAGCTGACTGTGGTTTTATCATAAAAAGTAGATTAAGTCCGAATAATGTGAACATGATAATGCAGTAGCCAAGTATCCCGGCACCGTAGCTTAATTTATATATTAAAAGAAACCACTTGTACACCCATCTGAAATAAAAAAAATAAATTCTGGTTAACCCTTTCATTTAAAGATGCATGATCCAAACTAACGCTCCCAAATTACTATTTCTTTGACTTCGGGGGGTAAAAAATATTTTATTCGAGTCGAGTGATATTTTATTTTATTCAAAGCTCACCTTGATCAGATACAAATTTTTGAAATTTGTTATTTCTCATGATGTGTACTTATTTGTGACCTTGAAAAAAAATCGTCAAACTGACGGTTTCGGACAAAATTACAGATGAAGATGGATAACTCTAAAATCAAGTGGTTATACAGCCAAATTTTGTGATACTCAAGTGATAATATGGCCATACTTCGTTGAACAACATGTTGATAAATAACACGTTTTTGGAAATTTTATACCATAGTTGACAGTCGTTAGCATTATTTTGTTGTAATTAATCAATTCTGAAGAAATGTTGTTGTTGTAACTTGATGATATGGGGACCGTCTAATTGGATTTAGTACCTTTAAAGTGATGTGAAACATTCTGGTAGGGTGATCAAATAGAAATAGAGAATAATCTTGCTGAAAGTACTTATTTAAATAAAATATAATTATATCCAAATTGAAAAGACACACCGTCATTCTTAAGTATTAATTAAATGCAGTGACTCTCGATGGCAAAATCATTTTCCTTTGTTTATCTCAGATAGTTGCGTCTGGAATCGAGAAGTAAATATTTACAATTGAGCACAGTTCAGACTTTGTTTTCTTTGGAGTGGTACGGTCGATTTGCCTGATATTTTTGGCGATGTTGGTAGAGTGCTACATTCATCCAGTTGTCATAGTGCCTGAATATTAACTCATCATTTTCACGCACCCAAACAAATCCATAATATGTCTTTAAGAAATGAATGAAGTTTGAGTGTTTTATTAAGGGGTATAGCGCTGTGGAAAATCTAAATGTGATCCAATGGCCACAGCGATATATCCCTCAATAAACACACTCAATCTACATTAATTTCTTATATATATATATACAGTAATGCCCTAAGTAATCGACTCCTTAACCACAGCAGAATTATGGGTAATTTTTCAAGATTTAGTCGGAAATATGGCTTGTTGCCATTCATCGGAAAGCTCTCAGTGAGAGCTTTCTGATGAATGGCAACAAGCCATATTTCCGACTAAATCCTGAAAAGTTACCCATAATTCTGATGTGGTTAAGGAGTTGATTATTTAGGGCATTACTGTAGCTTTTCCTTATTAATTTCTAAAGCTCAGCTGTTTTTGTTTTCTGAAATCTGTTTACAGTTTGAATATTATACCACGAAGCACTGTAAGGTAGCCAAATATTCTACCTGTGAATCATCGATTGATTAGTAGATGGCCAAGCACTCAAAAACATTCAGTCATATAGGTCAACAAGATGTGATGTTGGTTCATGTTATGGTGTGTTTTATTGGGATATGAAATGCATGAACAAATTGGCATTTGACCAATTACTGAATAGGATATAGTAGGGTCCTGCGAATTGGAGATTTTGATCGAATCGAATATCGAATCAAGTCGACAAAATCGAATCGAATATCGAATTGAATCATACCTGTGTGTTGCATTCTCAATTAGGCATTTAATGTCAATGACTAGACGATTTGTGAAACGTTCTATGAACTTTCATGAAGTTCCATCATAACTTATGTGGCGATCAACCGTCGTTCCTGATACTATTAACTTCAATTGAGAATTGTCGAGAGAAAAAAAAACATTAAAATGTCCATGCGGTCGTCACGACGATTAAATATATAACCACTAAACGGATTATTGGAATTAAAATCACGCGCAATTTTTAGAGTTTGCATGTACATGCACAATTACAAATCGCCACTGGGAATCACCCGTTGTTATAAACTTGAAGATGCAACAGTCGCAGGGTAGCCTGTTTATGTAGTGCTGGATGCTTAGATGGGTCGTTGTCCAAGACGCTTGAGATTTATATACCATGTTGCATTCATCACACGTGTAAGTTCCAACACTGCATGCAGCTTGTATCATGTTTAAAATAAACATGAATAACGGACGACAAATTGTCAAGTTTCATAGCAACGCTCTGAAACTGAAAGTCAACTTCAAAAGAAAACACAGCACACGTGCACTTTTCGACGCCGAAAACACGTGTTGTTTACATTCTCAGCGATATTACATAACGCGGAATCTGAGACGTATAGTCGGCGGATAACGCTAGTGGTTGCTCAGTCTCATCGCTATTCTAATTTACGTGCGTCGTCGGTCCATCGGCGATCTCCGAGCTTTTGGCTAACACGCTCAAAGCTAGAATTCAGATGTATTTAGTCGTCCTATATTGGCTAATTACTGGCTATACTTATATTTAATGTCATGCGAACGTTCGCGATGTACAATAAGAATTATAAGCTGCACATATTCATAATTTTCGGGAATGATATGGCACAGAAACAGCTAAGATCGACATGCGTACTCGTCCGTAAACAGCCTACTTTTTATATGTTTGTATATTCGAAATTTCGAGTTGGAAATTTTGAATCGAATTTGACTTTCGAATCGAGTCTCGAATCGAATATCGAATATTAGCAGGACCCTAGGATATAGTGTAAAACATACGGGTTATATGTATATACCGGTATGTTACTAAATTAATTCTCCCATTCTGTTATAAAATATACACATTGTATAAATGGTCTATTATTCATTTGGAGAGATGTTTTGGTTATTGAACTGAGTGCATGTAGAAGACATAGGATTCCTATACAGTCATTTGGAGGAAATGTTCACATAACTTTTATATATTTTCTTAAACATTTTCAGTGAAAAAATCAATTGTATACCAGAAGCCAGAACGTGTTATTACAGTCAGGATGTTATTACACTCTCAGCACAGTGTCATGAAGCCATTAATTTGCGCGTTATTTTAACGGAAAAGGCTGGTCAATTTATAGCTTTGGGATAGTGTTGGGAGGTTTTAGAATTTACATTTCGTTTTTTTTTGGGTAAAAAACCTCGGTTTTAGTAAGCAATCACTTAACATATAGCAATTAGTCCAACACAACTGGACAAAACAGGCATTACCAGTTACAGAGGGTCATAATAAGTTGGGGAACAGCTTGCTATGTTGGTAAATCATGAACTTTAATGAGAATGTGAGATAAAAGTCATATTGAACCATCAAGTTTAAGCAAACACAAAATAGTTGTGCCCGACTGACAATATTTCTAGACGTTGACCCTAAACTTTTTTTCGATATACACAAATATATCCCCCCATACCAAAGTCAAAACATAAAAGGGAAACGCAAATACTGCGACGTTTCATGCATACAAGATGAAGTCCCGTGCGACTTATATTGATACCGATATCGTTTAAAGACAAGGCCGTGGTAATCAATCAGTTACGGTGTAGCATGTGCCCAGTTTCTCGACAATGCTGACGTAGGGTGAGAGATACCGATACGCGCAAAAATAACTGCCGCGATCAACAAGACACAAATAAGTGCACGTATACATACGTGTGTATCGGAATTGGCCGGCTCAAATTCGTAATATTTCGTTGAACGTTATATATAAAAGTTAAATTTTAGTGACCGATTAGTTTCAGAAATTGCAGTTCTAACTACCAACTTTATTTTCGCACGGAACGACATGTTTCGTCATGCACACGTCATCAATTCAAATACAGTGCACACTTATTCTAAGACAGTTGACAATAAAGGTGACAAAAGTCAACAACCTACTGCATGTAGTTCGTGTTGACTGTGGCCACTCATAGATCGATCGTAGGTTCCAGAACAAAAAGTTTCCAGACCATTTCCAACGTGGTATAACATTTCTTTTCGTTCGCATTCTCATTTTTGCAACGACAAGCTTCCTCATTTCAGTTTCGTTGGGCAACGCAATGACGTTTACGATATTATAACAACACATATCTGAGACGAAATGGACACATCCCAATATATTATTGATCAGAGAGGCCGATTATTTGACAACAGTATCAACTAACAAGTCGATTCAATTGAAAAATAAACATACCAAAAAAAAAAACGTAATGTCGGTTGGGGCAGAATCACATCGGTCGGTTTCGTTTAAAACCAAAACCGAGTTGTTTTCTCGGTTAACCGCACAACACTACTTTGGGAATATGGTAGGCCTAAACCATATGCTCCATTATGGTTTGGGCCATAACAAACTGGGGTAGAAAATATAATATATAATAAACACAACAGTTAACTGTTCTGAGTGTCATATGATGTTTCTCAACTCGAGGAGAAAAAAAATCATACGCTACCAGCCCTCGAAATTATCTACAGCAAAAGGCGATGCCTTAGAAGTCAACATAGAAATTCATGCATTTCTAAAGCAACGCTGTAGAAAACATCAATTTCAAGGGCTGTGACTCAGAACAGTTACTGTAACTATTGTCTATATCATCTGGACATTCCCCAAATGAACTATTTGTCAGCAAGTATTTAGTAATCAAAGGGCTAACCTCACATTTATGACATATAGTTCTGCAGTGTCAAACTTGTTCGCATTTATCACGGAAATTGGGAGAAATGCTGTGTGTCGACTACATTCCTAAATCACCTGGGCATCGCTTACTATTACAGAAGTAAGATACTAATTTTATTAGAAGCCATTAGATTTTGTCATATTTAGTTCGTCCTTAGTGAAATTTTAACTGAGATTATTGAATGCCTAACTTGTTGTGATTATATGATTATCATCAGGAAACAAACAATAGTGCGATGTGCCGACACCACATGTATAAACATTAGCCCCCTGTAAAACAATTTTTACATCATTATCTCTCGCAAATGCAATTTGCACAAAACCAAAAGTCATTGAAAATCATCTTTTCGATGAAGCTTTAAATTTTTTCGGTTCTTGACTTATACATACAAGTCATACATTGCAGATCCACAACATCTAAAAGTAACTAGACATTCTGGATACAAAATAGGGAAAATAGTTATAAAACTACTAGAACAACAGGCCTTTCTAGTGACATTTGGAATGAAATTAAAAAAGTAACTTAAGGCCAAAAAAAAAAAGTGTTTTGGTTCTCGGGCAATTTAGTTTTCAAATCAATGAGGGAGGGAGGGTTTTATTTTTATTTTTTATTTTTTTCTGCGCATAGTAAGCATGGACAAAGATACCTTCCTCTGTCTAGTAATAACCAGAAAGGTAGAGGGAACTGTTATGCATATAAACTCATTTAGTCTTGAATAAAAATGACATTGTACTACAAGTGTATGACTGGGATTACCTAACAATATATAATGCCCCAGACATTAACTACTGTTATTGTTGTCTAAAAACTGATACCTCCCATTCTAATATGTGATCCTGAATTTAGTCCCGTGCCTTTCGATTGTATAAAGTTACAATTAGTGTAAGTTGTTCACAATGACTAATTGTAAGAAGAGCATGAGGATCAGCTAATCATTTTCTTAATTGTAGTCATCTACTTCATGTTGTCAGCCTGCAAGTCACTTATTAACACATTACATGTTAGAGCTCAATGCACACTAATATTCAACACATATCTGCTATGGACATGTTGATAAAATAAAAAAAAAATTTTTTTTTTTTTTTTTTTTTTTCAAATGTTTTTTTTCGTAAGTTTTTTTGTCATAACATCAGGCATTGCAATAAAAAGGCCTAATGCGGCCCTTTTTATTCAATGCGGCGGGGCCTGAGAACCAAAACCTTTTTTTTTTTTGGCCTAAACTGAATAGATTAAAGGAGTACTGTACACTAACCCATGGCTCAAATTCATTCATTTGTTGCATATATTCTATTGTGCATAAAAGTAGATGGTCCCATAAATGGCTGGATTTAAATTTTAGTGTACAGTACCCCTTTAACTTATTATCTGAACTATTCATCATTGAGTATTTAGTATAGAAAGGGTTAAAAGATAGACTTTCAATAGAAAAATATATAGTTAAACAGTGTGGTAACAGTAGTTATAAAAATAGTAACACTTCCTGTCCCCGAGTAGGAAAACAATATTTTCCTAAATAAGTAAAATATATATCTCCTAGAAGTATCTTGCCCACTGAACTATATGGTATATTATCCCAAGTAGGAGGGGTTAACTCTCCGAGTTGAAAAAAACGTACAAAATTCTATGGTACATATCCTCTGTCATGTTCATGACCCGTGTAATCAAGTGATTTCTGACGCGTAGTGAAGAATTCGTCATATTTTTTATCCCCAGTAGGACATTCCTCGTGAGCGGGGTGGGTGCGAAACCCTGGGAGGGAGCTCAGCGTTCAGTGGGCAAGATACTTCTAGGAGATATATATTTTACTTATTTAGGAAAATATTGTATCTCCGTCCAAGGTATCTTGCCCACTGAACTATATGGTAAAGAATAGAATTTTCTAACAGGTGGAGGCCTCGAGGAAACAAAAACACTGCTATGCATCTGAATCAAAGAACTGGATTGACCTGATAACCTACAATATATACATATACATGCACAGACATATAGATATATATGTATATACATATATATATATATACACACATGCACAATAGGACCATAAGCCAATATAATATTCCATCCTAAAACTAATACCTGTCAGCAAGCTCAAACGAACAAAAAGTGGCCACTTAAGAGTTTAAGACCCCCCCCCCCCCCCCCCCCCCCGAAAGGGGAGAAGCATCCATGTTCTAAGGAAATGGAAATAGAAAAATACCCGTTGACATGAAATCCCCAGCCGGGTATTATAAACCCAGGGATGGCTAAATACTAATACCACACCTAACAGGCTAACCCAGGCAGCAAAAGCCGCAAGTTATAACGAAGACCCCCCTTAAAAACAATAGAACCAACCCCCGAACCAAATCTTGAGTGGGTTGGGCCGTGTCCCAGTACACGATGAGAGCCCGATGAAAAACCAGCTGCAAGTTCCCAAGAAAGGGCCCGACACCAACTACTTGGAGACACGCCATTGTCGATAAGGAGGAGGTATCATTGACCAATAGTCTGACCGGGAAGCGAATGGGTATTACACAGACATACGTTGCAAGGCTCAGGCCGTATGAAGAACAGGGATCAGAATTGGAGTTTCACAGCAGAAAACTTAGTTTGAAGCCTGGAGTTCGAGATATGACCGACTAAGATGCAATAAGCCATGTCATTTTTCCCTGATGACGTTCCCAAATGTGGAAATGCCCACCAACACAGTTAAACCCAACTGACCAATCACAGGCTACTGAATCCATGACAGAAAGGCAGCCAGGAACCGAAATTCCAATGTCGTTAAGGTGGAAATCCACAAAAACAAAAATTGGACTAACGATGCATCAGGATTGTGGCACAAGCCCAAAACCAGCAGAAACCGACGGCAGGTATGTAATGAAAAGCAGACCAAGGGCCACCGCGCCCCAACTGTTCGAGGTCTGCTGACTGGTCCCCGACGAGTCGATGGCGCAAGATATCCCTTCTGGTAAGGATGGGGTGCCCCTCCAATGGGACCCTGTTCCGGAGACAACCATCGCCCGAAGTGCGAATCGAGAGGGCGGATCATATGATCTGGCATCCGACACCCAATGCTAATGAATCTCGCACGAGGAGAAGCATCTGGCAAGAATTTTCATCAGGCTTTATGAAGTGTGCCCAACACGATTCATATGCTGCCCCACAGGTGCAACATTATCCTGCATTGGCAATCGCTGAGGTCAGCAAAGGATCTGGCTTAGTATGTTAAATGAGCACTAGGCGAATCAAGCACTATCAGGGAAAACAAAACCATTATGTACCGACAACCGAGCCCATAAGAAGAATGACGTATTAGACGCAAAGGCCGATATCACAGAAGCCATTTCGTTCTTCTTTTCCACGCTGCTAATACGCCGTGTTGCCCATTAAGCCCGAGTGGGGTGCTGAACTAGACCTCATGTCAACAGTGTTCTGAAATTGAGCATATGTCGAACCATGGATAATGGACTCATCTATGTATGACTGGACAACAAAAGTGAAATCCATGTTGAGTTAGCACTGAAAGCAACCTGAAGACAAAATATATGTCATTCGTATCTATTACGGAAACACAGCGAGGTCGGAGATAAAGCATGTATGCTTGTTTATCTCCGATTCTTGCGTCCCAAATCGAGATGTAAATATTTACCCTATCGAGCACCCGAACCAGTCCAGAACACGTCTTAAAAGTCAGGAAAATGAAAGGGCGAGAGTCATATACTAATCTAGTGATATGAATGACTATGGACATTCTCCAGCAAAGCCCGTGACCATGAAAGAGCTGGATGGAACATGGAAAGAAGCAACAACTTATAAAGCAAGAAGTTGAACACATCCCAACCCGAGAACAGTAAAATGGTGGAATACCTCTCAGGATGGTCGAACCCAGGTCGCCAAGTGTGCAGTCCGATGGCATAACCACCCAGCTCTGACGACGTTAGGCAGGGTACAAATTGACCGGCATCACAGGGCAAGTTGCTACCCAAATGCTAACAAAAGCCATGCAACTTGAATCCTATTTCCTCATTTGACTGTCCCAGGGTATGCCAACAGTCGTCCCGTAGTATCCGACTTTGAGTCCCTGTCGATAGCCCACCAAATGCGGCCAATGGGTTCGATGGGTAGCCCCAACCCGCGACCTGTTTGGTGGGACTATCATCCTGAGTGCTAATTACGCCAATGAAGGGAACACTATACATCGACAAGTGATAGTGTCCTGGTCGTAAAGGTTTCTATCTCTTCCTTGGAACCCTCAAAACAAGGGAAAGCACTCTGATGTTCTGTTAAATTGTAAATGATTGTAGAACAATGCTATCAAATCATGTCAATCTGAGGTTATTTGCTAATCAAAATTCGACATTAATTTCTTCCTGCGCTTGGCTGCATCAGAGAACACTGAACAACTAACTGAGCTCCCTCGTAAGCGCATGTAAAGGTGACCCGAAAGGAATGTCGAAAGCCCTTTCACCTCGTGCTGGAGCGACTGCTCGATCTGATCCTGATCTCCATCCGTCGATGGGGTGTTAACAGCACAATACACCACGACAAGCTTCATTTCTAATTGCATGTGAGGTCTGGTCATTGGGGACCCCGGAGGAATGTCCAGAGCCTGTACATCTCGGAGTGGAGCAGCAGCTCGACCGATCCCGATATCCAACCGACCGAACTGGCGATGGGAGGTTAGTAGGTACCAATTCCCAAGCAAGCTTCCTGCTATAATGGCGTCAGGGAATAAGATCTTTTGTTTTCATTTAAAATCAAACCCGAAGTTACTGGCAGCTGTTGGCCAGAATGCGGCCAGTAACCTGTCTGCCAAGCCCCCGGAAGTGGTGACTTATAATAAGGAGGAAACAAGCCTGTGAACTGTGATCCCATTCCAAGCCCAGCTGGGGCAGAAGGCATGGAGAATAAACTTTCAGGTGCCAAATAATTGCGTAAATGTAATAATTTGAGAAAAAGTCTCCTAATTTGAATTGCCATTCGACTAGTAATTTTAGCCCAAATTTCCACACACTATGATCATAAGGCACCGGAGAGCATGGTCAGGGACCACTGAGGGTGTATCCCCCAGCCGCGCTGACCCCGAGATAACGACTTGTAGCAATGGGCGGCGTGTGTCGAGTGTTTTAATAGAGCTCAGTGGTCACAGCCGTCCGGGGCACGTCAACAGTCGACCCGCAGAAGCAGATTGATGTCCCGTTCGATAGTCCAGGGAGCGCACCAATGTGACTAATGGGTTCAATGGGTAGCCCCAATCCGCGCCCTGTTTGGTGTGACTATCGCCCCGAGTGCTAATTACGCCAATTAGAGGAACACGATATATCGGCAAGTCAGAGAAGGATCCAGGGATGTTTGATACATGTTACAGGTTTGGGTGCCCAAACTATAGAGACCCAAATGTCCCCAAATTCCATGTAGATAGTATTTATTCCAGTTGGATCTTCCATATTTTCAAGGAATTTTTCTACAATTCAACAAAATGTCCTAGTAATGCAAATCATCAGCCCGCAGATGATATATAGTCTATAATATGGAGCCTTTATTTGCACAATCAAGTATCCAGTACTGAATATTTTAACATCCAAATTTATATGGGCACATACTCAAATACAGAACAGGTGTCCCCAAACAAAAATTCTCTGGATCCTTCCCCGCGAGTTTGTCCGTGTCCTAGGGGAAGCAACTCGTGTGAGCTACGGGTTCGATGGGTAGCCCCAACCTGCGTCCTGTGTGGTGTGACTATCGCTCCGAGTGCTAATTACGCCAATTAGAGGAACCCTATATATCGACTTTCGTTCTCTATTCTTGGGACCTCGAAACGAGGGAAGCGACGTCAAGGGGAGCTACGGGGAAGGCGATTCATGAACCTGTTCTTACCTCGATGAGCAGTCCTGTGAAAGTAATTAATGTGATTACAAACAATCACAAATACACCTGTTGTGTTATGTTACCATGCCTGTGCCAACCAAGGCAGTAACAGCTCCATTGTTGGTTAAAAAGGTTCAAATTGACATTCAGGATTTTACAATCCTATCAGCGTATTTCACAAGCGTTAAAACAGTGCTTTTGTCTTCAGTTTTACACCAGACGATGATAGTCAACGTCTAAATAAAGCCGTAAAACGAAAAAATGAACTCGAAAGTAAGTCACCTAATTTCGTGATACCTTTAACCACTGTCAACGCACGTGGTAACTTAAATTATACGTCACATGTATGCCATAGATTTGTTATAAAGAAAACGATCAGCGTCTTTAATCATATCCAATGGTGCCTCGAATGTTCTGTCGTTAATAGGCCAGAAACTCTAATATTGTCGAATATAACTTCATTGACCGATTAAAATTATGGAAGACAAAGTCCGTTAAAACGAAACGAGTCATCCATTTCCGATCTTATATTCGGAACAAAACCGCGTAATCTTTATGTGAATTGTTACATAATTTTCAACTATAAGCAAAGAAATAATGTTGTTTGTATAAAACAAAAACAAAACTGTTTTTGCTATACAAACTGCAACTTAGCTTCGTATTCTTGTGAGAGATTCTTTTTGCACCCGTCCCTGGTGAGGAGGGAAAAAAATATGGCGAATTCTTCACTACGTGTCAGAAATCACGTGATTACACGGGTCATGAACATGACAGAGGATATGTACCATAGAATTTTGTACGTTTTTTTCAACTCGGAGAGTTAACCCCTCCTACTTGGGATAATATACCATATAGTTCAGTGGGCAAGATACCTTTGACGGTGATACAATGATTTCCTAGTGACAGAAGGTCCAGTTGAGATGTTCTCATCTATCCAGTATTATATTGGAGGTAGGTGTGATAATCCTCGACATGAAAGAGTTGTGCTTATAGTCTATTTCTGCAGCTACTTAGGTTTTTAACAGTTTTACATTTTTTTCATTTAAGCAACAGTTGGGCTGATTTACTCGTATTTCATTTGAACAACAGTTGCACTTAATGATATATTATAATATAACAGAATATATTCAAACGACAAATACAATATGATAGTCATTACATCATCACATAAAGTCATTAGCAAGATAAATATCCGACCGAATCTAACAATGCTATCATTCTGAACTGCCCTTCTCTATAAACTCTCTTGTAGTGACGAGAGGTCATATTGTGATATAAAGGTATTGCCGGTTTACAGTTGTAAGTTTGCGCTACACTTTGCTTAAACAAGCACTGCTTGTGGCGATCGGATCACTAGTCACATATTGTACAAACAGACCATAACCTGCCCACACTGATGCATTCACACATAACTTCCGGATAAGTGAGAATATGCCTTTGAATAAATACAGAAAGATCAGGGAAGAGATACACCACCATCTTTAATAAAAACTGACCCATTTCCAATTTATTTTTTAGATCTTAATTAAAGATCTTTTCAGGGTTCCAGACCTCCAGTTACAGCAATATACAAAATCTAATTGAATATCAATTTCGCTTTTGTTTCTCTGAATAAATAGTTTTGAATCAAAATGCAATATATAATAGACTTATTAATACAAACTTGAAAAATTTGAACCAAACATTTATTCACTAGTATCTGAATAAAAAGCAAAGCAAGAATCATAAACTTGGCCTGGATGGAACCAAGCAGGCTAGCATTACCAAATTCACCCTCTTGAGACCTCATTTTGCATGGCCTCATCTGATATGGGAGACACAGACTCAAATTGAAGTTCCCAAATGGTGAATATTGTGATGTACACCCATTGGGAACCTTGATTATGCAATATGTCGTCTGCCAATTTGGATATATAGAGAAACTAAACCAAAATAAGAAATAGAATCTATGTGAAGAAGTTTCTATAGAAATTTGACGATAAAGAAACTTTCCAGAGAAAATGAGGGCCAAAGCAGAATGAGGTCCCCAGAGGGTGATTTTAGTGATGCTAGCCCACTATGCGGGATAGCGTCACTAAATTCACCCTCTGGGGACCTCATTCTGAAAATGAAAGGCCCACTAAACTCAGGCTTGCCTGGAACCATGAATAAATCTTTCATTTTGCCAATGTTTTGTTAGGAAAAAGATTATTCCTTAACCTTTTTGCTACTATGACCTCCATAACTATTACGTACAAAAAAGTCAACGCACTAGCAGTAGGCATTTACACATAACTGGAACTCAGAGTTTGATGCATCGGAATAACTTTATCTCAAATTTCAAATAGTGTATGATGTTCCACGATTGTGAATGATAATAGCATTTCAACTGAGTCAGTTTTATGGTTCTTGTGATATTCCCGTTATATTTTTCCACTGGAAAATGGCAATAACGTCAACAGCCCAACACACGACATCATAACGTCATTTAGCAGTGAAAAGGTTAACCCTTTCATGACAGGAGCTGCGCTCGCTGGTACAGCATTAAAGACCATGTGCCAGTACATTCTCTTATATACCGGTATGCAAGTCACCCATAGGGAGACTCGCATATATAAGACAATGCACTGGCTTACAAGGCAAAGGTAAATATTGTTAGGCCAATGTATTCTCTTATATATGTGAGGCTCCCTATGGGAGACTCACATACATAAGAGAAGCATTGGCACAGGGTTTTCGCAAAATTTCAGGAAGCTCCAGACATGGAAGAGTTAAGAACATGCGCTGGATAATAATGTAAATACCTTGGTGTGGTACCAGAAAGTGGTTTTCTGGAAGCTTTGAATGTGATGAAACCAGTTATTATGGAGAATATCACCCATATTATTATGAACCGCATCCATCCAAACTTTATACTGATTATTGGAGGTATTATCCACATTCCTATTAGCGTCGCCCTCTGAAAAAATAAACATTAAAAAGACAATGAATTTCCTGAATGGCCCTTCTTCATCATATGATTCAAATATTTTCAAATCACCCTTCTTGTGATTGAAAAAAGAACGAGAGATTGAATATGTCTTTTTTTAAATTTAACTAGGTCTGTTAGAACAACAAATTTTTAACCAATATAACTCGCTGCTATTCTCTTACTATATTGATCTGTAGGTGTGACAGTAATGAAAAGAATGATAGTGTTCATTTCACCTGATTATGTAAATATAGGGGTCATTGAAAATATGAAAACATTTCACAAACGTGAACCAAACCCATATGATACATGTGTGAACAATAGTACAGAAACCTATTCAGTTTAGTCATTTGCTGGATGTAGTAAAGTAAAATTATTACTTGCGCCAGTCCATGCTGGACGCAAGTAATATTTTCGGTCCGGATCTTTGTCTGTCCTTCCGGGAATATGTTATGTCATACCGGAAGTACAAAATGTAAAGACTGCACATGCGCTAATATGAAATGGTTGCATCGATTGTAATTTAAATCCACATATATATTTTATTTGCATTGTTATCTGGTTTTATTTTGGTAATAAATCGTTCATAAATGAACAATATTGAAAAATTTCAAAAAGTTCAAAAATTTCAAAAAGCGCCAAATTACCATCCAAGACGTATACCCTTATAAACTGCGGGTCAGTCCTAGTAACGCGCACGTCAACTCGTTTGAAGTTTTTGAAGTTTTCAATGCGAATGTCACTTTAACATTATCCCACAGTGAGTGCCTAGTGTCACTTTAACATTCATCCATAGTGAGTGCCTTGTGTCACTTTAACAATCATCCCCCGTGAGAGCCTATTGTCCCTTTAATATTCAAATACTGAGTGCATTTTGTCCCTTTAATATTCAGGGCGGAAGCTGCCCATCGTTCATCGAGGTCATCACGTGATATACATGTAGATAATACATCGTTCACATGGAGAGACTTCGTCCAGCGAGCGCAGTGTGTCACTTTAACATTCAAGACTGAAGCTATCCCCATCAAGGTCCTCACGTAATATACATGTAGATAATACACCATGCATCGGAGTGGCCTAAATCTGATAGTTGGTTAACAGGTAAAAAACACTACCAATATGTCTCACCTGTAATTAGATCGGATAGAGTTATCGTTCCTAATATGCAGCCAACTGGGGTCCATATCATCATAGCAGGGATATTATGTCCATACACACAACTATTTCAGCGATGGATGAACAGAGATTTGATATCTAGATTTTTTTTATTGATCTCTCAAACGAGGGGCCAGCACCCGTGGTTCAAACTGTTGTTGGCAAGACACCACACAACATGCCAAATGTGTGATGGGCGCAAGTATAGGCAGCTCCAGTGAGTGCATTCTAGTTTAAATCATGTTTACATCACCGTCCTGATATACACCAATGGCCCATTTATTTGATTTGATTCACGAATATCACTCCTGATTCGATTCGAGATTCGACTGCAAAATCCTAATTTGCAGGGCCCTACCACCAACCCCATCAAATTTTTCTTTTGGCTAAAAATGTTTTTAGGGGCAAGTACATGTATATCTTTCAGTAAATTTATGAATCATACCTTAATACTATGACATTGACATTTTATTGACATACATGTACTGTTGGTTATGGGCGCCTCTATTTAATTTGAAAATTGAAGAATACAATTTGGGAAAACTGATTTGTTAGTTACCAGTACTCCCTTTAAAGATGGACTATCTCTTCCTATAACAATTTTGATATAGATTCGTGGGTATAAAATAATAAATATGAATTGAAGACCCATGTCTGGAAATGCTTCTATCAATTAATATTGATTTTATTCTGAATATGTTAAATGAGATGATTAAGTGGGACACTTTAGGCCAAAAAAAAAAAGGGTTTTGATTCTCGGGCATAGCCTCGTCTGGAAAAATGGCCCTCGTTGAACCATTTTATTACGAATTTCAATTTGACCGAAGCTGTCAAATGATAACACGAAAATAGGAAACTAGAAAACATAAATTATTTGTTTCAAACATCGAATATTTATAGACATACAATGGTGTATGTGTTAGTATTCAAAAAACAGACACTAGGCAACGATAACTACCAGGTATATTGTCACCACAAGCTGCCCAAACCCCAAGTATTGGCGATGTGTTTGCTGGTTTAATATAATAATAATAAGTTTTTATGGCTAGCATGTATAGTTACTATAGTATAGATGGATAAATATTAAAGTATATAGATAGATATCAATAGATATATACTATAAAAGGTACATACATATTTCAAATATATCAACAATAGTAATTTGAAATATACATTGTATATATATATCATTCTGGTAAATCCTATAATAGGCTATATGATGTAGGATAGTACAATGTCATATTTATGTCATTCTTTATTTAGATTTGATGTACGGGTAGTACAATGTGATAATTGGTAATTCTTTATAGTGGAATACATTAGTTTATACAAAACAATGTTCTCCTTACATTTTCATAAACTGGGAAGGTATAATAACCCATGCTAACTATGGGCATTATCCCCATAACAAAAATAAAAAATAAAAATAAAACCCTCGCTCCCTCATCGATACTCAAAAAAAATTGCCCGAGAATCAAAATACTTTTTTTGTTTGGCCTTATTGTTCTATTTTTAGAACAGACCATTCATGCGATACCATATAGCGATAGAGACCATTACGGTGTTCCATAGCTATGCTCCAAACGTCGAATGTCCCAGATTGTTTGTATTGTTTTATTACATAGTTATAAGCAATAATGAGTCCAATTAACATTTATTTGTGACAAAATTACACAATCAAAATTCTGGTCTCTGTTAAAGTGATGTGAAACACTCCTTTAAGGTGATCAAATATAGATGGAGAATAATCTTGTTCAAAGTAGTAAGTTTTACAAATAGTATATCCAAATTGACAACACACACCACAATTCTTATATATGAATTAAATGCAGTGACTCTTGATGGCAAAATCGTTTTCGTTAGTTTATCGCCGATAGATGTAGTAAATATTTACAATTGAGCGGAGTTCTGACGATGTTTTCTATGGAGTGGTACGGTTGATTTGCTTCAAATTTTCGGCGATGTTAGTAGAATGTTACATTCCTCCAGTTGTCTTAGCACCTGAATACTAACTTATCAGTTTCATGCACCCGAACAAGTACATAATATGTCTTTAACAGTAACCACTGTTGTTAGTTAGCTAAACAACCACACATTATTAGACCAGAAATTATTTGAAATATAATCAATATTAATCAATAGAAGCATTTCCGAACAGGGGTCTTCAATTCATGTTTAATATTTAATACCCCCCCCCCCCCCCCCCCCCCCCCCCCCGGTAACTATACACATGTTTACAAAGATATAGACCATTTTTAACGAGTTCAAATATTTTAACCTAAATTATTGTAAACCAGGATATCAAATATGTCTGACCTGATAAGATCTGAAGTGTCTTTGTTTCCACTGAACAAGCAGAATCTGTGCTACGACTAATGTGGCTATTAGAATAAAGATCATCTCAGCATGCATCGATTCATGACCTTTGTGCTTTTCATGTAATCGCTGGTGTTCTATCCTGGAATGGAAGTGTCAATAACCAAGCTTGAGTTTAGTGTGCCTGTCATTTGCAGAATGAGGTCCCCAGAGGGGGAATTTAGTGATGCTATCCAGCACAGCATCACCAAATTCACCCTCTTGGGATCCCATTCTGCACGGCCTCATCTGCTATGGGAGACAGAGACTCAGATTAAAGTTCCCAAATGGGGAATATTGTGATGTACACCCATTGGGAACCTCGATTATGCAATGTGTCTTCTGCCAATTTGGGGATAACAAGAGCATCACTAGGGCGTGGCAAAACACGCCTGTGGTAATTTCAACAATGGGCCATAACTCGGTGAAATTTGGCATGCGGAACCCAAATTCGAAAATTCGAAAATAAATTGAATCTATGTGAAGAAGTTTCTATAGAAATTTGATATAATAAAGAAAGTTTCCAGAGAAGATGAGGCCTAACTTGAATTAACATTTTAAGACACAATTTGAATGGTGACAATAATGTCTGGTGTTGACATGAATGTTCGTCAGGTGCCTATCATGTTAATATCAAGCTGCCAAATACCAAGAGAAATATATTTTGGGCAGTGTAAGACAGTGTGGGATTTCATATCGCAGTGTTGTTGATTAAACAGAAAAAACAGTAAATGTACATGTAACTTCTCACCTCATTCTCTCTCTCTCTGGCAATTTGGACAAGTCCATTGTCTGAAATAGAAAAGATTAATATACATGTACTTTAATATGACCATATGCTAAGCGTAATTAATGTCCACAGGTAAAATATCTTCATATGGATAACAATTGTTAGAATTTCTTATCATAATCAGTATATAAATACAGATCATAAATCTTTTAATGATACTATAACCATACACATGTATGCTAACATAATCAACAACTAAACCACATGTATAATAAGGATGTCAAATTTTGTTCTCAATTTCTTATCAAAATTAGTTCATAAAAATAAACACCCCTAAGGCAAAAAAAAAAAGAGTGTTTTGGTTCTCGGGCAATTTCTTTTTCAAATCAATGAGGTAGGGAGGGTTTTATTTTTATTTTTTATTTTCTTCTGCGCATAGTAAGCATCGACAAAGATACCTTCCTCTGTCTAGTAATAACCAGAAATGTAGAGGGAACTGTTATGCATATAAACTCATTTAGTCTTATATAAAAATGACATTGTACTACCAGTGTATGACTGGGATTACCTAACATTATATAATGCCCCTGACATTAACTACTGTTATTGTTGTATAAAAACTTATACCTCCCCATTCTAATATGTTATCCTGAATTTAGTCCTGTGCCTTTCAATTGTATAAAGTTACAATTAGTGTAAGTTGTTCACAATGACTAATTGTAAGAAGAGCATGATGATCAGCTAATCATTTTCTTAATTGTAGACATCTACTTCATATTGTAAGCCTGCAAGTCACTTTTTAATACATTACATGTTAGAGCTCAATGCACACTAATATTCAACACATATCTACTATGGACATGTTGATATAAAAAAAAAAAAAAAAAAAAAAAAAAATTTCGGAAGTTTTTTTGTCATAACATCAGGCATTGCAATAAAAAGGCCTAATGCGGCCCTTTTTATTCAATGCGGCGGGGCCTGAGAACCAAAACCTTTTTTTTTTTGGCCTAACCAACCCTTTAAAAATATGTGAAATCTCCCATGTATAACAATAATTTAATCGTAATACTTTAATTCTTGAAACTGGCAACTCAGAACCAGGAACGTTCTTCTATACAAGAACATTCTGTCTCAAATGCCTAACCGGGCATGATTTCAATCAGAAGGCGAAATAAAAAGACAATGCTTTTTTTAGAAATTTGCTCCAATTGCTCAAAAATCGCAAGGTCTGTTTATCTATATAATTGGTGAAGTCACAAAATCAGATTTAGAGCTTATATATGCCCTGTGTTCGGTACTATACACTAAATCCAAGAAGAGAACATCACAGCAAGATTTATCTGGAATTCTCACAGAGGCTATAGAGAGAAAATTATATTTACCAGTATCCAGTATATTGCCAATGGTTTATTTTTGAGAAATACGCCGAAAAATACGGAATTCTTTTGAAAATGTCATCACATATTAAAGTTTCTCCCTCAAAACACATCAATTAGTATTAAAACATGGTCGTAGAAAATCGAGCAATCTTTCGCGGAATCGGATCTTCTACCGCTCGGAATGGGAATTTTGCTCGGGCGGAATGGGTTTTCGAGGAACAGATCCTCCACAGTGCCATGTCTCCCATGCCTACAATTATGTGCCTCAAATTATGTATTCATGATACAAATAATGGTGATTGCAAGTATTTTTTCATTTTCTTTTGCCATGCAGGAAAGTGGAAACTTGGTTAAGGAAATTTTCACTTATTTAGTGTAAAATCTGTGCGAGCATCTCTGAATGAAGTAATATTAAACTAAAATTCAGTGAATACAGGTGGCAGTATTCAAGTGTAAAATAAACATAAAGCAACACAGTATTGTGAAAGGTTTAATGTTGTCACACTGCTTGTCATGTCGCAAGTTAAAACTTGAAAGCTTTACATGCAGTCTTGTGGGATAACGTTAACCAGTCAACAAACATGTGTAACGTTGTGTTGTTCTATCTATATCTCAAATTGAGACAATGTGATTCCTGACCATGATGAGAAATATTAACCTGCATGATAACTAGCAAATTGATAGATAAAAGTCCACTACCAAGAGGCCAGATGTCAAATGAATCTTAGTGCAATTTACCACCATCACCAAACTGAAATAAAAAATATATAGATACTGAGAAACATCCAAAACAGAATGGTTCTTGAAAGCAATATCTGTTTAATTTACAAGCTGCAATTCTTTTAAGCAGAAAAGAAACTGAGTGAAATCAAAATGCATTTGGAAGCATAATGGGCTTAAAAAAGATAATTCCATGAAATACTTTTGTATGGACATTATATGTCGCAGAATGAGGGAATAGAAAGGAGATGAGTCAGAGAATGAGGGAATAGAAAGGAGATGAGTCAGACAACATTGAAATTCCTCCACCATCAGGCCACCATGGAAGTTATATTAGAAGAAACGCCAAATACTGAACCTCCATATCAAAGGAGTAGTGTGACGGTTGGTATCTAGGGAACTTTTTATTGCTATCCATTGTGTCAAGTGATATTCAGTCAACCTGTAGATCAGAGAATATGCAGAGAATATAATATTGTTTATCCTGCTAGCCTATTAGATTGACCAGTGAGATGAGGGCATATTAGGTTCTCCTTGATTGACGACGACCCCATATTGACAGTCCCAGGGGTATATGGATTCATATGGGGTCGATAGATGCCATTTTTATTTCTTCGAACTCTGCTGCCTCGGGGATACTTTTGGTGTATTTTGGCACCAAGAAAACGGATATCTGTCGGAAATCATTTCCTGCAAATTTAAAGACATAACTAGTACGGTAGTACCATGTACTAGAGATGGACGGTACTCAGAATTTACCGTGGGGTATCGGTATCAGCGTAATACCGATTTACCGTACCGAATCAAAACTAAAAATAACAAATTTTCGGTACTCATATTATTCATGTGTTGCCAACTTGTGTGTCATCGTATTGAGAAAAGTTTATCAGTAAACACTCCCTTAATTGCCTAATTGCATAGGATATATTTTTATCACATAATTTGGCCATAAAAGCAGTTTCATAATTATCGGTAATAGACACGTTTAATATCAGCGCGTGCGATGACGTTACGGTGTTCTTCAAATTACTTGCGATCGCTGTAGTTTATGATTGTTGTTTTCGATGAATATTTCGCGTTGCTTCGGGTTTATTTGATCATGTGATAAAAGGTATCTCACACTCGTCCTATTTTATACGTAATTTATCAACCTCGTCCTCTAAATTCTATTTGAGCCTCGGTAAACCTCGGCTCAAATCGAATTTAGTGAACTCGGTTGATAAATTCCGTATAAAATAGAAACTCATGTGAGATCCTCTATATAGCATGCTATGTCGGTACCTTTTTATTAATTGATCATTATCGGCATCATGCAATTGCGCAACTTTTAACTGGCGTCTATTTATTCCCCGCGAAGATTTTACGAACCTAAATATGTTCAACTCTATTACAGATGGCTTTGAATAGTTAAAGACGGAGCAGTGGCTTCACTGTCCTAATTTGATCAAGCATGACAGGGAATCTCGCAGAGAAAGTGACAATAAGTAATCATGTTAAAAACATTAACACAATACTCAGTTATGATGTAGCAAATAATGTCGATTGGCACAAAGTCTGCGTGTTGCACATGCCCAAAATCCATGGGAGTACTGGGTCTGAATTTCCCTGAAATATACTGTTCAGATATAAACTTGGATTACCGCAATTTACCTGGAATCTCTAATCTGGTCTTATAATTAAGAGCCAATACCGATTACCGTACCGTTACCGAGGTAAATCAACGAAAATTTACCGATACTGAAATTTCAATACGCCCATCTCTACCATGTACAAAAACCTGCATGTGATATATTTGAGAAATTCTAAAGAATCATAAATTAACAATCAAACTCAATTTGTTGTCCTACTTCTGGTGATTAGCCATTGACTCAATGCCTTGATGTTCAATGCCCATGGCATGTCACTGTGACTAGAGGTGCCACGATTATTGATTTTGATAATCGATAGTCATTAATCGACTAATCATACCTAATATTAATAACATCAGTGGAAGTATTCCATAATATGGCCTATTGCCATATTGGTTGGGTGCTGGCTAACTGCTATCGCTGCTTGTTTGGGACATCGGCTGATGTAATTTTTATGTTAATAAAGTGCATCATGAGCACAATGTATTCAATACGAGCACAGTTCTCGGCGATGTCATGAAAATAATATTTGTGAGTTCATTGGAACAAACATAGCGATTAATTTAATAGCCAAACATACAAGCAATATAAAAGTAGGAATGCATGACTATTGGGAATTGGAGAGATGTAGAGAGTGAAAGAACACGTGGTTAAGTTGAAGAACGAACTATTATAACTAGAATACAAACATGGTCGCATATATAAGATTCATACACTAAACGATGCGTGAGTAGTGAGTCTTAGTGTAAACCGTCCCAACATACTCCCCGCCACAATGTTTAACCATCGTTGAAAAATATCGTGCGTATTCGTTCATTCGCGCGCTCAGCTGCGGCTCGCGTTGGTCGTTGCTCCTTTTCAACTGCAATTTGCACGGGTGGGGATAACTTGGTTTTGACCTGTTGATCTATCTGTAAAACTGAACCATGTTTAATGCATTCTCGATTGTCGCCAGTAAAACGGTGAAACTCTCTTAGATTTATCAGATACTCATGAGCCCAGCGGTGTTTGAAGGACTGTAATAATGCTGTGCGTTTTCGTCCACGTCTTTTTAACTCGGTGGAATTGATGTTAAAATTTGGATCAGTCAGTTCGTCATCGCATACGTCTGGATGAGGTAATGTTGCAAGTCGACCATTCAGGAAGTGAGATGGAGTGAGATCATCCGTATCATTGATTTGTTGCGAAAATTCCTTCCCGGTGCTGATGTTATTCGACAGAAGAGTGTCTCGTGGGATGTTCCAGAAGGCTTTTTCGATATCAGTAGATACGCCATACTCATCCATGAAACTTGATTGTGGATTCGTCTCATCAGCTCCGATATCTATTGTTTCGAGTTCCCAGCATCGTTTCAAATCCAAGTTGTCCGGTTGCGTGAGGACGTTCAATGACGTTGTCGTTAGAGTTGCTTGGGTTGCAAGTGACGGTCCACAGAGTAAATAACCTAACTTCGATTTGACAGCTATTGGTCCATTTCCTGTCTTGATATGGTGGTCTTCAACAAACGAGTAGTAAAAGTCACTCCCTATAAGTACAGAGACATCGAACGCATCACAACTATAATTGAGTGGGTGTGCTAGTTTAAGACCAGACAGTTCAGGTAAGTCACGACGATGTCTAACATCTACAGTGAGTGCCTTTGTTATTGTAGGGACAATCAGGGCTTTGACGGCGATAAAGGACGTATCGCTCGCTATATGGATGGTAACTTCATCAAGTTCGCGACAAGTTTGTGTCTCTGATCCAAAGCTTGATATTGTGAGATTCTCCTTTTTCTCAGGGTGTAGTCCAAGTTCATTGGCAAATTTAGCCGAAATAAAAGATCTCTGCGACCCATCGTCGAATAGTAAGTGTGCCACTGCATGATTGTAGCATTCCCTATCGTAAACGTCTGCCACCGCCGTTTTTAGATACACATTGGCGGGTGATGATGCTACTGCTGTGGCAACAGTTGTGTCTGGATTTGGTGCAGACATTCTCACTTCGGTAGTAACTGTTTCCGGTTTACTGGTCCGATGGATACTTGTATGGTGCTTCGCTTTACAGACTAAACACCGTTTCAGCGACCTGCAAACATTAACCCTATGTCTACCCAAGCAATTGAAACACAAATCGTGATTTCGTATGTAATTAATTCTGGAATCCACGTCTTTCAATGAAGTGCAGTCCGATGGAAAATGTTTTCCTGAGCAAAACACACACACTCTCGGTCGGTTCCCAGTGGTTGGGATGATGAGGGATGTTACCGTACCTAAAATATCTTCGCTACTGGTAGTTGATGTTGTGTTATGTTCTTTATCTGGTTGACATGATTCCAGAACAGCTATTTCAGCTTGAAGAAGTTTCCGAAATTCGTTTAGCTTCCATTCCGTATTACCATGAGTTCTCGCCATATTGCTTTTTAGCTGGAAAGGAAGCTTATCCCAAAGAATGGGTAGAAGCATTGTCTCATAAGATTCTTCGGGCTTATCAAGAGATTGAAGCGCACGAATGGACGACTCCATGTAGTCATAAAATGTCTGAATGGAGAGAAGGTTCCAGGTGACTCGAGGTAGATCTGCCAGATGTTTCATGTGAGAATCTATGATTCGATGAGTTTTCCCAAATCGAGCTTTCAGCAGCTCTAGTGCATTGTTGTAATTAGCAGATGTTAGCGGTAGTCCATATATACACGATTTTGCGTCTCCCGCCAGGGAATTCTTGAGGTAGATGAACTTATCGATATCTCTCAATTGTGTGCAGGAATTTACAGAGGAATCAAAGAGTTCCCAAAATGTTTGCCATTGCATTATGTCACCAGCGAACGTTGGTAGATCAGTCCTTGGAAGGATAACATTTTGTGATCGGGGAGGTGGTTTGTGTTCAATTGACTCGACTTTGTCTTTTTTCTCCAGGAAGAGGGCATTCAGTGCGATATCTCCTTCATTTATTCGTTTATTCAATCCGTAAATAAACTCATCCGCTTCAATGATAATATCTTCGAAAGTATCGTCCTTCTCGTCAGACAGGGAAATTAGCTTTTTATCGATCTCTTCGAGATCTGCTAGCTTTCTTTTTAAGTTGGCCAGAACGAGAGTTGTTTCCGTTGTGTTCTGTTGTACCAACGCTTCTTCAAGTAGCTTCAGCAGTTTGGAACTTTGTCCTCGATGTGCTCGGCGTATTCTCTGTTGTCTATCAGCCATTTTAGCTGGTAGTCAGGTTCGAGTGACCAAATATTGGGAATTGGAGAGATGTAGAGAGTGAAAGAACACGTGGTTAAGTTGAAGAACGAACTATTATAACTAGAATACAAACATGGTCGCATATATAAGATTCATACACTAAACGATGCGTGAGTAGTGAGTCTTAGTGTAAACCGTCCCAACAATGACAGACCGACGGTGGTTCCTAAAAAAAGGAATCTACATGTAATGTTATGGAAACTATAAGTTTCAGCAAACTTCCAGAGAGTGGATAACAATCACAAAGGTGGGCCCCCGTCCGCAAATGTCAGGACTCAGAACTACATGTAGTTAAGTATTTGATAATGGACAATTTCATTCAGCAGTCACCACACAACAAGCGATAGCCTGTACTAGTAACATCTAAGTATACTTATACAAACAACGTATACTGGCTGCAAATGACACCGCAGAGAATATCGCTGATTAAAATTCCATATAGGTTCCCTGGTTTCGAGAGAATGTCAATCAACTCCCCTTTGGTCCAATGAGATTCAAGGGCGAGTGCATTCAGTTCATTGACAGTCAGCAAAATTCAAAGACATAGTGCCGCCATTCTTGTAGAAATATACAATAACGTTGGCATAAGTTCAAAGCTGCAATGCCGCCAATTTGAAGAATATACAATGACCCGAAGAGTAACCATGTGGCATCATCAAATGAACTTCCGACTGTTTGCAACATAAGTTAGTAGTACTCATGTTGTCGGAATGTCTTTGATACATGATCTACGGTTGTTAACACGTTGAGTGCCACTACGAGTTATCTCGTAATTCGCAACCTTCGCATGTTGCCACTACGAGTTATCTCGTAGTGGTTTCCATGTCGTGTAACTGACAAACGGAAGCAGTGGAATAGGTCGATACACCACGAAAACCCGCCTCGGAACATCAGAACAGTGATTTTATCAAATAAATAGTGTGGCTCCCCTTACATCGTTCAACTGAAGTGAGCAACAACAGCACATATATTCTACTCAAAATGGTCCAGTTGTGAGTGAATACACCGGACACTGTCTCACTGAGTGACCACCAGAGGCAGTCGTGTGTGGGCAATTCGACTGGGGTTTTGGTATTCAATAGACTGACAATGTTCACGCATGCAAACAAAGTCAGGGGGTGGATATTCACAATGTACAAACATGCGAAGGCAGTTTCGAGGAATGGTTACATCGTTGTGTTTCAACAAATTGAAACTTCGCACAACCACCCACACGTACACGTCACACAGGCCTGCCAAATATGTTCCCTCTCACTCATGTGCGAGTGGACGCATCCAACACAAGATAAGCGGATAATCCATGACGTTATATGCGCGTTGATGCTACCATTATCTCATTAGGGAACACAGCAGTTGTTTTTGTATACACTGTGCGGCTCCATTTGGGGGCTAGGTATTTTTTTATTTATAATACAAGTAAAGCAGAACAATTATTTCCCAAAACTACATTTTACCCACTTCTGAACGTGTTGGACAATGGAAAGCGTAGCAATTACCGTACTTTAGACGTCATGCAGTTCACCGAACTGTTCTACTTGCGTAGGTACGGATGAATGATTTTGTGTAGCATAGAGGTTTACAGTAAAGGGTGACTTACTTCCCGACGGATGGATTATATGGAATCGTTACATGTAGCACACTCCTGAATGTGCAGGGATCTATTTGGCTACTGCTGCATGGTTGTTTTAATTTTGTGCTGACAATTCTTCCAACACTATTATTTTGGGTTGTACTTTGGAACCCTATAGCATAGGCCTAAATCAGGCTAAATGGGAGATATATCTTATAATACCTGAAACAACAGAAGATGCATGCTTGTAGTCATTCCTGTATGGACGAAATAAACTCATCCTCACAGGAAACAAGTTCACCCGATTCCACTTCGGATTCGCTGTCTGTAGCATGCATGCTCATATATATAAGTAATTTGCTCCGCCGTGCATCAGCCACAATTTAACTATATAATGAGCTATAACCACCACAAGGACTCCCACACCTCAATAAATATGCTTACCACCAAAATAACTTGTTTGGGTTACATTCTACTTCATATTTGTTGCTCAAATGTGTCCAATTGTGTCTACGAGATAACTCGTAGTTGGCACTGGTGGTGGGAATACCCAAATTCCTTCCGCCAGTGCCGGCTATGAGTTATCTCGTAGTACTATCAATCGCCGTTTCTGTCATCTAAAGTCGCGACGTCATCCAATTTTTGCTTCATTGAAGCCAAATTATGGTCTACTAAGGGTATCTATCTTGCCACGATTTGGCAAACTGGCGAGATTACTAATTGATTTCTGGCACTCAACGTGTTAACCCCTCGGTTGTAGATTAAACTGTGTAAAACAATCAGGGTATTCAACAATATCTCGCATTTTCCAATGTCCAATATAAATAATGCATATTAATCGACGACGGAAATGGTAATCGATTATCGGCTTTATCAACGGTTCATCGATAATACGATTAAGCGTGGCCCCTAACTGTGACGTTACATAAGTTAATGTTAAATTAACTTACTAGAATCTAATAAACTTTGTAAAAGTAATTCAAATTCTTACCTGGAAAGCATGACAAAATCATTACAGAACTCTTAATTGTCGGCTACGGTGACGTATGTGAATCTCAGCGAGATTAATATCGGCTAGCGCCTCGCCCGAAATTCATGTCACTTCGCCTCGTATGACACTGTACAACGTACATGTATGCCTGTCAGGCAGTCATCAAGACATAATGACATATTGCTGGTGCAATCCAAGGCACCGTTCCGCTTTGTTTACGACCACCTCCACTGTGTAACCATGTTATGTTGCGTTGGCGGTTATCTCAACTGGGTTTTGTTGCGTTGACGGCTATATACCGACTGTGTTATATTGCATTGATGGCTACACGGAGCACGTTGAAAATTACAACCATGTTGGAGTAATATTACAACCACATATTGCGTTAACACTAGAACAGCGTTGATACTGATAGTGATTTTCAACGCGTTCTCATGGCAGTTTCAACTTGGTCGAGATGGACAGTTATTATCATAATATGTATACATTCATGACTGAACTACATTCACATGGCCAGTATCTTAATCTAGCACCAACCGAGACTAGTGTACATAACGTTACGACACCGATTCCATCACTGCATTAGCGATTTATCGGCAATCGTGCAAAATTGGTTGTCAATTATCGCAATATTTACGATAAGGGAACACTTTTACGTTCGTACTCATATTTCACCAATTTTTGTACCTGGCTTGCCTGTCCTGGGTTTCACGGGAAAATGGCCAATTTGATACTATTTGGGCAATATCATACGACTTCCCCGTCGAGGAAATTTGTCGCCCAATGTTTTGATTTTTTCAAAGAAATATAACTCTAACATACCCGTTATTTCGTAAAAAATCACCTTTACAAAATAACGGGCATACCAAAAGAATGACACCACAAAGAGACGCGTTTCAAAAACACTATACGAAAAAACACTTGTAGGGTGGGTGGGCTTGGGGGAGGAGCGTGGCACATTGAAACAAACTTCAGCCCAAAATTTACTCGACGGGGAAGTCGTGTGAGATTGCCACTATTTGTCGTTATATACATATTTATCACCCCATTTATTATTCATTTTCATAAAAATAAAATAAAAGAAGTTGAAGATGACATGTTTAAAATGTTTGAAGCATGAATTTGGCGATAAGTAGTTTTCAGAGTACGTTATACTTGCGATAGTTACGTTACGCACACAGTGTTCCCCTATCGTATTGCGATAATCGCCAACCTGCAAAATTAGCTGCAAATAAAATTGCAACGAAAATAGGAACACACCGGAAAATGACACGTAAACACACTAGCATACAAGCTAATTTCAGAAGAAAAAGATGGCACATTAAGTTCAATAGTGAATAATAAATATGGTTTCGCACCGTATTTATTGGTATTTTCCCCGAAGCGTGTAAATAATCGTGTTGGTTGTGTTGAACCATGATCGATTTTCTTCTGCAAATTGTAGAATCTTGAAAATTGCCGTCAGACCAATTTGCCGGCTGTAAGTCGGATATTGATATACTACTGTGTCAATGACCTTGGCCTTGATATAAGGCTGCCAACATTCACCTTCTGCTTTCACTTTGGCATTGGTGACAATTGACCCTTCCGTACACTGTGTAGGAACTGTTACATCGGAAGTCGTTCTATCGCCGGTATTGTGATGGTTCTTGCCTGATTTGTTACGGTTCCTGATGATTGAAAATAATCATTTTTGTGATAAAATCACGCATAATTATAGATATCTTGAATATATTATACTTTCCTGAATGAACAGAGGCTGTAGAAGTGCCGTGTTATCGAAACCTGAACTCTAGACCACACTTAACTCGGTATTAGCGAGTTAACGTGTAAATATCAACATGTTATCACTGAAATTTTGAGTGAAAATCAAGCCACGTGGACGCAATTTCTTTGTTGTTCGTGGCGTTTAAAATATGAAACGCATTCTGAAGACAAACACTGACTATAAAATATACCCGTGTTATTCTTTTGTAAAATAGCTAAGAAAGTATCCCGATAGGGGTTGATAATTGGGAGCTGTGACCTCGTAATCAACACGGGTGCGTGTTACGGTTCTATTTCAAACCAATCATGGCTGTGACGGTTCTATACATGAGATTTATTCGAACGATTTCTGCACTTTGGTCCGAAAATCGTCTTGTATATCTGACATTTTAAAACAGATAATGACTGTAGCTTATGTAATTTGCATAATAGAACAGGTATATTAAGAAATAACGCAATAAATGCCTAATACGGGAGATTAAGTGACATTAATAGGCAGAAATAAAATATTGAAAGTCCCGATGAGTATACTAGTAGTATCATAATCATGCCCGCCTATATAAATGACCAATGGTAATATAAATCTAGCTACTCTCAGGAGAATATGAGATGTTATATTAATTTACTTAATCTGGGCATTATTGAAAGATCCAGGTGTGACAATATTTCAATGCCAGCGCCATCATATTTCCTCCTCTGAAGTCCGCCTGGGGACATGTACACATGTTTGTCGCCCAGACATGAATATAACTTATGAAATCACGTTCAACTGAATAATTGATAGGTTATGATGTGATTGGGGTGGTGGGGGGACTTGGGGGGGGGGTGATTACTTGGTGTCTATATATCCCCAACTTTGGTCAAAATGCTCAACAGTTACAAATTTCTTATCTTACAATAGACTGGTTTGAAATTTAACACCAACAATATGTTGAAATTGTTCTCCTAGTTTGATTTGACAACAATTTAATAGTGGGGAATTTGTCGTTTTTAGACCAACATTTCCATACGTTCCTACACTTTAAACATGTAATCAACCATATTTGACATATACAAATGGACACCTCTTCTTTAGAGTTGATCCAAAACTCATGATGGGTGGACAGGAAGTAGGGAGCAGGTGTGATCTAGTTTTCTATATCACATTTACCCCCCCCCCCCCAATTGGCAAGAAACTGGTTTTAATGGACAAAGAATCTAATTCCATTTCATTAATATGCTTTGCATTAAATAATGTATGATCTTTGCAAAATTAATCATCTCTCTCTCTCTCTCTCTCTCTCTCTCTCTCTCTCTCTCTCTCTCTCTCTCTCTCTCTCTCTCTCTCTCCATCTGTTGGGAACATTTCCAATCTTGTGGGGGTGGGGCGCCAGGTTGGAAACTTCCAACACTTGGGAATCTTGAAGCCAGTCTAGATGATTTTTCAGGTTCAGATATCCACATTTTCTCACTTGTCCCATGTATCCTGATTCCTGAGTTTCTCCCTCGGTTTGCATGGTGACCAATCAAAGGCTACTGATCAATTCATTTCAGAATGGCATACAATCTAGAGCTATAATATGTCATGCAGTTGGGAAAAACCAGGCATTGTGCACGAGTTTGGTCTGTTTCAAGGGGATGGTGCGGTTGGAAATTCAAAGGTGGACGCCCCAACATTGGAGACCCTCCAGCCCACGTCCCTGCTCACTTGACACGTTATCAGCGAGGAATAATAATGTGCCTTATAATAGCCTGGTTCAGACACACATAACACTGATTTCTAATGATTCATTTGTATGAATGTTTAGCTAATAATTCAAACAATATGTACTGCATGTTGAATTTAATAGCTTAGCATTCCTACAAATGAATCAATAGGATTAAAGTCGCTGCTCATTACAGCACATTTAGTCACCAAAGGATTAACATCCATATAATAACATTTGTAACTGCATTATTATTTTCTCTTTTTTATATGTTACTGCTTGTTGAACTTAATAGCTAAGCATTCCTACAAATTAATTAATAGGATTCATGTCAATTCTCACTGATTACAGCGCATTTAGTAACCAAAGGTTTAACATCCATATAATATTATTTGTAACTGTATAGGATTCTTTGCTTTTTTATATCTTCTATTAAAAAATCAGAGATCTCTAGTCAATCTAAAATATGATTGAGTGAAAGGTTATCGTGATTGTATATGCTTTAATAGCTGCATATTCTAGAATTCTATAATTATAACCTAGATAATCAGCATCCAGCAAGCGGATGCCCGACATAAACTTCATAAACTGCGTAATCAGAACATTGTATGGGTGTCACCGAACTTTTAACGTCCTATTTTTGGCTTTTTGTTGAGTAAAACACGTCTACGAAAATAGACAACACTAGCCGATGTGCACCCTCTTTGTCCAGGCTATTTAGGGATTTATTTGTGATAGTCTCCCCCTGGACAAACTATTGTTCGATCGGCCCGGAAACATGCCTATATGAGCATGTACCTTCATTTTACAGTATGCGCAACTGGAGCGAGATCTCGCAATAGATCGCGAACTCTTTTGTTCCGTTTTAAAGCGGGCGTGATTGCGCGAGACTGCGGTTTCTAATACCAATTGCATAAACAACATGGCGATATCCACGACAATTGTCGTAGTCTAAACCACAAATATCAATGAAATAAAGCAAAACCAAACATTTGTACGTGGGTTTAATATTATCAGAGGATTACATGAGCGTGATATGCCAAACAAATCATATGTTTTCGTCTTCTTTTATTTTAATAGCAATTATAGCATCGTATCTGGATTAACGTACTTTTTATGAGCGAATATGGTCAAGGTCAAGGACACTATCGCACGTGAAATTGGACCCGCCCATATTGTTCCCGTGATCAAAGTAGACCCAGCTACCAAATTTTAGTGGGATCGGTCGAGGTCCAGAAAAATGCCTATTTGAGCGAGGTGAAGGTCAAGGACACTGTCGCATGTGAAATTGGACCAGCTCATATTGTTCCCCGGATCAAAGTAGGCCTACACACCAAATTTGAGTCGGATCGGTCGAGTAGTTTTTCGAGTCTATAACACAAATACATACATACATACAGACAGAAGTTCCAAAACATATAATAGATAAAATACAAGACATATAACTCTATATATCCCGTCTACGCTCACGCTTTCCGAAGTTCAGCGCTATGAAATTTAACTATTGTTAACCGGCTATTGACTCATGGAAATATTTGGCCTGCAAAACGCGTTATTGTTCAAACTAGCTGGCGACTTTGTGAATTTTGATAGGCGTAACGCAGGTTATTGAATAACCATAGAAAGGCAGTGCAATTAATCGAAATTAATGACAAGTGGTGCAAATTTCAACTTAATGCACAGTTTGTTGTGTTTATCTTTGCATACTTTCACAAAATTGGCAGTTTGAACCATGTAACATGGCAAATATTAGCAATAGTTTTACCCGTATACAACGATTAATGGGGATAGAACCGACTCGATCAGGAGAGAACCCAAACAATAATCAAAATTCGCGGTTCTTGTCGTTGTTATGACTCGCACAATGAATTTTTCGTTATTAACACGCTCATTGGTGCCACAGATTGTTATGGGATCGAAAATAACTAATCGAATTATCACCTAGATGCCTCAAAATTGCGTTTTAACTGTCAAAAAGTCGTGAAAATGTATAATTTCGATCAGCAAGAACCGTCACAAATCAGGCAAGAACCATCACAAACCGGCGATAGAACGATTTCCGATGTAACAGTTCCTACACAGTGCTTCCGTAGATCTTCTCATTATCCAATCAGATAACGGCATCTATTCACTGAGTGCCTGTGTGCTTTCCGGTAAGACATCGTCGTTTGTTTAATAGCGTAGCAACAGTAATATCGGTGGATTCAAATTAAACAGTTGTGTTCTTATATCTGATTAATTGAAAATTGGAGTAGGCAGTTCTTATGATGTGTCTTCACAGTTTGTGATATGCAACTGATTATCGGATTACAATGATGTGCAAATGGAGTCTCAGTCCCGGTTCAATAAAACCTTGTTAAACAGGACCCATGTCATGCTAATCACCTTGTTACTGAGTCTACCAAATTTCGAGAGTGTCACTTACATCCTGGCTGCATTAGCAATGGCGTGTGAACTAATTGCTTTATAATATGTGTTGTCTTAATGACAGTTATACCTAGAATCAACAAGGCTGATCTCACTTGGCTTCTTTCTTTGTCGATCAGTTGGAAGCTTGTCTTCCTACACATTAATTGGTGGTCGCCACATGCATGCATGCTCGATATTGTAACCACATGGAACAGACCATTGACGAGGAACGGGTGAACATCTCAGTTCTGTTAGAATTTCTTTCACTCTGTGTAGTTGCAAGTAGAATTTCAGTTTAAAATTGTTTCAAACTGTTCTGGTTTTTAGTCATAAAATAATGTATTATAGTATTTTACCGAATACATAGGCCTACATATGCCGATCCACAAATCGATAATGCATGACGTAATTTTAGAATGTCTAAAAGTTTTATAAATAATAATAAATCAAAACAGACTCAGTATGGCCGATGTGGTCATTGTCACAAGGCTCCGGTCACATTCGTAGCCAGCTTTTTAAATCGATCACAAATGTAGCCAGCTTTTCGCCGGCGATCACATTCGTAGCCAGCTTTTCTAATTCCATGCTTTATATGGCGCGAAATATGACGTCATCGCGTTCGTGACTAGAATGCCGACGTCATGCTCCAGAAATGAATTCGTTTATCAACTTATATTGGAAAATAATTCGAGCATTCTAACGACATTGATCGGAAACCTCGAATTATTATAGATGAACTAATATCACATTAAATTTCAAGTTGTTTTTCGTCTATCAACTCAGCAAAATGAGATTAACATAATCTTGTTCGTTGAGGCTTGAATGAATATGAAAAGCTGGCTACAAATGTGATCGCCATAGAAAAGCTGGCTACATTTGTGATCGATTTAAAAAGCTGGCTGCGAATGTGACCGGAGCCTTGTGACAATGACCCCATCGGCCTCAGTATGTATCATCACGAATTTGTATAATTTCGAGTGGTGGTTACAGAACAGTAAATTGAGCCCATTAGGGCGGATTCAAAATGCGATTATGTGACCCAACCAGACAAGATGTTAATTTGTGTTGACAATTCAATGAATGTGGTGATAATACATGTTCTTAAGTTTAAATTGTCATTTTAACTCCAAAATCCCGTAATCTCCTAATGGGGGGGGGGGGTGCGAGAACAAACGTTCTAAACGACGTGAGAATGACGTTTAAATTGAGATAAACACCAAGATCACTCGTTAATAATAATCAGAGGAATTTACGGATCGGATATATATATATATAATATTTTCCCCAAACTGTTCGTAGTTTCGGCAAATGTGCGGTGGTTTACACAGTTCAGCAGTATATTCACAAATTAACGCAGCATTAGAATAGAAAGATATGATTATTATTGCACTCAACGAGCTTGACAAGAGAAGTGGCCATCGAAAATAGTCGATGAATCAACCTCGAAATCGACCTGCTGTGAACTTTCATTTTCCCTCTGGCTTCGGAGACATTTCGCTCCAACAAACAGTTTATGTTCCAATTTAATTATTGACACGTTGTGAACATAACCTTCGCTATAGTATCTGGAACTTTACTGACGGGATTTTAAAGATGTATCCACCGAATTAAAAAAGAATAATCCGGCAAATCTAACTGAGCTCCTATACGCGGCTTCACAGTTTCACTCATATTTACCATTTGTTTGTCTTACAGCAGCTAGCTCTATGAAATAATTAGCTGTGGGCGAGGTTATTGGCCGCTGACGGAAAGTGAATTATTTCGTTCTGAATACTCTGCAAACAACGCTCACACGGTACGACAGACGCTCTTTATAATTCTATAATCTCCGCTATCCAGAGAGCATCCAGTGAAACGATTCCACAAAAAACGTTCAAAAGCTACCTTAAGCCCTTTTGGAACTGCCGATTGAAGGACTTACATTCTATGATGAGAATACACAGACGGAATTGGATCAATGCTGGTAAACCACGAGAAACGAACAACACATTGTATGCAGAATATAAAACTACAAAATGCACTTTCAGACGTGAATTTAGACAATGCTGCAATCAATTTCTAAGCGAACGCAATACTAAATTAGACAGAGCCGCCGAAGTAGATCAAGGATCGTTCTTTAAAATAATGAAATCTCGGCGCAACCATGAAAATAGACCAAATAAGATGTTTGAATACAACGGATCTACCCTGCGAAATTCCTCAGAAATTTCAAAGGGATGGGCCGACTACTTCGAGTCACTTTACAAACCTCTGGCACACGATAGCTTTGATGATTGATCACAGTCACTTTCAATTCGTAAACGACACTGTCGATTTCCTCGCCAACGACAGAGTATGTGAAATGGGGAGTAACTCTAAATATGTCACAGAAGCCGTACACCAAGATGAGATAGAGATTACATATTATTTCTAGCGTTACGCAGCATAGCGTGAAATTATTGTCTGCGCGGTGCGATATGGGTTAATGTTAATGCAAGCACGCTGAGTCGTGCTAGGCTGATTGGCTCGTGAAGTGGTACTCACTCGCTCGTTTTATGTGATGACGTATTGTGGACAGTATTGTCACTCTAGTCGACGTACAACTGCGAATCGGCTGCGATTTCAGAATGGCTTTGGATCCGAGAATCGGCGAGCAAATAAGACTACAAGTACATGAGTCTGTTGAGGAAAGTCAGAATTTCCTACTGGACAGCATGAAGAACCTGTTTTCTTCGCAGATGAAGGATTTGCAGAATTCTGTTCAAGAGAACCAGAAGGACTTATCAAACGTTCAGTTGGCAAAAATCGAAAGCCTACGTTCAGATACTCACCAGTTCAAAAGCGAAGGAAATAAGGATCAGTATCAGCATGGGTTAAAAGTGTTGGAGAAGCTGCACGAAGCAGAGGTCGAGTTGGATGAAGCTGGTCAGGATCAGGCAGTAAACAGAGCGAAACACAAGGTGGCGGAAGGTATAGACTTACTTAAAAGGCGGCAGAAGTTGATAATCATTGCGGACACGTCCGACGGAGGATGGAAAACTGTGGCAGAGTATTCAAAAAATAAGATAACTGATGATTCAGACGATGAGCGTCGTTTACGAGCTTCAGAGATTGCTGTAGCGAGAAAAACGAAGAAAAAACGAGACGAAAAACAATCCAAGTCTAAAATGACAACTCGACGATACAGTCAGCAGAGAGCTGCTCCTTATATTGTGCCTCCTCAAATTCCAGTGGTTACAGCTGATTCCTCGGCACGGAGAGGGTTGTGTTACGCCTGTGGAAAAGGGGACCACTATCGAGCAAATTGTCCGCTTCTGCGTAATGCTGCAGCTTCAGGACAGAGAAATCAGATAAGTATTTTTTCTGATATTCTATTTGAATTAGATGTTTTGAAATCTAAAGAGCAGGTTGGCTGTACACGTATGCCAGTCAGTTCTGTTAAACAACAAAACGTTGTAACAACGACGCCTTTAGGGCGATTGAAAAACGCACTAGACCAATGGAAAAATATTCCTTCTAGTTCGGAAATCATCAATATAATTGAGCACGGTTATGTAATTCCCTTCATTATGAGGCCAGATAGTGCCGTTTTGCGCAACAATAAGTCCGCAATTGAAAACTCAGATTTTGTAGAATCTGAAATCGAAAACTTGTTAGCTAAAGGTTGTATTTCTGAAGTGAACAAAGTACCTACTGTTGTTAACCCATTAACAGTCGCCAGAAATCGAAACGGCAAGTCACGATTGGTATTAGATTGTCGACATGTTAATCCATTTGTTTTTAAACAATCTGTTCGATATGAAGATGCTAATGTAGCACAAGAAATTTTCAAAAAAGGAGACTATCTTATCTCTTTTGATATCAGAAGTGCCTATCATCATATATTTATATCTGAAGCACAAAAACAGTATCTTGGATTCAGTTGGAATTATGAAAATTGTGATTCAAACAAAAATGGCATAAAATACTTCATTTTTGATGTTCTTCCGTTCGGTTTGTGCTCGGCCGGTTTTGTATTTTCAAAACTAATGAGAGAAATTGTAAAATATTGGCGCCAAAGAGGAATAAAAATTATAGTATATCTGGATGACGGTCTGGCCGGTGCAGCCACCATGGCAGATGCCAAACAGCTTAGTGATATTTTGAAACACGATTTAGAAACGTTCGGTTTCTTGTTAGCTGAAGAGAAATGTAAATGGGATCCCACCCAAAAATTGTCATGGTTGGGAATTTGTTGGGATATGGAAGTGGGTTCTATGATGATCACAAAAGAGAGGGTAATCAGGCTCGAAACTATACTTGATACAATGATAAAATGTATTTGCAATGGAAAATGTACATTAAAGGTACGCTTTCTGAGTAGCGTTGTTGGCCAGATCATATCATTACAAATAGTAATGGGGTCAACAGTGAGTCTTTATACTAGATATCTATTTGCTACAATTAATGAGCGCAAACACTGGGAAGACAGCGTTACCATTAGAAGTGATGCTTTCACCGAATTGTTGTTCTGGAAATCGAATTTACGAAAATTAAATACGTCCATATTCGGATGTACAGTATCATTTGATTTCACAGTCTTTAGCGATGCTTCCTCTTCCGGATATGGCGCATATTTTATCTCATTCGATGAAAATGACAATGAGGGGTTTTTCGCCCAAGATAAACAGGCGTTAAAGCCTGAGACAAAGTTTGGTTGTAACGTAAGGCTTTCGCCAGAGAGTGCCAGTTCATTGGCGCAGACAAACGGCAGTGTCAGTTCGTTGACAGCAGGTGCCGAAGGCATCAGTTCATTGATACCAAAAATCGGCGGTGCCATATTTTCCAGGGCACCGGATACCGAGATTATCAGTTCATTGATACCAGGACCCAGTAGTGTCTGTTCATTGGTACCAGTTACTGGGGGTGTCACTTCATTGACACCGGGGAATGTGGATTTTGCTTCCAGTCTGGGATTTTTTCCCCACGATCGGGGTTTATATCCCAACGATCAAACGATGAGTAATGTTTATATTGCGGCGAAGAGCGAGTTTATTCGTAATACTTCGGTAAGTTATGAACCTGAAAACGCAATTTTTGCGGTTTACCCAGAAAACATGGGCGAATATCTTGATGATTCAGACTTTTGTGCCAATATCGGACAGCAATTCGATAGCCATAACTGTTTATTTAAAAATCAGTTTGAATTTGTTTCGCACGATCGTTTAGATTTGAAGAAACATCAAATAACTTCTGATGAGCGCGAAAATTTTTCAGAAGCATATAAAAATGCAGAATTTAATGACATGAGTTGTTCCACTGATAACCAAGTTATTGGTTTTTGGAATCAATTTGAATCCGAACAAAGCTCCACATGGAGAGAAGCCGAAGCTTTAAAGCGGGCATTGATCGATTTCGGTACTCGATTTAACGGGTGTAATATTCTTTGCAAAACAGACAACAGAAATTTGACATATGTTATTCCGAGAGGTAGCCACGTTTTAGGCTTGCATAAAATTGCATTAGACATTGACGAAATTCGTACAAAATATAACATGAATTTGCGAGTGATGTGGATACCCCGCAGTCTTAATGTCAGAGCAGATGAGCTCAGTAAGTCGCGAGACACTGATAACTGGGCCATAAAACCAGAAGTGTTTAATCTTGTCAGTTTTGAATGGGGCAAACACGAAGTTGATAGATTCGCGACCAGCAATAACGCGAAATGCGAATTATTTAATTCAAAATTTCCATGTTCAGGAACAAGCGGAATAAACGCTTTTACTCAATTGTGGTCTGGTGTGAGAAATTGGTTAGTCCCTCCTCCAAAGATGGTCCCTCATGTTTTGAGAAAAATGGAGAAAGAGGCGGCTTTCGGCACGCTTTTGATTCCGCATTGGATCTCTGCGGCATACTGGCCAATGATTTATAAAGGCCAAGGTCAATTTCACGATTTTGTGAAAGGAGTAATGTTTATGGGTGATGTCGTATGTCAGGAGGAGAGTCTGTGTGGTTTGTTCAAATTTAGACCGGAAACAGAATTCGCTATACTAAATATAGACTTCCGAGAATTTATTTGAACTCGGTTTAACGATTATTGTTTTTTTGCAGATGTCAATATAAAACGGCTAGTGTTGGAGGAGCTGGAGAATGTTGGCATTGACTCGGTAGAGCTGCAGCGGTTGGCTGGGAAAATGGTTGATTTTCTGATAAAATCCAGGAGTGACAATACGGTGACAAAATATCATTATGCATATATGAAATGGAAAGACTTCATCCTCAATAAAGGGGGATGTCCGTTGCCTGCTGCGCCTATTCATGTCGCTTTGTATCTCACAGAACTGTTGGACAAAGGCAAGACATATAGTGTTGTGACTTCAGCATCGTGTGCCATAAAATGGTATCATGACATTTGTGGAAAAAACGATCCTACAGCTAATTCTTTTGTCAAAAACATTGTTGAATCTGCTAAAAGGCATAACAAACCTCCAGTTTCAAAGAAAGACCCAATCAGTTCAGATATGTTGATTCAAATTTGTGATATTCATGTGGAAAGCCAGGATTTGGCAATTATTAGAGACCTAGCTATGTCGGTTCTGGCTTTTGCCGGGTTTTTGAGGTTCTCTGAACTTGTAAATTTGAAATTATGTAATATCGCATTCGAAAACGATTTTATGAGAATAATAATAGAAAAAAGTAAAACAGATCAATATCGCCAAGGAAATGAAATTTTGATAGCAAAAGGTGAAACAAATGCATGTCCATATGTTCTATTGCAAAGATATTTGAAATTAGCTCGCATAACCGAGGCAGATAGTTATGTGTTCAGAGGAATGTATAGATCTAAAACTTCCACTGGTTTACTTTCCACTAACAAACCTCTGAGTTACACCAGAGCAAGAGAGTGTATATTGGGTAGATTACGTGGCTTTTTTGGTCCACTGAACATCGGGCTCCACTCTTTCCGAGCTGGAGGTGCCACTGACAGTGCTAATTCAGGCGTGTCAGATAGATGTTTTAAAAAGCACGGACGTTGGAAGTCCGAAACCGCCAAGGACGGTTATGTCCTAGATTCAACGGAGAGCAGATTGAATGTGACAAGAAAACTAGGTTTATGATGTGTATTTGCATGACATGTATTTTTCGAGTGCTACCACGTCATTTGGCAACAGTTGTTTATGAAACAGATGATTAATTTGGATTTACAATGATTTTTTGAAACGAAGTAAATTTTAAGTTACAGCAGTCACAGGTTTACCAATTTTATCGGAAGAAACAAAATATAAATTACCTTTTCCATGTCTTTTTGGCTCTAGCGTCGCACTAATGCCAAATATGTGTTTGAGTTATTTTGGTTATTTCCAAGGGAACATGACAGTAGCATAGGGAAGACATATTATTTCTAGCGTTACGCAGCATAGCGTGAAATTATTGTCTGCGCGGTGCGATATGGGTTAATGTTAATGCAAGCACGCTGAGTCGTGCTAGGCTGATTGGCTCGTGAAGTGGTACTCACTCGCTCGTTTTATGTGATGACGTATTGTGGACAGTATTGTCACTCTAGTCGACGTACAACTGCGAATCGGCTGCGATTTACAAAGCACAGAAAACACATTACAAATTGCAATGCATACACTATTATGTTTTCCAATAATTTATCAAAATACAAGTTGACAATAATTTTTATATGAATCATAATATTTTCAAAAGAAAAATAAAGATTAGTAATAATAATCATTGGAATAAGCGTTGAACGACTCCGACGTTCTTGATCTTGAGGCCGGCTGAAAGCAAGCATCGGATGCAGGTTTCCGGGAGCCAACAAAAGAAGCCATATTGAAATGTATGGTCACTAAAAGATGCATCCGGTTTTTCCTGAGCGGTTTTCACGGCCGATGAAAGGTAGTTTATTCTTATATTTGATATAGCACAGTATAATTCGCGTGCATGAAGTATATTTCGCCTCACATAGGCGTGTTCTGTAGTCTGTACATGACCGATTGCTCTTCGCTTTCACGTAATAAGAATTATAGTTAACAATATGATCAAAATAATGAAATATTTGATATTGTTGTTCACATTTATGTGTGATTAATTAATTTAATTAATAAATGTGCAGCCCGATCTAGCGTCGCACTAATGCCAAATATGTGTTTGAGTTATTTTGGTTATTTCCAAGGGAACATGACAGTAGCATAGGGAAGACATTGAAAACTCTCAACTTAAACAAAGCCGCGGGTTGGGATAATGTATACAATGAAAACTTGGTCCTTGGTGGTACAGCACTGATCAAATGCCTAGCTGCACTATTGACTGGTATCATGCAATTCTCCTATATACCAGAACATGCTAAGATTGGGGTAATAGTTCCTCTATATAAAGGAGGCAACAAACCCCGAAAGTTGTTTGACAGCTATCGCGCGATAACCCTGCTCCCTGACATTTACAAACTGCTTGAGAAAGTTATCTTATCAAGACTCAATTCTCACGTACCCAATATGGTAAAAGTACACAAACTGAAACACGGTTTTCAGAAGGGTGTCAACTGTCTTATGGACTCATTTATCATACACGAATCTAAAGCATTTGCATTAGAAAACAACAGTATATTATTCACATGTTTCCTTGATGTCCATAAGGCATTTGACACCGTCTGGATTGACGGTTTGCTATATAAGCTGCACATGCTTGGCTTTGGTGGAAAACCATGGCTACTGTTTCATCCGATGCGTAAAGGTACCTCTTGTTTCGTAAAATACGGAGATTGCCAGTCCAGGCAATTTCAAATAGAGCAAGGAACAAAACAAGGAGGCGTTATTTCACCTCTTTTTTACATGCTCTTTGTTGACAAACTTTTTGTAGAACTGGCAAACTCGGGAGCAGGGCTGAATATGTATTCTGTAAACTGTTCATGCCCAACACAAGCTGATGACATGACACTTCTCTCTGTTTCGGAAAAAGGTCTTCAGCAGCTACTGACTATATGCACCAATTACAGTCGAAAATGGAGGTATCGATATAATGAACAAAAGTCAGTTGTTATTGTCTTTAATGAAAGTAAAAATGAGCACAATAAGACGAGTACTAACAGGGCATGGACTCTGTGTGGGAAACAGGTATCTGAAGTTGAAAGTCTTAAACACTTCGGTGTCCCTATACATAAGCATAATCAAAACGGGGAATTCATTGACGAAATAAAACAGAAGCTTAGGTCAAGCTATTTTGCTATGTCCAACATCGGTATGTATGCTGGAGGTATAACACCAGTCAGCAGTAGGACAATATAGACATATATAATATTGCCAAAAGGTCTCTTTGGATGCGAACTGCTATGTGGCTTGACCGATTCAGATGTATTATCCCTGGAAAGAACTCACCGATTTTGCCTTAAAAAGATCCAAGGTTTGCATTCCAAAACACGGACCAACATTGTAGAAGGGTTGCTGGGAATAGGTAATATTCACAGTTTTATTGAAAAAAAGAAGCTTCTCTTCTTCGGAAGTCTATGCGCCCTCACAACTGAGAAGGCAGCCAAATCGGTTTTCTTATTAAGGCTGCACTCGTTCTTCATAGATGGGGTTTCGGGAAAATCCTTCATTTCCGATATTGCAAATATTCTGGGTAACCACCAGTTGATGTCGTATTTTACAAATTATGTTTCTGAAAGTGAATTCCCAACAAAGTCGTCATGGAAAAGTATAGTGCGCAAAGCAATATCTGAATATTCAGAACACGGATGGAAAAGCGCGGTGATCGGTGACAAATCACTCAGTCGCTTTCATGTTATACACCCACAGTTATCAGTCTCCCATTTGTGGCGTTGCTGTCGAAAGTTCCCTAGACACAAAATAGCATACCTGACTGTGGCCGGTATCATGGCTTGTACTGAGTCCGTGTTTGTAACTTGCAACAAATGTGGTGTTGCTTACGATGATCTCCCTCAACACGTCATCATAAACTGCCCCGCCATTGCGGAATATCGAAACGACATATGGTATGAGTTAATGAACCAGATCAATAATCAATGTATTCTCAAACTAGACAGCCTTTGCCCAGATGTACAATTGAATGTATTTCTCACTGCACGTCCACCGGAGTTATTTGATTTAATTGATGAAGCTGACTTATTCACAGACTTTGTAGTATGCAGTACGTATTGTTTGTGGAAAGCTTATACCACGCAATCTCAAATATTACCGACATGCAGTGATGATAGTAATAATTCATAAATATTATCAATGAGGACGCCGATAAAACGTCGGTAACTGATGTACATGCTCTATTTCACATCCGCATGAACACATGTTTGTGTATATTTATATATGTTGACCCGTATATAGAGTCGGTTTGAATGATCAGGTTAGCATATAACGAACGATGTATGTCCGTCGTGTGTGAGTATATGTGTGTATGCATATATATAAGGGTGTATTTGTATGTGTATAAGTATGTGAATGCATGTGCGTGCATACGTGTGTGGTGTTTCTATATATATATATATATATATATATATATATATATATATATATATATATATGTATGTGTATGTGTATGTGTATGTATATGTGTATATATATATATATATATATATATATGTATATGTATATGTGTGTGTATGTATGTATATATATATATATGTGTGTGTGTGTATATGTGTATGTATGTGTATGTATGTATGTAATTGTGTGTGTGTGTTTATATGTATGTATATGCGTATATATGTATGCATATGTGTAGTTAAGTATGTAAGTTAGGGCCATCCTGTATGTGCGCCCGTGTTGTTTGTAACTGCATGTGGACGTTTAGTCTACGAGACTACACGTGTGTTCTGTTTGTGTTGTATCCATTTGTTAAAAAGTTTATGTGCTTTTCATGTCAATTCTCTTTTGTCAAACAATGTATGTATATATATATGTAACCTGTAATTATGTTATTACTGCTCTCCGAAATTGGAGGAAATAAAGGTATATATATATATTCATACAAGCCCGTAGCCAAGGGGGTTCGTACCCTTCGAACGAACGACCCTTCTGCCTGCATGTGCCCGGTGGTGGTAATTGCCGTTCGGGTGAACGTGTCATGTGCAGCAGTTGACCAAACGGCAAAAAATTGCTGAGCGGGACCTCCCTTCGAACAAACGACGTATGTACGTATATAGATATAGTCATATACTACATGCATGCTTAGTTTGAATAAAAACACAACACATATAGACCGCCAACACATGTCGGTATAAAGCTGCTTTCACTAACATGCTGCTGGTGCATGCGGCTATCGGATTATATAGGCACAACACAACACATATATACCGCCAACACATGTCGGTATAAAGCTGCTTTCACTAACATGCTGCTGATGCATGCGGCTATCGGATTATATAGGCGCAACGTTTCAAACCATACATATATATAACACTGGGGTTGCGGTGGACGCAGTTACTAGTAATCGCAACGTTTTGAAATCGGATGCGTCTAACTGCATCAGCCGCAGGTATGTGAAATTTTAAAACATATTTATTTGTCTAATTTATGTAACACATTATATATGACACAAACATTGTTTATACAGACAATGGGATTGGAGGACAAGTGCTGACTCACTTCTCCCATATGTTATTACACTGAAAAATAAAATAATTAGTAATGGCAAAGCAACATGACTAGCAAAAACAAGTTGAACATATATACATATCACCGGTCACCCCCACCCCCGAGTTTGTCATAAGTTTGTATAAGTGTTTGATTTAAAGTCGGATTTCTTTGTTTCTTTTATTTCGCTTGCTGGCTTGTACGTATCATTATTTAGCAGAGTTAGTAAAAAGAATCCTGATTTGTCTCGCGTATGAATGACTGTACAGCTAAGAAATTTTTCATGTTGTCACAATAAGGAAGTGCAGGATCTCCAAAAAGCTAAATCTTTAATGAATAAATGTTATAAGGAAATAATATATTCAATAGACGAATTCTTGGGATTGAATGTAGGTGGCAATCAAAGAAATAATGAAAGGCATTTTCTTCACCGTTTCCACAGGTGCAGTCTTTTGAATTTGCAATGTGATTTAGAACCTTATCGGATAGCAAGTTGCTACATTCACATCGTAATCTACAGTGAAATATGTTTTCAGTCCGCTTTCCGACAGAATAGTACTTTGGTGGTTTGGGTGTTATGGGTTTAATTTTGTTTACATAACAAAGGTGGCGGAGATCTCGAGTCTCAATTTTGGTTGTATTCCAGTTTTTTACACACGTTGGCATGAATGTAGACTCCATTCGTTTGGAATTGGGTTTAAAATGGATAAGGTTTGACGCAAATCTCGTATCATGATCACTTATGTCAGAAAATTTTGGGGGAAGTAAGTCGACTAAATATTTGGGCACTTTGTGATTGACAATGTTATGAAAAAGTGAAAAACGCTTTAATTGCCTTCTATCTGAGAGTGTTTCCCAACCCATTTCGGTTAGTAGACGTTTGTGGGATACTGATCTCGTGCAGCCACTTATTATTCGTGCAGCCTCGTATTCTACATCATCAAGTTTTTAAAGTAACTTATCTGGTGCTCCAGCCCAGACACTACTCGCATATTCCATGATTGGACGGACGTGTGATAAATAGAGGATTTCAAGAGTTTTGCGGTTCAAAATATACTTCAGTCTTCGTAGTTGGGATAGTTTAGCATAAGCTCTGGTACATACATTTTCTATATAACTGTCCCATGTTAATTAAGTCGTCATCTATTTCCATACCTAGATGCGTGTGTTGTTTAGAATATTCGAGTTGCAGTCCATCAAAGACTATATTCGGTCTCTCAGGGCTTTGTGAACTTGTAAAAAATAGTAATTTTATTTTAGAATTATTGAATTTCACTAGCCATGTATCGGCCCACCTTTTTATGTTTTCCATGTCTTTATTTACACTTTGTTCAAGGTTTTGTATGTCCGTATCGGAATTTATGAGGCATGTACGGTCGTCCGCGTATAATCTAACATGCGATTTAATATTGTCTGCAATATCATTTATGTAGATTAAAAAGAGCAAAGGGCCGACCACAGACCCTTGGGGGACCCCTGCCGTTATTGGAGAATATTTTGAAAAGCTAGAATTTATTTGCACCCTTTGCTGCCGCCCTTAGAGATAATTTCTGAACCATTTTAGCAGAGTGTCTGTTATTCCATAGTGATTTAGTTTAAGTAAAAGACCTTGGTGCCATACTTTGTCAAAAGCTTTCGAGATGTCACAGAAAACAGCACACGTGCTTTATTCAGTGTCTACAGCGTGGTGTATATTGTGAAATATTTCAATAAGTTGTTGTTCAGTACTGTGACCTGGTATAAACCCGGATTGGTATTTGTATAATAGGTTGTTTATATTTAAATGATTAAAGACTTTGTTGAAGACTACCTTTTCTAGTATTTTACCAACACAACTTATTAATGAGATGGGACGATAGTTATTTGGATCATGACGGTCACCATTTCTAAATATTGATATTATGTTTGCCCTTTTCCATGCTTCGGGGAAACAGCAGCTCTTAAAAGATTTATTAAAAATATAACTGATGGAGCTGCGTGTTTCCCTGAGCAATTTATTGTTTATCCCATCAGGACCGTTTGCCTTTTTAATAGGAAGACATTTTAGGATTTCAAAAATTTCATTTTCATTTGTCTTAATTTCATTTAAAAACGCATGAGTTCTATCTGAAAAGATCGGTGGCTCCCTTGTATTAGTTTCTAGTGTGCTGTGTTTAGTGAATATCGTATTGAGGACTTCCGCCTTTTGTATATCATCTTCTATATCTGTATTGCTCGATTTCAGTATAGGAATTGTATTGTCGGTCGAAAAATTGCTTAGTAGTTGTTTGACAGTGTGCCAGAATTGTTTTGGTTTAGAGTTCACGCTTAGATTTTCATCTAGATCATTCATATATCTTTCCTTTGCAGCTTTTTAAAAGTTGTTAACTTTGTTTCGAACACACTTGTACTTGTTCCAGTCAGACTCCCTATGTCTGAGAACTGCCAGTTTTTTTAAGTCGGTCCCGTTTTCTGATGTGTTTTCTGATCATACCATCAAACCAAGGTTTGTCCCGTTTTCTGATTGTTATTTCATGGTACGGGATGTGTTGTTTTGAGACAGATAGGAATGTTTCAGTGAAAATTTCAACCATTTTGTCTATATGCGTCGAGTCACCTTCAGTATATATAATTGTTTTTCCCAATCAATATCGGAGAGTTCCAAATTTAATCTATCATGTGGTATGTGAAAGCAGCTTAAGGCTCCGGAATTCGACCTGCATGTGGTTCATCAACATAACCAACTAAAAGTAGCCTGCCGTAATCAATGGGTATAAAGACCCATACATACAGCGAAAGGGTGTCGTGTAAAGCCAGGCAATTCTTCAAGGATTGGCCATTTATAAACGGACAATCCGTATCTAAAATGTTCGTTAATTAATGGACAATCCGACCACGCGTGGCACGCGAGCTTGGGATTGTCCACTAAATGACGACATGTACATGTATAGCTAATCCTGCATGTTAGCTTCATATTTAATATGAAGGGCAATAACTCTATAAAGAAAGTTAACTTACTAAATAACGGCGATTTGTATGAGAAGAAGTGTTTTTGACGAAATAACGGAGATATTTGAAGATGAGTACACAAACTGCAACACGGTTTTCAGAAGGGTGTCAACTGTCTTATGGACTCATTTATCATACACGAATCTAAAGCATTTGCATTAGAAAACAACAGTATATTATTCACATGTTTCCTTGATGTCCATAAGGCATTTGACACCGTCTGGATTGACGGTTTGCTATATAAGCTGCACATGCTTGGCTTTGGTGGAAAACCATGGCTACTGTTTCATCCGATGCGTAAAGGTACCTCTTGTTTCGTAAAATACGGAGATTGCCAGTCCAGGCAATTTCAAATAGAGCAAGGAACAAAACAAGGAGGCGTTATTTCACCTCTTTTTTACATGCTCTTTGTTGACCAACTTTTTGTAGAACTGGCAAACTCGGGAGCAGGGCTGAATATGTATTCTGTAAACTGTTCATGCCCAACACAAGCTGATGACATGACACTTCTCTCTGTTTCGGAAAAAGGTCTTCAGCAGCTACTGACTATATGCACCAATTACAGTCGAAAATGGAGGTATCGATATAATGAACAAAAGTCAGTTGTTATTGTCTTTAATGAAAGTAAAAATGAGCACAATAAGACGAGTACTAACAGGGCATGGACTCTGTGTGGGAAACAGGTATCTGAAGTTGAAAGTCTTAAACACTTCGGTGTCCCTATACATAAGCATAATCAAAACGGGGAATTCATTGACGAAATAAAACAGAAGCTTAGGTCAAGCTATTTTGCTATGTCCAACATCGGTATGTATGCTGGAGGTATAACACCAGTCAGCAGTAGGGCAATATAGACATATATAATATTGCCAAAAGGTCTCTTTGGATGCGAACTGCTATGTGGCTTGACCGATTCAGATGTATTATCCCTGGAAAGAACTCACCGATTTTGCCTTAAAAAGATCCAAGGTTTGCATTCCAAAACACGGACCAACATTGTAGAAGGGTTGCTGGGAATAGGTAATATTCACAGTTTTATTGAAAACAAGAAGCTTCTCTTCTTTGGAAGTCTATGCGCCCTCACAACTGAGAAGGCAGCCAAATCGGTTTTCTTATTAAGGCTGCACTCGTTCTTCATAGATGGGGTTTCGGGAAAATCCTTCATTTCCGATATTGCAAATATTCTGGGTAACCACCAGTTGATGTCGTATTTTACAAATTATGTTTCTGAAAGTGAATTCCCAACAAAGTCGTCATGGAAAAGTATAGTGCGCAAAGCAATATCTGAATATTCAGAACACGGATGGAAAAGCGCGGTGATCGGTGACAAATCACTCAGTCGCTTTCATGTTATACACCCACAGTTATCAGTCTCCCATTTGTGGCGTTGCTGTCGAAAGTTCCCTAGACACAAAATAGCATACCTGACTGTGGCCGGTATCATGGCTTGTACTGAGTCCGTGTTTGTAACTTGCAACAAATGTGGTGTTGCTTACGATGATCTCCCTCAACACGTCATCATAAACTGCCCCGCCATTGCGGAATATCGAAACGACATATGGTATGAGTTAATGAACCAGATCAATAATCAATGTATTCTCAAACTAGACAGCCTTTGCCCAGATGTACAATTGAATGTATTTCTCACTGCACGTCCACCGGAGTTATTTGATTTAATTGATGAAGCTGACTTATTCACAGACTTTGTAGTATGCAGTACGTATTGTTTGTGGAAAGCTTATACCACGCAATCTCAAATATTACCGACATGCAGTGATGATAGTAATAATTCATGAATATTATCAATGAGGACGCCGATAAAACGTCGGTAACTGATGTACATGCTCTATTTCACATCCGCATGAACACATGTTTGTGTATATTTATATATGTTGACCCGTATATAGAGTCGGTTTGAATGATCAGGTTAGCATATAACGAACGATGTATGTCCGTCGTGTGTGAGTATATGTGTGTATGCATATATGTAAGGGTGTATTTGTATGTGTATAAGTATGTGAATGCATGTGCGTGCATACGTGTGTGGTGTTTCTATATATATATATATATATATATATATATATATGTATGTGTATGTATATGTGTATATATGTGTATATATATATGTGTATATATATGTGTGTATATATGTATATATATATATATGTATATGTATATGTATATGTGTGTGTATGTATGTATATATATATATATGTGTGTGTGTGTATATGTGTATGTATGTGTATGTATGTATGTAATTGTGTGTGTGTGTTTATATGTATGTATATGCGTATATATGTATGCATATGTGTAGTTAAGTATGTAAGTTAGGGCCATCCTGTATGTGCGCCCGTGTTGTTTGTAACTGCATGTGGACGTTTAGTCTGCGAGACTACACAGGTGTTCTGTTTGTGTTGTATCCATTTGTTAAAAAGTTTATGTGCTTTTCATGTCAATTCTCTTTTGTCAAACAATGTATGTATATATATATGTAACCTGTAATTATGTTATTACTGCTCTCCGAAATTGGAGGAAATAAAGGTATATATATATATATATATTCATTATGACATATAGAGTTTTTAGAATTTTTATGATATAGGCCTATGGAAAGGCTATTCTGCCACTATCGTCAGAATAAGAGCGTAATCGAATTATGCCGCTAGCGGCTGAATAGCCTTTCCCTATACGGTAATTACTATCAAAGTTCAACATTAACAGTTCAAAACTGCATGACAAGTATAGACGTTCAATTATGCTATATATAGTCCCCTAAATGATTTTCTGAAATTTGTGATCAGTGTGACTTTAATAGATAAATAGAAAGCAGATTATAATATATTGTTTCATTAAACTGCTTCTTACTACCAGTTCCCATACCTTGGAACAATACTAAACGCTCTTTATCAGTTCTGTAGTCTACTGAGGAGTCCAATTTTAAATACACGCTCTTTAAAATATTGCGATGCTATATTATATGATTTTCTATTGCATAATTTGCACAAAATAAACGTCACATATTACGTTTAATGTTTGCAAAAAGTTTTTTTTTTTTTACCAAATTTACCTTCATAAACGCGCAGGCAAACATTCAAAACAAACATCAAGATGGGCTGATCTTTCTATCACAATACCGTAACAAGGGGAGAAACTCTATCTTGCAGGGTTGGTCTTTGGCACAGAAGTATGTCAGTATCCTACTTACTGCAATTTGCGGGTTCTCAAAACCGTACACTTATAACTTCGTACCGTACACACTCAGTTACGTTCTGCATTTCGAAATTATATCGTAACCATTTACGATTCGCGTAATCGGATAAATGTATGCATGACTTATTGTATTGGTTGGTTCGTCGGGAAATCGTGTCCACGACTCCACGCACACCACTGTGAACGCTGTGAACGCTGGTTTGGGTACACTGTTGTAAACAAAAGCCGTTCACTTCAGACTTATATATATACTACGGTACGTATATTGTCATGTTTCCTTCAATTGTGTAAAAAACTCAGCCCGGGTGCCAACCTGCCTCGATGAGCGGTGTGTTCCGTAGACTCGTTCCTGCCTCATATGTGAAACACTACGGCCCTATCGCTCTGTGAGGTTCCCTCCCATAATACTGAAAATGTAATGATTTTTTTGGGATTCCGAGCTCAGCTGCAGTTGTTGTTGTTTCTTTGTAGTTTCCCTCGTTGATTTGTCGAGGCTCCGCTGTAGGTCCAGCGTAGTGTTCCGCTAAGAATATCCTATGTCATCAGAATATATGTACACTCCCTAATTCTCTGAACCTGTACAAAAAACTTGATTGTTTTGTGAACAGTTATCGCCAGTCCTGAGCTCAATTATTTTACACTATAGCCAGTTTCTGATTTCTTCGAAGGTGGATGGCAGAAAGGTACTCTCGGCTCAACTGCTCTAGCTTGGCTGCTTCATCTTCCTTTATGGTGGTAATTTCTTCAATGGTGGGATGAGAAGAATCAAGAAGAAGATGAGTCAGAAGTTTCGAGTCTTCTATGAGGCGAGGGTTCCTTGTTACACTGTCCAATTCTTTAATCTCCTTTATATATTTTCCCCGTAGGTCTTTATATCCTTGACATTCAGCTATGAAGTGTTGCCTATCTTCTGAATCTTTTTGGCATACTTTACACTTGTCATCATCAGCATATTGATTAAATTTTGCTCTGTTGCACTGCAATATGTAAGTTCCCGTCAGCAGCCTGGCCTTGATTTCAGCTCTGTGTACATCATGTAGGTTCGCTCTGACATATCTATAAATCTGGTGTATTTGGTTCACCTTGGGTGAGGGGTTAAGATATTTTAGACTTGTCTTCTCAGATATCTTCTCTTTCCATTTGTTTTCGGTGAAGTAAGTTAGAGCTTTAGCAATTGTTTGTTTCCACGCTTCTTTCTCTGGTGTGTTTTGGAGTAAATTATAAGCTGAGGGTAGACTATACATATTTAGGATTCTTCGAATATAGGAGAACCAGCTGGGAGATTTAAGATCTCGGATGGCAAGTTGTCTAACAGCAAGTTGGTATTCGGCTGAAGACGGAGTGCTGATGATTCTATGGAATTGGTTAAGTGCATTTCTGTGGATGATTGTTTCGAGTGGCATGATCCCAAGTAGAGAGCCAACAGCAACTGTTGCAGTTCTGTCGGGGAGATGTTGAATTTGTTTGAGGATGGACGTTTGATGTTTTTCAAGCTTTTTCATTTCCGTTGATTTTATGATGAGAACTTCCAAACCATAAGCCAGCCTTGGTGTAACATAAGCATTCCATACATGTGCTTTGACCTCTTGGGAGATTCCACTTTTTCCATGTAATCCAGCACACATGAGAGAGTAGCAGGTTCTTCTGGACAGCTGTATCTTCTTTTCTATATCAGGTGTGTTGTGCCCATTGCGGATGATGCCCAGACGTTCAGTGTCAATGGGTCTTTTTATTGCTTCTCCATAAATTTTTATCTCCTTAGTTTCTGCTTTGGTGTTGTAGATCATAAGATTACTTTTTGTGGGGTTGATTTTGTATCGCTCTGATCTTGAATACTGCTCAACTCAGTTTACCATACCTTGCATGTTTTCCGAATCGTGGGCCAGGAGAGCAAGGTCATCTGCACAGGTAACATGTGGGAACCTTAAAGATCCAATTGTAGCTCCTTGACAGTGTTCTTCAATTTGAAGCAGGAGTTGGTCGTTGAAGCGCTTATAGTGTCCAGTTGATAATATACCCCCTTGTCTGACGCCTTGCTTTATGGAGAATGGATGAGAAAGTCCACCGTCCCATTTCACTCTGGATTGGAGACCGCTATATAGATCTTTTAACAACAGCCAGTCATCTCCTCTAATTCCATCAAGGAATAATTTTTGTAAAAGTATGGAATGATCCACCACATCGAAGGCTTTCTGAGCGTCTAGTGTTATAAATAGTAACGGTTTCTTCTGTATCTTGGCCTCGGCAATACATTCAGTCACTATTAGGGCCGCATTGATGGATGAAGTCCCCTTTGTGAAGCCTACTTGGAGCTTAGATTGTGATGGTAAGAGTATTTTTTCATGTCGTATATTCAGGATATGTTCTAGAATTTTCAGTAATGTAGATGTCACTGTAATGCCTCGATAGTTTGAGGGATTATGTGGATCGCCTTTCTTAAAGACTGGTGTTACCATTCCATCCTTCAGGATCTCTGGAGCTTTTCCGCGCTGTACTATGGAGTTGAGGAGTTTTGATAGGTAATATTCAATTTCAGTCTTTGCAAACTTCAGATGTTCTGCCGTGAGTCCCATACAATCAGAGGCTTTATCATTTCCAAGTCTTAATATTGCATTAGAAATTTCTTCTTGGGTGATGTTATCGATGGATTCTTCTTGTTTATGGCAGAAGTCTTCAATGTATAGTAGGTCAAGTTCTATGCTTTCTTTATGTTCTGGTTCAAATTCTGGGTCAATTGTAGGGGTTGCCAAATTTTTAAAGTGATTTGACCATCCTTTGAGTATATCTTCTGGGGTAGTTAGATTGGAGCCATCAACAACCAGTTCAGATACGGTGTCTGATTTAGAAGCACGTTGTCGCCTCACTAGTTTTGAGAAGGTTCTGGCATCTGGTCTTGCATTGATAAGATGCTCTAGTTCTTTTGTGCGTCGTCTAGCCATCTCCTGTCTCTGGAGTTTCTGCAGCTTCCGTTTACTTATCCTGGATGTTTCGTATTCAATGCCTTGCTTCATCTTACCACTGGATTTCCGTTTCCACCAGGCTTCCTTGTTTGTTCGAATAGCTGAGATTATTTCTTCATTCCATGGTGTTAACTTCTTCTTTATTATAAGCTGATCTTTGTATCCAGGTATGCTGTTCCTAGCTGCATTTACCAGTGTATCCACGAGATGAGATATTGCGTGCTCCATTAGGAGTCCTGTAGCTGGACCTGTTGGGAAGTCTTCTAGGGAGTTGTGTATCAGTTCATTGTAGATTTGTTTATTACACTTCCTCCAGTTTGGTTTTGGTTTAATTGTAATCTCTCGTTTCTTCACGGTGCATTGAATGTTTATTTCACCGTATATTGGGATATGGTCCGACATGTTTGACTCAGTTTTTTCCAGGGTTATGGTTGTAGTTAGGATGTCTTTTGCATTCCTGTTGTAGAGTATGTAGTCGATCTCTGCCGTATCTCTACCATTTACATGGTAGAAGGTGGTTTTGCCGGTTTGTTTTGTTGACAGTTGCTCTTCTTCTTTGAATTTGGTAAGGAGGATATCCCGCTCGTTTTGTGGTTGTCGAGTCAGCGAGGAATTTAGGTCTCCACATAAGAGTATTGCATGTGTGTCATTATAGCAGATGATGAGTTCTTTGATTTCATCGAGTGTATTTGAAAAGTCTTGCCTCGTCGAATTTCCTCTTGATGGCATATATGCTGATATAATGCAAATGGGAGGGTCAGTCATCAGTTCCATGGCAACGATTCGATTTCCTCCATCAGGGAGTTTTCTAAATTTAACATCGAGTTGTCTGTTTAGTAAAATGGCTACGCCCCCATAACCACGTGGGACTTGGTAAGGTGGTATTGGGTTATTGTCGTCTACTGCTTTGGCGTGACAGATATGTTTTGTTGATAAGTCGTTAAGCTGTCTCAGTTGGAAATTGTATAGCCAGTGTTCCTGTAGACATAGGATATCTGCAGTTTTGAGACATTCTTGAACATAGATGGAGTTACTGTTGATGTTCTTGACGTTGAGTGTCATTAAAACGAGTTTTGACGGGGCGGTTGTTGTTTCAATCTGGTGGTCGAGGCCCGGCCGCGGTCTAAAAAAGACTGGGGTTCGTTTTGCTCTACTGTCACCTGCGTACTGTCCGGTGTCTGATGGAGCTGTGTTATATCAGCACAAACATTGGACAGGTTGGGTGATAGTTGAATAGTATCTTGTAGGAGGTCTGTACTGAAGGTGACTTTTTTTGGAGTTGAATGTCTACTTCCAGCGTTCTCCAACAGTGCAAATAACTCTGTTCTGAAGGTGACTTTTTTTGGAGTTGAATGTCTACTTCCAGCGTTCTCCAGGGTTTTATTCATGGCTGTTGCTGCTTCCTGTGTTATATCAGCACAAACATTGGACAGGTTGGGTGATAGTTGAATAGTATCTTGTAGGAGGTCTGTACTGAAGGTGCCTTTTTTGGAGTTGAATGTCTACTTCCAGCGTTCTCCAGGGTTTTATTCATGGCTGTTGCTGCTTCCTGTGGGTTGTCCAGTGTAACTGTTGGTGCTGGGTGTACACTCAGGGTTGGTTCATAATCTGCATCATTCCGTACACGCCTCTCTCTGCAGTTTCTAGATCTGGGGGGTCGGTAGAGTTGATTTTGAGTGTTGGTCACATTTGTTTTTCTTCCTCGCTGTAAGGCTGCTGAGTGCTGAGTTTTTTGCACTGTTGGAGGTGCAGTTGGGATACCCTCTGGGTGATGGTAGGTGTCATATGTTCTCTTAGGTGGCGATGGAGGACCGCAGCTGCTGAATACAGGAGGAGGTACCATATGCATAAAGCCTGGTGGTGGTAGAACTGGATTAAAATGGTTGTATCTTGGTAGTAGTTGTAATTGCACTTCAATGTTACTCAGTCGCATTTGAGATTGTTGTATCTCGAGTTTGTTTATTTGGTGTTGCAGGGCATAATTCTGACAGTCAGCCGCACAATGGTGATGGTTAAGAAGATGTGTAACCTGTTGATGATGGATAGGAGGTTGTGTCCACTCTTGGTGATGGTTAAAATTAATAGCTTGCGCCCGCTCTTGTGAATGTTGCTCTTGAGCAGGGATGCCATTTCCATGCACGGCGGCATGCATCTTTAGGACTCTATTGCTGTTTTCTAGGTCGTGAATCTTAGCCTCTTGTTTTAAGATAAAGGAGTTTGCGAGTTTAAGTTGTTCTGTACCAATGGGTTCATCTAGTTCTTCGCGCTTTTTTGGCTTTGGCTTCGTCGTTTTTTCTTTTCGCATGTGTTTCGCCTGGGGTTCGATACACTTTTGTGTTGTGACATTTGCCACCATGGCATCAGATTGCTTCTTCACTGTCCCACTAGGTGGCGTTGTGGTGTTGTCATCAGATGTGTCACAATGAGGAAATAGCATAGGATGTGTTTCCGTACCGAGTTCTCCTTCAATGAGTGGTCTATGAGATTGTTTGTTTGGACTTATTTTCTCTCCATCGGTTACTGGATGTATATCTCCGTAGTCATTACTTGATGAAACAAGGTTGGTATCTTTATCCTCTCTGTAGCTGTTGGTCAGTTTTGGATGTTTGTCCTCCCCTTTCATTGAGGGGGTAGTTTGATGTTCATCGTCTGCTATCGAGTCTTCAGTTTTGTTACACTGGTCATCAGATAGGTTGAGGTGGTCAAATCTTATGCTTAGGTGGCGGCAGGAGATACAACTGTACTGAGGACCTCTGGCATTCTGGAAATCGGCCAATCCTTCATCTAATTTTTCACAGCTTGCATGATACCATCTGTTGCATAAGTCACAGCTGAGTCCTTCATCTACGTAGCAGTCGCAGTGTGAGCAGATGCTTAGAAAGGATTTTTCGGCATTGGTTAGGTCGTCGGTGTCAACGATAGTGAGGTTTTTGTCAATACACAGCATACTGGTGCCGGCTTCTGGCTGTTCCACGCTCTTCTTTACACAGCGATCAATTAGGGCAGCTAGGTGGCGATCCAGTGTTGACATGGCTGGCTTCTTCATTATAACTTCAATCATTTCAGGGAGTACTTCGTCGTGAAAGTCTGGTGTGTTTCTTCCATTCACGAGAATCGACGACTGTGTGTGATACATGTTAATGGTGTATCTTACGTGTTTACCTGCTGTACCCTTCTGGAGGAGCTTGTGGGCTTTAACAATGGCTTCAGGTGAATGTCCTGTTTTTTCCACTACTGTTATGTGCTGCGCTATGAATTTGTGTTTTTCAGCAAAAGCAGGATCGAAAAAGTTTTGCAGGATTTCCAGTTTAAGTAGTTCGTAGCAACCAGAGCTACACTCGATCTTTAGTTGTTTTCCCTGATCTCTTGGTATGATATTTATAAAGGGTCTGCTACAGGCTTGTCGTTTCTTCTCCAAGGTCTTACCTTTGTTGATGGAATAGTTTCGCTGTTTTAATTCTGCACCCTTGGGCGACTGGGGGGTAGAGACTTCATAGTTACTATGGCGACGGATAGTTATGGCATCCGATCCTTGAGTGTTGTCGGGATAATTCATGGATGGTTTCGTTGTTTGTCGTTGTCTGGTAGAAATCGTTGTCACTGGCATGGTAACGGTGAGTTGCAAATTGAGCTCAGGATTGTCAATCTCTGGACTTGGTTGGATTGCACTTGCAGATGTGAATTAAATTTAAAACTTTCTTTGTTTAAAAGTTCAAATAAGTATCACATTTAAAAATATATATATTTTACACTTGAAGGCTAAAAATCGCTAGGAGCGATGTAAAAAGCACTAAAAGGCCCCGGCACGGCTTAGTCACTTTTGTCACAGAATATTTTTTCTGGATCTAAGATGGCGGCCATTGCCTTTGTGTCGAAAAAAATCTTAAAAGTTCATAAAAAAAGGCAATAAAATACGATTTTTTTGGAGAATAAAAGAGTTCGTCGGTGGAAACAGTCTTTGCGTAGTCACTTTGTGCAACACGCGATATAAATAAATGTTAAAAACACAGTTAAAAGCAAATTTTTCGCACGTCGACGACCCAGTCAGCGGTAATGCGCTGTTGTTTGCAGTATGAATTGCTGCTACTGTTTTAACGTAAACAATGTCAAGCATTTCAATATCAGACACATTGTAAATAGGTAAAGCTGCTTTTAGATTACACTGCAAATAATGTGAGGAACCAGATAAGCTTAGTTGGTTCTACAAACTGTCCCGCTGGCGGCCAGTGATGCCTCGCACAAATTTCAATCTCTTACTTTTCACCCATTCTCGCGCTGGTGACTTTTATTGATAACGCCAACACATTTATCCCAATTTCAACAGTAAGAAGCATCAGAGCTTTATTTAGAACATTTGTCCATCCAGTATCATAGACAAAAATTGAGAAATATAATTCCTGCATGGTTTTCAAAATATATCCTGCAATTTTGCGTGCACCTGTCCACGCTGTGTGCCTTCAAATGCGATATTGGTAACGCTCGCATAACCGACGAGGCATGATCACGCCCGCACAGTAATATCAAATAGCTATATTCATATAGAACAAAGCCGAGAACGCATATACGAGCAATGAACAATTCTACCATCGGACAATATTGCAAGGATATAGTTCTTGTTATGGAGCATGATCGGGACCGATATATGTTTTTCGGAACACTGATTATTGGTCTTTTTTTCGGCAAGGGGGGGGGGATGGTCAAAGTTTTAATTTCCAATTACACAGCATCCCAGATCAAAAATCACAATTTAAAATACTCAATTTGTACCCTTCTAGTTGTAGTTATCCACCTAATAGACCTTGAGCTACCATATGGCCACCCTCCCCCTTTGCGGATTTTAGCCGACTATGTTTTTCCGATAGAGGGATGTATTTCACACATTTTTCTGCTTGTTTGCCACTCGGGCGTGGGGGCTTTTTCATTTTATAGCAATTTTTATAAAACTACTGTGATTTTTTGCGATAAAATCCTTATTGGGGGTAGGGGAAATATTTCTCTCAAAATTAATACTAAAACTGTATGTATCTTCTCAAACTCAGTTTCATTCGAACTGAATATAACAAGTGTCTGTGTAGATAGCGTCACATGGGCACCTGACTCGATATTTTTCTTAAAGTGACACCGATGATATGATTTTTCGTTTATTTTGAAGATATATCTGAAAAAGTACAGTGTGTGAACTTACGCATGCATAACGTGATTAAACTATGAACAATACCGATGTTTTCATGATTTTCCACGAGAACATAGACCAGGCCAGTTTTCTATAACATTCCACGAGCACATGGATGCATATAGGTAGTCAATGTTCACATGTTTCGAGGCCATTGAATCCAAGATGGCCGCCAAAATTGAATATCTGACTTGATAAATTTTAATTCGCAATCACTCGGGCAGTTTATGAGATATTAAGTCGTGCGATATGTTATTCTATTGATAGTTGAGTAGTCCTTATTGAGAAGTATAAATAAATTTCATATATTCAAAATGGCCACCGGAAGTAGAAAATATGACTATTTTTCACTCCTATCTTCTTGATCAGTTTCTGCTGTTTGGAACTGATTGAGGATTGTGACCTTATTTTTTTATAGTTTTAAATTAACTAATCATTGGGGTAATGAAAAAAGCAATTATTGGGGTCCTAGCTCCCTCCGTTCCCTCAAAAGTTTGATTTTACAGAATGCGGTATAAAATTTTACCAAAAAATCACAATTGGGTTTCTGTTCAAATTTCAACAAAGAATGAGCACAACTGTGGAATGTAAGTGAGGATACCATTATACATGGAAACTCCAATTCATAGGAACAAAAGTTGTTACTTTGGATCAAAATGGTCACCAAAATGGCCGCCAAAATATGGAAAATGGTAGATATTGCCCCAGTGTGTCATGGAATCGCTTACAATTTGTGGTTGATGAATGAAATTGGCTATTCTGCCTTCTATACATTGAATACTAACATTGTTACTAACTATTGTAACAAAGACATTACCAGAAATATTGGATTTCACTCTCACAAACGTGACATAAATATCGGCAAAAAATCTCTTCTCATGTTTGAACCATTTTTTGCAAGTAAACTGTAACTATCTTTGGCATGAGAGGTGTTTATTGTTTTTATCTATCTTAAATGTGTCACAAAAAGGTGTTTAATGGCCAAATTACTCAAGGTGGCTTCCAAACAAAATGGCAACTAAATTGGGTAAAAAGTTGATTTTCACATATATCCGGAACATAATTATCTGCTGTTCCGAAAAGGTAGCAAATTGTGACTAACTTTGTTATTATACACGTTAGTTAATCGACTGACAACTACATTTTATATTCTGGTTGGCACTGTACATTATGAGGCACGATCATTTAATTTTAAAATGTGCAGTGTACAATTGTGCCGAAAACGTCTTTTGGGATTCTGGCCAAGTTTTTGAAAATAAATGGTCAGAACTTTGAAACGGAACTGAGAGGGACCATCCGATCATAATATGTGGCTACTCTTCTTGCCCATTAGCATAAACACTTATCAACTATTGTCAGGAAAATCGTTTAACATTTCCTCCATCGTGCATACACGCCACCAAGGAGGACTCTCTGGTGTGATCTCTATATCAAGTAACATATCATTGAGTTATTGTGGAAAGCGATAGCCACCCAAGGTACACATGTACAACCCACCAGGGCCATACAGTCACTCCAAATACAAATAAACAACACACATATGACAATATAGTCGCTCGCTTTATAAACATACACCTCACCCATAACCACACAGCCATACTTGTGTATATCCCTGCACACCACACACGACCATACATCTGTCAATAACAATTTAATGCATGCACGCCAGGTATACCTCCTACAACTGACCAATGACCGTATCGTCACTATATGTATACATATTCACCACATTCATGGTCACACAGTCAATCATTGTATACATATTGACCTCACCATTGGCCATACAGTCAATCCATGGCCAAATAGCCACTCAAGGTATACATATACACCCCACCCATGACCATTGCATCGCTCCATGTATACATATGCACCTCACCAATGGCCATATAACCCCACTTGCGTATACCCATACACCCCGCACAGTCATGGGTCAAAATACATGTACACCATGTAAACTGTTACACCTGAACCATGCCCATATATCCACTCCCTGTATTCACCACATTCATGATAATACAGTCACTACAGGTACACATATTCACATCACCATTGGTCATACGGTCAATCCCTGCATATCTACTCGCCACGCCAATTGCGAAATAGCCACTCAAGATAAGCATATACACCCCACGCATAACCATAGAGTGACTCCAGGTATACATATGCACATCAGCAATGGTCATATAGTCACACGTACTATATATATACCCCTCGCACAATGACCATACAACCACTTGGCGTATACCCGTACACATGACATAATTATGACAATGAGTCACCATACATGCACACCAGGTATACTCCTACACCTGACCCATTTCACTCCGTGTATACATATTCACCACATTGGTGATCACACGGTCACTCCTTGTACACCTATTCATTTCATTAATTGCCACCCAGTCACTCCCTGTATACCTATTCACCATACCCATGGTTATATAGCCACTCGATATATACATATGCAACACAAACATGCCCATAGAGTCACTCCAGGTGTACATATACACATCACCAATGACAATAAAGTCCTTCCAGGTGTACCAATACTTCTCACACATGATCAATTATACATTCCAGACTTTTATATACACCCCACACATGCCAATTCAGTCACTCGCCATCCATGATCACACAGTTACTCCCTGTATACCTATACATCCACCGATGACAATATACATCCACGACATATATAAATATACATCCCGGCACCCATTACCACCACGGCACTCCCTATATACCTACACGCTCGCCAACGACCACCCAGATATACTCAGGCATGTATATTCATGACCGTGCTGTCAGTCCATTTACACCTATACACATATTCATCCAACCACTCCCTATTTATCCATATACCCCACCCATCATCACATAGACACCAGATGTATACATGGTCAACCACATGTGGCAATACAGCAACCAAATATATAGCTATACATCCCACCCATGACCGTAGTCACTCCATATATACATAAACAACACATATGACATTGTAGCTACTCCCGTTATATCCGCACACAATATCATTGTACGCACAGCCACATCGTGTTACCCGTATATCCACACATAACCATACAACCATAGTCACTCCATGTAAACATATTCAGCTCACATATTACCATACGGCCACTACTTGTATACATATACATCTCACAATGGACTTCCCACTCACGATCATATAGACATTCCTTGTATATCTGTTCACATCATTCATGATCATAAAATAACTCCATGTATACCTATTCACCTCACGTATGACCATGCAGTAACTCACGGGCTACCATATTGACCTCCCTCTTGTATCGAGGTGATCAATTTTATCCTAATGAGTCAAATTAGCCAGAATAGTCACCACAGATTATGGTTCATCTTAGTTCCGTTTCAAAGATTCAAAGTGGCCAGAATCCCAAAAGAGGTTTTCGGCAAAATTCCATAAGCAACTTTAAAATTAATTTGTCATGCCCCATAAGGAACCGGGACAGCCAATAATATTTAGTTGTCTGTTGATTACCTAACATGCATAATAACCAAGTAAGTTACAATTTGCTAACTTTTCGGAACAGCAGACAATAATGTTCCGGATATATGTGAACAATGAACTTTTTACCCAAGTTGGTCGCCATTTTGGAAGTCATCTTGAGTAATTTGCTCTATAATGACCTTAGTGTGACACATTTACATTAGACCAAAACGATAAACACCGTTCATATCAAAGTTAGTTAGTTTTCTTTTAATAAAAATTATCAAAACATGAAAAGTTAATTTTTGCCGATATTTATGTCAAGTGTGTGAGAGTAAAATCCAATATTTCTGGTAATATCAGTGGTTACAATACTAAAACTTAACCAAGGTGAATCAGACATGTTAGTTTTCAATGGATATAAGGCAGAATAGCCAATTTACTTCATCAACCACATATTGTAAGCGATTGCAATGAACGCTGGGGCAATATATTTACAATATTCCATATTTTGGCGGCCATTTTGATCCAAAGTAACAATTTTGGTTCCAATGACTTGGAATATTCACGGGTAATGGTATGTCTCACTTACATAACACAGTTCTGCTCATTCCTTGTTTAAATGTGACTAGAAACCCAATTGTGATTTTTTTGTGAAAATTTTATACCGCTTCCTGTAAAGTCAAATTTTTGAGGGATCGGAAGGGCCTAGGACCCAATGAATTTCTTATTTCATTGCCCCAATGATCAGTTAATATAAACAATACAAAATAAAGTCACAATTCTCAATCAGTTCTAAACAGCAGAAACTGATATAGAAGATATTAGTGAAAAAGTGTCACATTTTCCACTTCCGGTGGCCATTTTGGCGGCCATTTTAAATATATGAAATTTATTCCTACAAATAAATAAGGAGTAACTCAATTATCAATAGAATGGCATATCGCACGACGTAATACCTCATAAACTTCCTGATTAATTGCGAATTGAAATTTACCTGGTTAGATATTCAACGTTGGCGGCCATCTTGGATTCAAAGACCGATAACTCTATAACGCCCCCATCGCCAGATGGCAAACAACCGGCAAATTGAAGGACTGATATAGTTCTACAAAGATATCATAACCACCAAAAATCCGCATGGGGGGAGGGGGGTCTACATGCAGCTCAAGCTCTATAATCCCTCACGTTTTCCAATATATGAAACAGTCTACGTCCCAAACGAAACTTGAAGAAAATATTCTAAAGCTCGATCTAAAACGATATAATTATATTATACTATACATTATGGCGGAATGTCAAACTATCCGTGCAATCTCAACACATATTCGTAGTCATGGGTAGGGTGTATATTCATATATTGAGTGGCTATATGACCATGGGTATGGCAGATATGTATACAGGTAATGGCCATGCAGGCGAATAGGTATACAGGGAGTTCCGTTCCGGGAACCAACAGAGTGGGTTCTTCACAGTCGAAGAACCCACTGGTTCTTTACCCATTTATTGAAGAACCAAACAAAGAACCAATTGGTTCTTGGTTGACGAAGAACAAAATGGTTTGACGAGGAACCAAATAAGAAATATTTTTTGACATCACTGAAGAACCAAATGAAGAATTAAAATTGTTAACAAGAACCAAAATTTTGGTTCTACAACTGTGTTACAATTACTACAATTATCAAACTGTACCAGTGGCGGAACCAATTAAGCTATTTGGTTCTTCCCAAGAACCAGTTGGTTCCTCATAAATTTTCTTGGTTCTTCACGAAGAACAAAATAATTTTGATCAACTGTCTTGGTTCTTCGCGAAGAACCTAATTATCCGGGGCAATTCCAAGAAACGCGAGGCGAGTCAATTCTATTTTGAGATCTAAATATTGCAGAATAAAAAAAAAAAACAACATAAAACAAGTTTTCTGGCTGGATAGACGGATTACCAACACCTATACACATAAGTATATTCACAATATGAAAGTAGAGATTATTTATGTGGATACCCCACCACCAGTCACTGTACGCCTATTCGTGTACGACGACAGTCACCTGTCGCGACGTTATACATGAATCGTACATTAATGATATACATGTTCCTTCCGACCTATTTAAACTCAACTATGTTTTCTAATTGTCACGCCATTGAACTAATATACTATGTCTGAATCAAACAAGGTATTTTTATTAACACTTAATGACTTTTATTCGACTCCGCATGTAAGTTCGGAGTGCCTCTTTGTTTATCACTATTTCGGCTGGCCAGTCCCGGTTGTAATTTTCCGACAGGGACTCAGTGGCAAACGATTGGAGAAAATGATTTAACTCCACCCATCTCCATTGGTAAATAGATATAGTTTCATATTGAACACTTCCAAATGTGGGCTAAATTTCAGTCGGAAACATCAGCATTCAGCTGCATGAATCGGCATGATACTACATGTATATTGTCAACTATGGAATCTGAAACCGGTGTTTCCATATTTTTTAACAAAACAGCTTTTAGACCCAACAAATGGGGGCGGGTGTGGTGGTAGATAGCGCTCCCATATCACCAAGTCCCTGGATACAGGAATATTTATTTATGCCCCCATTTTAGACAAAACATGGGCGTATTTTGACTGTGCTCGCCGGTTATTTTGATATTTTTTTAAATTAAATTATTTATAACAAACATTTGCTAGCATTTTTACTCGAAATTATACATTACCCTACAACATTTCGAGTAAAACTGACAACAAATATTGTTTACAAAATAGCAAATTGAAGGCATAGCATCGTTACTCGTCTCGTACTCTACAAAAGCCAAGTGTGTGTCTGTAAAGATTTTAACAGTTTCTCCAATAAACCAACATTTGGCCACATAAGTAGGATTGGCTAAGATGCATCTGGACTCTGGACTGGATAAGACACACTGTGTCACCATTGGGACCGACAATATCGCAATTGTCAATGTTCGTCAACTGGAGAAACACAGATAGAATGTATTTTATGGTTTACTGTGCCTAATTATGTCTTTGGTCATCATATCGATCTGAATAAGTGTGTTACATTATACATACGGGAGGTACCCCCTTTAAGCGAGAGAGATGGCATGATATATCGATTTTTTTGTGCATGTATATTTTAATTCCCTATTGGTTTTAAAAGTCAACAAATCACTTCACTGAGAACAACCATTCAAGCTTTGATGTTATATGTTTTGCATTAAGTTTTTGGTGCATGTATTGAAAAGATTGAGTCTCATCTCTTGAGTCCCCGGAACCGTTGATAAATAATATGCATGATATGTATACACGTATAGACCTGAAGTCTTAAATTGCATACCATGCTTTTCGATGAACGACAGCATCATGTAATTCTATATACTAATGTCACAATATATTTTTTAATAGATCTCAATTAAAGATTCATCATGGTATATATTGATTCAATTTCATAGTTACGTTTGGTGCTTGAATAAGAACATCTTTTGTCTAGAAATCTGAAATCGGATGTTGAACGGAACAGTGCCTTCATCGCGTGGTTCATGAAGGTTGGCAATCGGGGTGGAACATGTCTAATATGGAAACCTAGTTGACCATCGGGGTGGAACATGTCTAATATGTCTAATATGGAAACCTAGTTGACCATCGGAGTGGAACATGTCTAATATGGAAACCTAGTTAACCATCGGGGTGGAACATGTCTAATATGGAAACCTAGTTCATGGTTTAGTCTGTGCACACAAATCCCACCATCAGTACTTTACGTACAGATTTTCGACAACTGGTGATCAGTACTTAAGCGACTAGACGTACAGTAACTGCATGACGAGTGGGTGTCAAAATAAATTGTCTACTTTTAGATTGTGAACACACCCGGGTCAAGGTAATGTCAATATATTCTGCAAAGATAACGGCCTTCCTGTTGCAAAATAGTAGATTTCGGACAAATGCAGTTTATGTGTTAAAATGGCATATGACGAGGGCGTTTTTGCGAGAAAATTCTTTTCTGAAGTGATCAAAGGCCGTTTTTATCTAAACACAGTAGTTCGCTCAAATGGAACTCGCTTCCGTTTATAGTTGTTGGTAATCCGTCTGTCCTGTCAGAAAACCTGTTCTATGTTGTTGTTTTTGTTATTCTGCAATATTTAGTTCTAAAAATACAATTGTCTCGCCTCGGCGATCACTACTTCCGATCAGTTGAATGCCATCTCCTGCGTCCACTCATCCACTATTTTGGCATAGTCAACTCCAAGTCAACATGTAGATCATGCCATGAATCACTTTTCTGGCTAACGCCCGGAGAGATCATAATCCACCAGTACAAAACCTCGGAAATTTTTGAAGTTTTGACAGGAACTTAAAAGTCGAAAACTATTATCTGGCAACTTTTTAATATTTTCAATACCACTCACAAAACTGTCTCCCAAATCAAAGGAAGAAAAAGTTGAACATAGCTTAAGAAGCTTAGACTGATGAACATCACAGGAAGTAACCCGAAAAAAATAAGGTTGGGAAAATATTTCTTTGTTATCATCTGTTACTTAATAATGTACTTCGCTGCAGGTGAAGGACCCAACTCGAAATTGCATGCTTGTAAGTGACTTTTGTGAGCCGATATCGCAACAAACATTGAAATAATTGCACAGGAGAAATTCCACAATTACAAGCGACGCAAAGCAAAAGCGCTGAGACACAAAGTCACTTAAATCGTGAAATTTCGAGTTGGGATCTTCGCCTACAGTGAATTACATTATTGACCCTTGAACAAATGTCGCACGTCTGACGACTCGAATTCAATTCTAATTAGACTTGAGTTTAATTCTGAATTCGTCTGTTGAAACAATCGTCGCGCGAATTAAATTCCAAGACGAATTTAAATGATTTCTTGAAAGGGCACAAAGCGTTCATGAGAGTATTGGTCAAAAACGGTTATTCAAACATATGTACATGTAAAACAAAATCCCCCCTCCCTGCCTCTCTCTCGCTCTCCCGAAGCCAAATAAATAGTAATTTGGTAGCATTATTCGGATTATGCATATTTAACAAAAATAATGGAAACTGATGTTTTCTTAAACTAATTAGCAGTTTTTGACTGGCCACGGGGGTTATGATGGACTGGGACACAAGTTTCCCCAAGTGTTGGAAATTTCCAACCTAACACCCCATGAGGTTGGAACATTTCCGAATGATGACCATTTCAGTCAAAAAATTTTGACCAAAAGTAGGAAAATATGCAAATGTTGGTCTAAAAACAACCTATCGTTGGTGTGAAATTTCCAACTAATAATGTTGTTACCAGTATGAACTTTCAAACTGTTGAAAATCGTTACCAAAGTCGAGGACGAGACACCCCCACCCTCCCTAGTAGCGGGTATATCCAAATGGAATAACATTTTATTTTTGTGCGTCTACTCGCCATGACTCGCATTTAATTTGAAACAAAAAATCGCTCGGATCAGCCAAACACCGCGAAAAATGACAACTTAAAAAAACAATAACGGTACTTTTTCGTAACGATATCAGTTTGCCCTGTCCGCATCATATCAATTCAGCAGGACCACCAGCATCATAGGATATTAACAGGACCACTTGACCAGGGGTATACCGGAGTCGTCAACGAAATACAGCTTCCAGATGAATCATAGCTGCACGTATATAGTTGAGTTCGCACACCAACGGAATGGTATTATAGATCATTTAAAGGCAATAATAGTGTTGCAACACCCCCCCTCCAATGATTGAAAATACGTTATCATGAAAATAGTTACATAATCACAAACTAAATCTCTCGGATATTGCCCCTTTTGCCAAAACAAAATAGGATGGAATAATTGATGCATGTTGGGGGCTGCATTTGAAAAATCGACAGTTTGTGAAAAAAATTTACACGATTTTGTTCCACTCCAGTCAGTCTATAGGAGCTGATATGGTACCCCTTCACCCACAGGGTTTAACATCACCCGACTCATTTTCTTCTCTATTATGTTCAACTTTTAATCAATATTAACACGGAAAAAAGTGGCCATGTGGACGCGTCTGTGTAGACATGGCCGCCTTTTTTCAGACGGGTGACCAAGTCCGTTTGATGCAAATGTAATGAGAACATCTTGTCACGTAAACAACTGTATATATTTTTTGTGAAGCTTAGATATAATTCCACCCTCCTGTGGTAAAATTGGAACTTCCCGTTTAAAATGGCCGCCAAAATGGCAGCTGGAGATGGGAGAACATAATGACGTTTTATTCACCAATATATATCTTCTAAATCAGTTTCTGCTGTTTGGAACTGGTTGAGAATTCTGAATTTATTTTGTATTATTCATGTTAAATGATCATTGGAGCAACGAAATATGCCATTCACGAGGGTCCCAGCCCATCGCGATCCTTCAAAAATTCGATTTTACAGAACGTGTTATAAAATTTCACCAAATCACTATTAGATTCTAGTCTATTTCAATAGATATACAGAACTGTACAATGTAAGTGAGGCATACCATTAATTATGAGTATTCCAACTCAATGGATCTAAAATTGACATTGTCAAAAAGGCAGCCAAAATAAAGAAAATGGCGAATATATGAGAGGTGAATAGGTACGCATGGAGTTATTGTATTATCATGAACGGTGTGAATAGTTATGCACGGATCGATCGAGTAGCTATATTGTGGTTATGGGTGGTGTGTCCATGGCGAGATGCATATGTATACAAGGAGTGGTGAAAATTATACAAGTAATGGCTATATGTCATGGTGGCGAGATAAAAGAAAACACGTAAGGAGTGGTCATGTGCGAGCTGAAAAGGTATACATACATGGACTGGCTGTATGGTAAATGAAGTGGTGTTTGGGTATAAAAAGAGTAATTACGTGTCAGCTGTGTGTTTTTTAAATGTATATATGAGTGATTGCATGGCCATGTGTGGGCTGTACAAGTGTACCTTGGGTGGCTGTATTGTCATGGATGGATTACATGTATACATTGCTTTGCTGTATGCACATGGCTTAATAGGGAGTGGTTGTATGCGTATGGGTAATGTTTAAATATGTGCATGGATTGACTATGGTCATGATTGTCGAAGTGTATATATGCATACATGTATAGCTGGAGATTTATTGGCGGGCGTGTGGGTATATAGGAAGTGGCCCTGTGTGTATAATGGGATGTATATTCATTTGTTACGTGGCTGTATTGTCATTTGTTGGTGTATAGGTATACAAGGGGTAGCTGTATGATCGTGGTGTGTATGAGTTTACAGCGAGTGGCTGAATTGTCATGGTCGAGGTGTATATGCAAGTCTGGGGTATGCGAATTGGCGTGTGTGCGAGTGTTGGTATAACCATTCAAAGATATACGGACGGTGGGTACAGCTGTTAAAATAGTCACATCCGCTAAAACCGTCGTAAACAGAAAGAATATTATATAATAGAAATGTAATTTTTTTCTTATACCAATCATTAATATCGAGTGCAATGCCTGTTGTCACTTTTGTACGGTTTGTTATGTAAACAAACATCAGAAACAGAAACAGAACCATTTGTCACCTAGAGTGACTATATGTATAGGTGGGGATGTATACTTATCTTGAGTGGCTATATAGTCATGGGTGTGGCCACTAGTGTATCGCGGGTGGCCGCATGAGCAATTGCGAGGTGACGAATGTGGTGTACGAATAAAGAACGAGTGCCTGAATTTCCATGAGTGATGTGTATATGCAAGTCTAGCGTGTAGAAATGGCCAGGTGCGTGGGTTATTGATATACATACACATAGAAGGGCCATATGGCCATTGTGAGGCGTATGTATACCTGGAGTGACTATGGTTATGGACGTGGTGTATATGTATACATTGAGTGGCTATATGGTCATGGGTTTGGCAGATATATATATATACAGGGAGTGAATGTATGGTCAGTGGCGAGGCGAATATGTATACAAGACGTGACCTTATATGATCATGAATGTGGTTCATAGACATACAGAATGACTATATGGTCATGGGCGGTGTGTTTGGGTATACCTGGTGTGTAATGCATGGCGACACATGCGGTTGTATAATCGTGTGTGGGGTGTACGGCTATACACAAGTGTTGATGTATGGTCATGGGCGATGTGTATATGTATAAATCGAGTGGCTAGAATGATACACGGTCATTTGTGTTTTGTTTATGTATATTGTGTTGTGTTTATGTATATAACTTGATAACGTTTTATGTGCACAAAGAATGAAATGGGTTTCCCCGACATTATTCAATCAATTTTTATGCCAGTGGGCCAGAATTATGTTTTTGGGCCACAGTAGACACACAATATGGCCCCTCTCAGTTAAGTTTCAAAGTTCTGCCGATTTCAGTTCAAAAACATGCGCAGAATCCCAAAAGAAGTTTTCGGCAAAATTTCATAATGCATCCTATAGAATGAAATTGTCATGCATCGTAAGGTACTGGGGACAATCAAAATAGAACATAAATAATGGTATGCCTCACTTAAATTCCACAGTTATGACAATTTCTTGTTGAAATATGACTAGAATTACCTCACAGAATAGTTGGTCTTCAGTGGGTGTTAAAAAGAGAGAAATTGTACATTTTATTTCGAAAAAGAAAAGAAAAATAATTCAAATAAAAATGTAAAAAATAAAATAAAATAAATGCGTGTACAAGAAGGCGATCTGTTTTTAGATAGATAATTCCAGTCTGGCATTCTCGTGCATTTTTTCCATGCATCTAAAATAAAGCCTCAAAATTGGTGAAAAATTCGATTTTTAATCTTGGCACAGGGCTGCGGCACCGTTGAGTATTATTTTTTACATGGTCCATTGGACACTTGATTGCAATGGGAAGTATCAACTTGTTCCACTACCGACCGAGTGTCTCGAAAACTAAAGGACATTTTTCGATCCAAGCCGTTCTACTAATATATGTGATAACGCTTTCTTCAAGTTTCAGAATGACAACGGCTTTCTCCAGATTGACCAGTTATTGGGCATTTTAAGAAAATATTTTGTTTGTTCGTACGCGCGTTCGTGAAATAAGACAAACCAGTGATCTAATTGTGTCGCATTAGTTACAACCTTGTGTCATGGAATATACTCAATTCAAATGTTATTAATTATTGATTTATTGCATACAACTATAAAAGATAGTAACCATAGGAGACTGTACGTTTAATACCAAATGCGTAAACTCCAAATCTCGTTCCGGTTGTGGTGTGGGATAATATATGAAGCCCTTGTGGAATCGTCGCCTCTAGAATGGAGAGATAATTGGTCGCATTGCTTGGAGCTCCGATGGTGGGCAGTGGTGAGCCATCCATTATAATACCTCCAACCAAAGCTGTCGGGACAATGATAGAGACATAGTGCGTAAAGCCATTTCCGGGGGTTCTGTGCACGAATTCTGTGTTGAAATTATTTCTACCAGTCATCGTGATCATAAAAGGATCTCCGTTCATCGACGTTTTACCGGGACTGTACAAGGTAACCATGGATGGTTGCGATGTCGTTATTACCTTGCATTGACCTATTGGCACTCTCACGGTAAAAGCGCCCCCTGTCCTCGTGATAGTATTCACAAGAGAATTGTCGACGCGAACTTCAGTGTTCGGGTCCCGTGCCACGACCTCGAAGAAATCTTGTTGAACCCTTTGTGGTAAACTAATAGTGTTGAATTCTTGGCCCCACAAATTAGTTGGCAAGAGTTGTTGTGCCAAGTAATCACAGGAACTAAATCCCACATCAGAACACTGGCTTCCACTGACGACCGTGGTGGGTTTGTTGGATTCCACCAGTGTACCGGTCAATTTTTGACTACCCAATATGCTGAAGGTCTGATATCTGCTTAATGATACGTTGAATGTTGAGCCTGCATGATAACTTAGACTGTTGTATGATAGAGAACCAATCATGTTGATGGGGAAAGTAAACCGGACTTCCGTGTCGTCTGTGTGCGAGGTAATCGCAATGGCTGATCGTTGGTTATAGGTCGTTGCTATGTAACGCCGACCTGTCATGGTAACTGGTAGCGCTGTATAAATATCAGTAGTCGTGGATTGGTCCTTGAAGACATAGACCGATATATCTGCATCAGATTCGATTAAGACTCCATTACCCTGAATTCTGAAATCAGCAGAGCCCAGAGAGGGTAGTAGTATTTGTTGAGTGGTACCGGTGGACACTGTGATTATTCTTGAGAACGGGGTTGCTAGTCTTGGAATACTGATGTTAACATTCGCACCACTAGGGGCTAAAGTGGATATGGCGAGTCTCGATACTCCACGGTTTACGTTTTTGAATAAGGCAAGCACATAAGTTCTCTTAAGCACTGAAAAGACAAAAATAATTCATGATAAATAGATGAAATTAAAATAAACTATCGGTATCACGTGCATGTATTCACAATGTTAAGACAAGCTTAGTGGACCATTCTGCATGGGCGAGATTTGATTTCCATGACATCATGGTCGTTGGTTACCCAGTGGTTCGATTATCTGGGATATTGTCGTAATTAGTGCGTTAGAGCTCGTGCGAGGTTTGAGTCAATATTTATTTGCTAACTTTATAGTGCGCTAAATAATCGAGTGCACACACTTGAGTCAAATTCGCAGTCAGTTTCAACCCAACTAAAACAGTTGGCATGTCCTTTTCATTAGTTGCGCCCTCAACAGTGAAACCAAACCTCAATTTCGTAGGAAATTCAATCAACTTCGTGGACAAGCATATACACTTAGGTCTGGAACTCCAATCAAATCTCAAATGGAACGCACACATTGAAGGGTTTGTCAAAAGAATTGCCCCACGTCTGTCTCAACTCCGGCGGATTAAATATCAACTCAACCGGAAAACCATTGAAATTATTTACAAAACATATATTTTACCCTTATTTGATTATTCAGACGCCGTCTGGGACAATGCCTCAAATTATATGTTAGAGAAGCTTGACTGGCTTCATGTCGACGCTGGACGGATAGTCAGTGGTATCACCCGTTCTGCTTCGGACAACACGGTATTACAGGAGGTCGGATGGCCATCACTCAATAAACGACGTCAACTACATAAACTGCAGGCACTCGATAACATAATCAATAATCTAGCCCCCTCTTATCTAGCCAATACACTTCCCCCAGATCACACGAGGTTGCAGATTATAATTGGAGACGCCCCGGTAAATTTTACTCATACTATTGCAATACTGAACACTTCAAACAGTCCTTTTTTCCAGCGATGGTGTTAGAATGGAATAAGCTTCCCAAAGTAATCACCGATGCTGATCAATCTTCTACCTTTAAAACCAACTTGTATCATATAGATCCCACAATCAGCCCCCTCTACATTTCTATGCTGGACGTAGGAAATACAACATTTTTCATTGTCGCATACGTAATTTTTGCAGTGAACTCCGATGTGATATGTTCAATAATTATATCGCTGACAGCCCCGCATGCTCATGTGGAAATAGATCTGAAGACGCATATCACTATTTCTTCATGTGCCCATTGTACCAACGTGAGCGCTCAGTTCTCTTTGAGAAACTAGACCGCGTAAATCTCAAAGTAAGCCATATTTCAGAACTCATGTGTGGATTACCTTATCTCTCGTCCCAACAAAATATGAAACTATTTTCCATCACACAGCAATATATTGCAGCGACTAAGCGTTTTGACCCCTAATGATTATATTTATCTTATTTGCGAATCTATACTTGCTTCCGGAATTTCAACTTTTACCTCACAAGTGGACAAACCTCCCATTCAAACATCTCATTCTGATTTATCATCTGTATTGCCTTCCAGAGCACAACAATAACAAAATAGAGAACGAATCAAGTGTACCATTATATTTTACAACCAACACAAAAGTGCTTAGAATAGATAATATATTGGCACTTGTCAATCATTCCAACATTAATAAAATAGTGACATTCTTCAAATACAAATTTTCTCACAGATAAGAAGCAATCTCATGTTGGATCATCTCTGGAAGGCGCTACACATTATATCTCCCATAACTTCTCACCATGTAAATAAGTTTGTACCGCCATCTTGATCACATGTGTATTACAATATTGTATTAGGAGAGGGGCTTCATAAGTTGCAAAAACTTGTGCCCCAATCCCTTTTGTATATTTTGCAAATAAAATATGTTTCAAGTCAAGTCAAATTCGCAAAGCCCCTCTCGCACACGAGCAAAAACATTCACATAACGATATAATCAGTTTATACAGTAAAATAATTTACAGGGCCGGTATGCTACAAGTCATATTTTGCTCGAAACTCTCACATCTTAGTTAGTATATAATCATAATCTTGGCCTTTATAAATAACTTAAACAAAATGATAGCGAAGGAGCTATATATCATGTGTTTTTGTTGCCTCACTATGACTCCCGTTCCCATATACATATGACTGTTGAGAAGATATACCTGTTCAAGTGACTTCGGTCACCTTTCTTCGAGGATGTTGAATGCGAACACCATAATATCTTTAAAGACAAATCTGTTTTATCTGTTTAATCGGATCTATGGTTTTTGCAGTATCCCAGATGAGTTGTCAGGAGAGTTCATTAGACTAATAGCTATCTTTCGAAAATATTGAAAAACACGAATATTTAAATTGCCAGGCCAGATTTCTTGCGGTCATTTTCGAGCAAATTATGACTTATAGGTTCATCATAATTAGTTATATATTTAATGTGGACAAACCTAGACACGGACTCAAATGGCATGCTAATGTCTCCACGGTAGACCCGGAACAGCCAGCCCCGCCGTGTATGGGTCGTGGATTTGTGCAACTTCTGGATCGAGTCATGACGCCAGCTCCGCATGTAACGCTACACAACCCGTTCGTCCAATCAGTCCAGCTTCCATCCACTGTTGGGAGAAATAATACAAGAGTTCGGCAACAAATACACTGGTATTTAGAAAAATAGTTGTGTACATGCACATGGTATCATAGTTATACGTATACCGTTGAATATCTGATTTGATGACACTGCGTGACAAATGTTTAACGTACGCATACCTATAGTTTGATTGTATAGGTATATAACACATTTAAAAGGTAAGACCCCCCAATACATAGGTCCTAACCGAGATCCTTCAGAAATGTAACCTGGGTTCGCATAGATGTATTTCAACTTTATGATAAGGCCCACCTAATTTTCCAAACCCAAGATCCATTATATAAAATATATGCCACATTATATACCATCTGAAATAGTCGGGCGATTAAGTCCAAAATTGCACTTTTTTTTATAAAAGCATGAAATTTGGTACATAGGTACCCGACACCTTGGTGATCATTTTAAGATTGGGAGACAACCTTCTAAGTCCCCCATTAGCAACGGTTGCTATGCATCTGTTTTCGCCCTAGCAACGGATAGTTATAATGGGAAATATATATTTCTGGGCTATGAAACAGGATCAAACAGGTTCATGGATGTTCTTATGTGTTTAGTTAATTGCAATTAAGAAATTTGAACCAATAATTTATGACTAAAGAATGTTATACACTAGTTTTATTGAAAAATGCCCATAGCAACCAGAGGAAAATGTTGTAAAAATAATTAAAATCCGAACTTGATAGTCCAAATGGGGCCTAACTTGGTATAAATAATTTAATAAATGAAATCACATAGCCTTGTATTACTTAATGTCACATAATACCCTTTGTTGTCAGAAATTAAAGTGACACCATGTTTCAAATATGTCCAAAATGGCCGTCATTGGGGGCCATTGGGGGTTGAAAATGCCTAGCAGATATAAGCAATTATGACTACCCGTATGAGAAATTGTTGTTTTTTCCAGACTGTATCGATTTTTCTTATCCACTGTATTGATTTTTCTTATCCAGAGTTAGTGTTTAATGTTAACAGTTTGTCTCATTTGATGAAGCATGTGTCTATGGATTTAAGTTTGTTACCAAATTGGAGATCAGTTGTTTCGACTACTCGCCAATCTTTTAGTGTCTAACATTACTGACTGTGAACTTGTTGTGACATACGAAGATGGAATTATGTGCAATCCAATACGAGATCCAGGATGTCTTGCTCCATGTAATCACGAAGAAGCAGACACACGAATGATGCTGCACATAAAGGACGCAGCTTCACGTGGCTATACAAAATGCATGGCCCGAACAGTCGATACCGAGGTTGTCATCCTATGCGTTTCAGTGGCACAGTCAATTGGAAATGTAGAAATATGGATTTCGTTTGGAACAGGCAAGGACTTCAGGTATATTTCAGTTAATTCTATCATCGACAGACTAGGTCCAGCAAGATCATCTGCCCTCCCCGTATTCCATGCCTTCACGGGATGTGACACGGTGTCTCATTTTGCTCACATCGGTAAGAAGACCGCATGGAAGACCTGGGACAGCTTCGATAAAGTAACTCCAGCATTCTTGTCGCTGGCAAACTCTCCAACTGATGTCACAGAAGAGACAATGAATATAATTGAAAACTTTGTTGTCAAAATGTATGACAAGAACAGTAGCATTATCTCTGTTAATGAAGAGCGAAATACCTATTCACAAGGAAAGGGCGTCAGATGACCTGCTTACCACCAATTCGAGCCTCGTTAAAGCAACATATTTTGCGAACTGCATTAGTGGCAGGGTATTATTGGGGTAACGCAACAACAGCGGTGCAAATAATACCATCTCCAGGTGCATGGGGATCGAAGTGCCCAGAGAGATGGCAGCCAAACTGGACAGATGAACCACAAGCAAGCGAGGCGTGAAATGAACTCATACGGTGCCGATGTCGTAAACTTAGCGGAGACTGTAAATGTTCGAAGGCGAATTTGAAGTGCACTGATTTATGCACATGCAGAGAAAATTGTCAACATCTGATTCAACAACTAATTAAGGCGACATTATCTACTTGTAGTGTGTGGTTAACTTAAAGTTTTGGAAACTAAACATAAAACTGAAATACATAACATGATATTTGCATGTTTAAATAGCCTAATGCTGTCCTATAACCCAATAAATTGAATCTTGATCTTAAGAACCATACATTGAAGAAACATCCAATAATTGATGCGTCGATTTATGTAATTAGCGACTAAGTCACTCATTGACCTGCTACCCCCCCCCCCCCCCCCACACAAAAAGTCCAAAACACATGCCCCACTATAAGCTGATAGCGTCGCTTTAATGAAATAGTTTGATCAAACATTCATTTTACATGTATGTGGTTATCACATTTTGTTTACAGGGAACATATTAATCTACTCGATAAGTCTGGATAAGTAGTAACTTATGTTTGATATGGCTCTCATTTGTTCAGTTCTACTGTGTGATCAAGGAACCTAATTCTTGCAATATTGCTATTAAAGTGATCAAAATGGAACACTGAACATTTTCAGTAAACAATTTTATATAGAATATATACCATTATAATGGAAGAAATATGCTTGAATCCGCATAGTTTGAATAAAAATTATATCTATATGACCATGAAATGCTCCATATGAGTATATAAATTTCTTCTGTTCTGCACAGTGTATATAGTAGTACACTATACACCGATTTGAGATAGAGACTGATGAATTTTATGCACGCAGCTCGAATATAGAACTTACGTTATATAATATTGTTACCTCATTCACAGAAATAGAAGATTCTTATTCTGGGAAATAATCACTAAACGCTCTTTAGTGTCATTTACTTCGCTGTTGTTAAATAGACATGTGGTGGTAACAAGAATTATAACCATAGAAATCTTGTTCTTATCCAATAAGGCAAACATTGTGACACACGGTAACATTGTGTGTTTAAGATAAGTTAGCTCCCATGTACACTATGAAGTAAGGATTTTAAAGATTTTTGTAACCCTATCACCCCGTTGCTATGGTGATTTTTATATATAATTATTGTCAAGCATTCTTTCGACACAAAATATTTGTTCAAATTGCTTCATTCTAATTAATTAAACATACAAGAACCTTCATAACCCTGTTTTATAGCCCGGGAATATATATTTCCCATTATATCTGGCCGTTGCTAGGGCCGAAACAGATGCATAGCAACCGTTGCTAAGGGGGGGGGGGACATTAGAAGGTTGTCTCCCAATCTTAAAATGATCAGTTGAGTTTCAAGTACCTATGTACCAAATTTCATGCTTTTATAAAAAAAAGTGCAATTCTGATATTTTTTTTAACATAATCGCCTGGACTAAAAGAAGAATCTCCAAAAAACATCGTATTTTCAACTTATTCGATGTAATAAACTGTGAATATGTTGTTTTTGTTGAGAAACCGCCGTCTTTTCTGTGCTGAAGTTTCTACACAAAGTCTTACTATTTTCAAAGAAAGGGTAATAACTATATATTTAGATATAGAGTTATTTCCCTTCCATTGAAAATAAACGATTGTTTGAATTCTATTTAATTCTGGGGGCCATAACGGGGGGAATGATTTTATGATTTCAGCTATTTTCCATCACTCTATGGTCTCCTTCTGAGACACAGACGATCCAAATGGTGATGAATAAAAAAAGTATGCTAATCATGTTATGGCATAGATTGTTATTAAAATCGTATATGAAGGCACTATTATAAAAAAAATAATCGGAGACTCGAAAATTAAGTGGGCCTTTAACTGTAAACACTAAACAATTAGAGTTATGCTTTTTTGAGCGTCATTGATGGAATCTTAAAATTCTAAATCACAGTCGAGATTCCAAACCGTAAAATTCGGGGATTATTGACAGTAATATATGTGCATATAATTAGTGTACACATTACTCCTAAACTTGCAGACATACCTTGCATGATGGGTCTGAATCACCGACATGGTGGGCTATTCGACAACGTGAAACGGTATACCCACTTAACAACATATATATCTGAAATCAACGTGTAAATACATTGTATATGCTCAGTCATCTTGCGTTTAATTTGAATGTATTTGGAAAGGGGCTTCATAACCACACTGACCAACCGTTTCCCCGTTGTGGTGTGCGTTTGGCCGTCGTGGTGTGGCGAAACGCCGTTGTACGGTGTTTTTGGCGAAATTCGCAAGCGGGTAGGAGAGGGCTGATCACCAAAATCGAGATGGGGAGTTAATGTGCTTATTTATTATAATGAGACCCCCACAGCCATGAAGAATGATATTATACCCAACGAATGAGCGCTTCCCTGGCTCTCTTTGTATACGGCTGAGAAATAGCCTACACAAAATACCAGGGTGGGCATTCTGACCATGGTTCCTCGAGATGAAAGCCTTATTTGCTCACCCCTGAACACAATTTGACACCCCGCTGGTATTCTCCACGTAAGAAAAATTATCCCCGATCATGCTGGTAACGGCCACAACTCTCCAGTGGCCTAAATATTCAATAAAATCCCAATCGAAGTGAGTCAACAGCAGCGAAAAAAATGGCACCGCCGTTGTGGTTTTAATGGCAACAACGTTGTGGTCGGGCTGGTTTTTCGATTTTCGCGATCGTGCAGTATTTTGATGTTTTTGAGACCAGAACAAGGTGTTTCACGCCTATTTCGTATTGTGTATCCAAAATAGTACATGTATTATCCGCATAAGCAATGTTTACTCGTGCATTCATACCACGTAACTGGAGAGTTGGGGCTATTTCTCAGCCGTACAAACAAACAGAGCCAGGGAAGCGCTCATTCGTTGGGTATAATATCCTTCTTCCGGGCTGTGGGGGTCTCATTATAATAAATATGCACATTAACTCCCCATCCCGATTTTGGTGATCAGCCCTCTCCTACCCGCTTGCGAATTTCGCCAAAAACACCGTACAACGGCGTTTCACCACACCACAACGGCCAAACGCACACCACAACGGGGAAACGGTTGGTCAGTGTGCATAACTTAACAATTTATGCCCAAATCCTCTTTGTATTATTAAAATAATATAATGTGTTTCAATTCACATTTCTGTAAATTATGGTCGAACACGTGGGTAGGGTAAGTGCGAATGTGCTCATGCATCAATACCACAGTCGTTGGTGTTTATAGGTGGTCAAATACTAACTATTAAAGGAGCACTGTACACTAAATCCGGTCATTTATGGGACCATCTCATTTTATACTCAACAAAATATATGCAACAAATGAATGAATTTGAGCCATGGATTAGTGCAAAATACAGTTGTGTGCGCTATGGACGATGCAAACAGTAATTATAATGAAAATGAATAAATGGCGGTAGTCATAAATTCATTTTCATTATAATTACCATGTTGTTTGCATCATTCATAGAGCAAACAACGGTATTTTGTAGTAATAACTTGGCTCAAATAATTCATTTGTTGCATATATTCTGTTGAGTATAAAAGGAGATTGTCCCATAAATGGCTGGATTTAGTGTGGTTAAACGGACATGCCTCATTGGAGTTTCCATGGAACTATAAGATAGGTTGATAAATAGAGGAAATGTTGATCTACCGTCTTCAAAATTATGCTGAGAAAAATATCTGCGGATTCACCGATTTAAGGTCAATCCACCTGTGAACCGGACGCGAGCGCGCGATTATAAAGGCTGTTTTTGTTGTCGTAGCAGTTCAAAGCGCGCGATTTTTATATTCACACCGCAAGCGACTGAATCGCTGACCGCGAGGCGATCATTGCAGTGATTTTATGCTTCATCGATTTCTCGCTTTGTCGCTGTCAAATAGCATATTTATATGCGCGTATTCCTCCTATTTGAAGGCGACATATTCATTCGTCGTCGCGATAACAAAAGCCCGTGCACCATTCCACTTGACATACTGTATTTGACAATTAAATGGGTTTGAAAAACTCTTACATGTATAAATGTTTAGCAAATTCTGATTAAAATGTCCATATACATTGTATTTGTAACCTGCCTATAAATGATGCACTCAAACGATTATATACGCAAACCATCGCGCGCGACGAAGGGATATGGATATAGAAATCACGCGCTTTGAACCCCAACGGACGACAGAAAACGGCCGTAAAAATCGCGCGCTCGCGCCCGGTGTGGATTGACCCACACTCTTGTTGTGTGCACTTGAAAATACCCACCAGTTCTTCTTTGATTGTCAACTGTACTCGGAGGAAAGATATTTCTTATTGGATATACTTAAAACGATTGGCATTCATCATATAACACTAGAAACTCAATGAGCGAGACCACCGAGTCGCGGCCGTATTGGATTCATCCAGCTCCAATCCGTGGTTTCAGAGATTCATCCAGCTCCGGTTCCGTGGTTTTAGTGCTACATGTCAAAGTTCTGGAGTAGCATTTCTATATATGGAAGTCATGAATAATTCATCACTTCCATATATGGAATGCTACTCCAGAACTTTGACCTGTAGCACTAAAACAACGGAACCTGGTCTGGTGGATCCAATGTGGCCACGAATTAGTGACGTATTGTTTGGCACCATGCAGTTGCGTAAACACTATATGGTCAATGAAAAACTAAGCGCAGCAGTACAACATTACATTGTTGCAACCAACCGTTTTATGGAATGAATACACACTAAAACAATTAACACAGCAAGTGATAAAGCCAGCCTAAACAGGGGGGGGGGGGGTCGGAAAAAATTTCCAGATACGTATGCTATTTTTTTGCCGATGACCACTTTTTGGACCCACCTACCCCCGACCCCAATTTTTTTCCATTTCATAGAGTTTTTTTCCAGCCATGTTTTGACACCCACCCCCTTGTGGAATGCAAAACACAAACAGAGAAAACCAGGACAAAACCTCCTACATTGAGATTCAGTGAATCTAGTAATGAACAGCAGGACTGGTCTCTAGCAGTATATTCTTGACTGCAGTGGATTTTGTCCCTAGACACATGTAGGTGGTTGAATAGTCTGCTTACCGATCTAGAGCACAAATAATGGTGAGTACATTAAAATACCCCAAGCTGATCATTCAGTCCCTTTTGCAAAATCATAGTAAAAAAATATAGCTGAGTGTCCAAGAACGAAACAAAGAAAACAGTTTTAATTTCTCACAAAATACTGAGCTTCCAAAGTTTACAATAAAAGTTTGACAAAATATGACAAACAGGATAGAGTTATTCATCTTGATTTAGATTGGTCAGGATTGGTTAGGAATTTTATAACGTTCACAGTTTATCTTGTACGAATTCAGGAATATTGTATGAGTTCAGAAAAGGCATTATTTCTATTGGACTGTTCAAGTGTAGCATGTGAGAGTAAAGCATATAATAAAAAACAAACCTACACTTTTAGTAGAAACCTGTATTGACTCATTCATGACTACATGAGATTGTGAATTATTACCATTTTCTATCTCTTTTGTCACATATGAGATAATTGTGTTATCCACTCACAAGTCTAGCTATGTTACATGTTTTTTTCTTTATACATCAGTGTATACATCGGTGTTTAATGTCCATATTTTACCAGATTTGGCATTAAATTTATTTCTTTAAAGTTATCCTTAATTGATGTTAATTACATAGGATACTGCATGGGCGATTCAGCTGCATTAAGAATACTTTCCCTTGTCCTAAAGAGGCACAAACCAACATCCAATGGCCCCAGCGTGTTTAGTGTTGCTGCAGTTCCTTATTGATTTATTAGTGTTACAAACCAGTACAAACTAGTAAAAATCCAATAAAAGGTGTGAAGGAAAACAAATAATTTTGTCACGGAAAAAATTGCTTTGGGCTTATTTTGACACCCACCACCCCCTGCATACGTGTCGGAATTTTGTATCAACCCATATACCCTGTGCCAATGCATTCTCTTATATATGCGAGTCGACCATAGCCTAACAATTTTTCTTAATTTGTTATTATTTTTTACAATTTTTGACAATTTTAATATTTTTTTCTTATATTCTTTAACAGACTTATTTTGTAGGTTTAGTGCCAGGGAATCTTACGTTTTTCATGGGCATCAAAATTATTACTATGAATACGTGGTGATAGTTTTGATTTATAACATGCCCCTAAGGTTTTATCCAGTTTGTTATTAAATTCGCTATAGCATGCTTAAGCATACCCATAAATGTTTTTTATTTTTTGTTAATTATTTTTAGGGCCGATTTTACAGACCGTAAATTAGGGCCGATGAGATCGGCCCCTGGCACTGAAAGGGTTAAACCGCGGTCTCAGCTGTTCGATAGTTTGCACACAAGTGAAACAAACGCTCTGTATGTCTACCATATCAGTAATAGACTAACACGGAATGCCATATAGAGTCATACCAATATTCATCAACATTCATCATTATATCCAAGAAGATCCCGGTCAACGGAATCAATTAATGTGTTAACGAAACTGAAGGATTTAGTAATCGTACCTGGAGTCGGTAGTGTGATAGGTTCTTGCGCAGATGGTCTCAGACTTTGTAACAGACGAGTCACAGCTTCACAGAAAGTTCCAAACTGGTCCGATATGGTTTGGGCGCTTGACTTTACTCGATTGATATCTAATCTGCTACGTCCTATGCTCTTGACCAATTCGTGAAGACCCCGACGAACTGCGTTACCATCTCCCTGTTGGTTTTGTCGTTCATGAGCCAGGCAAGTTTTTATAATCTTCTGTGATCCTCGCAATTGCCGCGGAAAATCTAAATTTTAGAAATTTGAGATATTTGAGAAATTTGTTAAAAGTAAGTTTGTGTCTGACCATTCTACTAATCTACAGACTGTCATGCTGACGTTTCAGTCCGGGCGTGGGAGAGTTATGGTCACTCGTGTAATCTATAGCATTCCCAGCCATAAGACGAGGAGCGACAAAATAACACTCACCCAATAAGCATGCATGGGCGAAGCATGCGAGATATATATCTAAAGCGGCCTGTTGGCCGTCTTTACACACAGACAATAATCATATATGGGCATGTGTGGTCTCATTATTCCCGGCTGACTGGGCTTTACCTCGTGGATGGGAACTGGCCGGTGTATGCAATATATATGCTCATTATTACCGGTTGCCTGGGCTTACTCTCATGGATGGGACTACTGACTGGTTTATACAGTGTAGTCTAATTCCCGGTTGGCTGGGCTTATCGTATCTCATGGATGGGACCACTGACTGATTTATACAGTGTAGTCTAATTCCCGGTTGCCTGGGCTTATCGTATCTCATGGATGGGACCACTGACTGATTTATACAGTGTAGTCTAATTCCCGGTTGACTGGGCGTATCGTATCTCATGGATGGGACCACTGACTGATTTATACAGTGTAGTCTAATTCCCGGTTGACTGGGCTTATCGTATCTCATGGATGGGACCACTGACTGATTTATACAGTGTAGTCTAATTCCCGGTTGCCTGGGCTTATCGTATCTCATGGATGGGACCACTGACTGATTTATACAGTGTAGTCTAATTCCCGGTTGACTGGGCGTATCGTATCTCATGGATGGGACCACTGACTGATTTATACAGTGTAGTCTAATTCCCGGTTGCCTGGGCTTGGATTACTGACGGGTGTATACAATATATAGTAGCATTATTCCCGGATTGACTGGTCTTATTGTCATGGATGGGACTACGGACTATTGTATACAATATGGTCTCATTCCCTGCTGACTGGGCTTTTACTGACGGGTGTATACAATATAAGAGTATCATTATTCCCGGATTGACTGGTCTTATCCTCATGGACGGGACTAATGACGACTCTGCTAACGGACAATGGAGTTATTTGGGGTTTAGCAATATACATAGCGTAACATTTATTAGCATAACACAATGTGGGGGTAATAGATATTTGCAGGAAGGTATGCTGGGGTGGGTGGGTTGGAATGGTTAGAGCCAAAAAAAAACACGTATTGTTTTAAAACCTCATGCAATTTTGTTTACTAAAGACATTTTGTGCCAATTAATGGCATTTGTAACAGTTTAAAACATATGCCAACTGTAAAAACGCCTTATTTATGATACTGGGACCTTATATGGGTGTCTGTGGAAGTGACATTTTGCTGATATGTTGCATATGGGACGCTGAGGTGAAAAATTCCTTCCCGACACCCTTCGAAAGATTTGAGAAATGTAAAACTGAAATAAATGAACTTGTCTCATCAAACCAAGATCTCTAAACCGTAAACCATTATGTTAATGGAATAAGAGCGAGCAGCTCTCTCAATCATTAGTGTGACTACCAATGACAATACAATAACTGTCATGAGTGCATCAAGCTAATCAATGAATTAGTTGCATGTTTATCAACTCAGATGATCTGTTCATCTCACAACACATACAGTGTCCAAGTCTGGCATAGTGACTGCTTGTCATTTAGTATAAAAGACGTTGCTCCAGTAGTCTAACAAAAGTGGTATGGAATAATCACAGGCCCCTTGGGGAAAATTATTAAAATACCAATAAATACTATACCAGTGTAAATGTTCAAATGACCGATTTTGGCTAAAACCACACCAACTATCAAAACCCTACTAAATTCTATAAATCGATAATTGCAGCCAAAATATCCTCAGGTGTGTCTTATTGGCCATACACAAATTCCCTTTCATTTGACATACAATTCAGCGAAATTGAACGAATAGAAATCGAGATATGCTATCGAAAACAAGCGAAATCTACCGAATAAATCGGGTCGTCAACCTGCCTGTCCGCTCAGAGGCCTTTGACCTAGTTACAAAATGAATATTTTCGAGTAATAATTGTGGCGAACGTGTACTTAAACGCGATGACATAACCAATAAATGTTCATATGTTCCGCGAGTCATTCCGAAGCCACCCATACCTTTTTTTTATTTCATCCGATGTGTTTGTGCCCAAATTTTCAACTTTATTTATCAAGCGAATTCCAGAAACAAGACGTGTCTGCGACTGGTAAAAACTTTTAGATTGTATTGGGAGTGGGACTTTGCAAGTTGAAAAAACTTGTTCCTCGATCCATTTTGTATTAAAGGCAAATAAAATGCGTTTCAAGTCGAGTACTGCCTTCCATAGTAGCTGACTAACACTTGACTAACATATATATGATGACACTACGCCTTTGCACAAAACACCGCTCCGACATTATAGTTAAAACGAACAAACAATCACACAATCTCCACCAAATGTTACAGGTACCAAATCAACCATATATATAAACCCATATAGCAATAAGCTCTGGGAGGCACTACACCAAGCACCACAAAATAACAAAATCATGCATGTAAATATGTTCAGCTGTCATCTTGTAAACATTTTATCAAGCCTTGAAATAGGGTGTCTGTCATTTGCAGAATGAGGTCCCCAGAGGGTGAATTTAGTTATGCTACCCCGCATAGCGGGCTAGCATCACCAAATTCACCCTCTGGGAACCTCATTCTGCTGAGGTGTAAGCAGAATGAGGTCCCCAGAGGGTGAATTTGGTGAGGGGTAGCATCACTAAATTCACCCTCTGGGGACCTCATTCTGCAAATGACAGACACCCTAGTTCAAGGCTTGCATTTTATATACCTAATTGTCTGTATTGGGAGAGAGGAAGCTCAGTCGGCCCTTTTGGTTCAATGTGCCAAGTCACAAATGAGAGGTCCACGCACTTGTCGTTAACCGTGAATTCTGACATTTGAACATGTCAAAGCGTCCTTCCTACAGTAATGCCCTAAATAATCGACCCCTTAACCACAGCAGAATTATTGCTAATTTTTCAGGACAAATTACCCATAATTCTGCTATGGTTCAGGAGTCTATTATTCAGGGGATTACTGTACGTGGACACGTTACTTCTTAATGAACCCAGTGGTTGTTATTTAGAAAGTCGACTCTTCCCATTCAATTGGCGTTCAGTTGTTAGTCACTCGCCATATCATTATAGTTAGTATTCATCGAATTCTTGTTACCACGTTTGAAGATATCCTCGAGAATATCAGGGGGAACGGGAAATGACAATCTGCGGAATGGGATGGAATAGAATGACAATCTGCGGAACAGAATTTGAAATTGCTTGATAGTCATCTTCAAAATGGAATAAAACAACTTAGTCCAAACTGTTTCTAGGTCAAACCTTTTATGGAATCGCCGATATCCAGAGGAATACAGCACGTAGTAACAAATGAGAGGTCCATGCACTTGTCACTAACCGTGAATTCTGACATTTGAACATGTCAAAGCGTCCTTCCTACAGTAATGCCCTAAATAATCGACCCCTCAATAATGAGCCCTCTATACGTGCTGTATTCCTCGAGATATCGGCCGTTCCACGCAATTTCAAATTCTGTTCCGCAGATTGTCATTCTATTCCATATTCCATCCCATTCCGCAGATTTTGGCCGATATTCGCCGCAGCCAGACATATTAACCCTGCCACTGGCAGGACACTAGAAGTTGCATTATTCGGTCGACAACTGACCTAACATCTAGAGACCGATTAACCCACCCATGCGAAGGTGCCACAAAACATGAACAACTGCATTCGACATCAATGTTTAGAATTTAGATTTCTCTATGAATACGCTAGCAAACAACAAGTATTAGGTATCAAATGACGCAATGCATCTTTTGGTGTCCGACCAGTGGCGGGTTAATATGTGTGGCGGGGGCGAATATCGGCCTTTCGTTAGACAACAAAATGAGCCCTCTATACGTGCTGTTTTCCATCCCATTCCGCAGATTGTCATGTCCCGGGGGGGGACTAACTTTTTAAGTGTTTAGTAAAGGTTAATCTTTACTTACGGCCGAAAAAGTGCTCATCGTAGCGGTTAATTTTTGCTACATGCGCAGAAACGTCTGCGAAGTATATTTCCAGATCCGCACACAGATCTCCAAATAACTCCCCGGCTCTCGCTGGATAGTAGCCATCGGATGGGTCGATGCTGGAGTACTCCGATTTCACGTTATCGACAAGATCATCGATCGTTCGTCGGTAGTTGTTAACTTCCGGTTCTTCCGTTCCATTTCGCGCCTGCGCACACGCATCAATCAGTAGGACCACCGGCTCGATGTGAGATTCGCTGAACAAGTCGCTGAGACTGCGAATAAGCTGGGGATCCTCCTCTATCTGAGCTTGAGATGTGGCGACCGATAAAACGAGGAACACTGCTCCGATTATTTCCATCCCTAGAAATTAAGGACAGAAGATGATGGGGATATATATGTTTTTGTTTCAACTCTGTTTCACTCGAACAAACAAATTATTTATAGAATAACAACTACGAATTCAAATGTATAACATTTAATGTATATAATTTGATTATATAGACAACTGGATATTCATTTCAGCTTTAGTATGACATAACATTACCATGAAGCTGTATATGCAAACATATATAGCGTCATGGCATATACACATTTTAGAACAACCCTATGATATATAAATGAGTATTAATTTTGTAACTCCCGTTGCCGTAATAATTTTCAAGCTGTAACCACAGCAGCTATACTTAATGCGCGCGGGGGGGGGGGGGGGGGGGGGGGGTAACAACAAATTTGCAGAAGGTATGCCGGGGTGGTTGGTCCGAGGGGCAAAACACCCGTTTTTGAACAGACTGGTTCGGGGATTTTATTCACTCTATTTTAATAAAAATGAGCCATTCTGAAACGATATACACGAATCATTGGTACGGGCAGTTGGCTGGTGGAATACACTTGGTATGGTATAGTCTTCGATCCTATATGCCACGGATTTTCAGTCTCTTAACATAGCTGACAGCAACGAAAAAAGCCATGTCTCACGAACCCCATTTGCTTGTTTGAATAATAATTTCTCGAACCCGGGGTGGTTGGTCCGAGGGGCAAAACACCCGTTTTTGACAACCTCATGAATGATTTTTTTTTCCACTAAAGGCCTTTTGTGCCAATGTTTGACAATTGTAAAAGTTAAAAACATATGACAATTGTAAAAGTTTAAAACTTGACATATGACAATTGTAAAAGTTTAAAACATATTATAACTGCAAAATAACACCATATTAATGTTATTGTGACCTCAGCGGAGTTGCCATTAAGCTATGACATGTTGCATATGGTACGGTGGGGTGAAATACTTCCTTCCCGACACACTTCGGAAAATGTAATACTGAAATAAATAAACTTGTCCTGGTGTAACTAAAGCATCGATGATTGTGTGCATGGAAAAAGAACTGTATTAAACATTAATGTGACTACCAATGGCTAGAAATTAACTCATCAGTGAATCAACCAATCATTGAATTATTTGCATGTTTATCAACTCAGACGATTTGTCTCTCTCACAAGACCTAAAGTATCTAAGTCTGGTAAATTGCTGTGACTGCTTGTCATCGATATATATAAACAAGTATAGAATATGTTGGTCTGTCCGGATTTTTGAACCAGACCCCTGGACCGAGTTCAACCAAATTTGGTGTGGTCACTGTGGTGACTCGGGGTACCCTGGCCAATGTTTTTCAAATTTTTGAATTAAAACAAATTAAAGCAAGGATTGAGCAAGGATTTCAATCTTAAAAAAAAAAAAAAAAAAAAAAAAAAAAATATAAATTAAAATGTTTCAACGATCAAAATTTGCCATCAAATTATGCCTGAAGCGCACAAAGTTGCCGCCGCGGAATAAAGGCTCTGTCTAAGATCAAAATGTAAGCAAAGTCCCACAAAGGGGCCACATGTCTCTCCGACGCTGAATATAGGCTCCCAAATGGAGCTTGTTTAACCCTTTGAACCCGTAACACCGATATTTAGGTGCAAACGAACCGTGACTATATCCCGTAACACCGATATTTCGGTGCAGCGACGACATGATTCGGTAGCAAATTTATATATAGTATAACGAGCGTCTGACCCACTGATTTATATTTAAATTGCCCCCACATATGTCAGCGGCGCCCATGGTGCGTATGGAATGGTTGACCGCTAGTATCGGGTAGAAATATATGCGCATGCGCATAGCATATAATCTACAAAAACATACGATATTTTAAGCGAACTATGCCCCTATATTTACGGCATATAATTTCGTGTTCCCCGTGTGTGTACAGAACAGACGTAATTTAGACACATAATTTCAGTTTAAATTACCCTCGTGTATATTAACCAGTGTTCTGCTACATATGGGGAAGGGTCTATCGCATATGAAGTTGATTTATTCGCGCATGCGCAGACTAGCGCAATGACAAATAAATGGTTTATAACGTACTTATACACGACATACCCACTAATATATATATTTAAATTGGCCTATTGAAGTCAGCGCTGGCAAAGGTGTATATATGGATTGGCTGCCCGCTAGAAATGGCTAGGAAAATATGCGCATGGGCGCAGACTATAATTCATTTTTAAAAATGCGTTTAAGTTAAATGTGGCGCTATATATGACATTTTGTTGCATGTTTCACATGTTAGTATAGTAGACACAATCTAGACAGCTTACTTGAACAATGGGGCCACGATATGTTACGGGAAATTACGTTGTTTCTGGTCTCTGTAATATCAGTCTCTGTTGTGCCACATGCAGCAAAAAGTCTATCGCATATCAAGTTGACTTACTCGCGCATGGTCAGGTATATCTTAATTTCACATTAGGATATTGGTTGCATCGAAACGCAATTCGCTGATGTATAATTACAACGTTATAAGCTAGAATTCGTTTATCCTGCAAATTTCGGGTAGTTGCCTAGTAACCGTTTCTAAGGCGAGATCGGGTGGCAAAGTCTCCCGATCTTACAATGATCAGTGGTCCGTGCATGCATATATCATGCCTGCACAGTTTCAGGTAGGTGTCCCCTTTCAACATAACCAACACCATGCGACTAGACACTGTCTAAATTAAGGCAAAATATACCACTGAATGGTTAGTGCAATTATGTCATTCGATCAGTTGTGGTATTTGCTTAGCAACCGTTGCTACCCTTAAATGGGATATTTGGTTCACTATTCTGGTCGGGTATATCTCAAATTTCACGTTAGGGTAGTACCTGCATCAAAAAACGCAATCACTGAGGTTGAATTACGACGCTATAAGCTATATTTACATTTTCCAGTCAATTCCGGGTAGTTGCCTAGCAACCGTTACCAAGGAGTTGCCGCGAGGCAAAGTCTCGCGATCTTATAATGATCGCTGATCCATGGGGGACAAACCTGTAAAGTTTCAGACCGGTGTCGCAATTTGAACATAATCAACACCATGCTACTAGAAACTATCTAATTTAAGCGGACATACCACTGGGAGCCCCGGGTCAGGGTGTCGATCACTGTGGGGCGCCAGGGTTCAAAGGGTTAATCTAGTACAGCATAATAGAATGTGTTAGATAATGGGGTGGTTGACAGACTAATAAGGAAATAGTTAGAAATATGGAATTGTGTGTATCCTGCACAATCTATATCTATATTTGCGAATGTCTGTCTGTCTGTCTGTCTGTGTTCTATAGAAATTCACAGGGGACCATCTAGATGATGCCAAAGGGGTCTACTAGGAGTAGCTTTTTACGAGAAAGATAATGGTCGGGGTTAGAATTTTCTAAAGTGACGCCGTTGTTGTCAGGGGCAGAAAAGGGGGAGGGGCAGAATTTGTTTTTGTCGCTGATTGCCACCAAACTTATATATAATCATCCCCATAATATGAGGAATCTAATGGCGTGGTTTAAATATGGCAAAAGTCGCGCCGTTCGCGTCAGGGGTGTCCGGAAGGGGGGGGGGGGGCATATTTTTTTTTCTGTCGCCGAATTGCCACGAAACTTGCATATAATCATCCCCATGATATGAAGAATCCAGCGGTGTGGTTTAAATATGTCAAAAGTGGCGTCGTTTGAGACAGGGATGGACGGAAGGGGAGAGGGGCACCAAAATTGATAACACTTATTTTAGCGCCGATTTCCACCAAATTGATATATATTCTTCTTCATGATACAAGGAATCTAATTGTGCGATTTAACAACGCCAAATTGTTGAATTGAATGAGAGATTGGATGGGGTGGGCACTAAATTTGATAATAAGTCGCCGATTGCTACCACACTTATACAAAAGCATCCCCATGGTACGAGGAGTCTAATGGTGTGGCTTTTATCTGTCAAATACGGCCTCAATCGAGCCAGGGTTGCATTTAAAGGGACAGGGGCACCAAAATTGATGCACAATTTGTTTAGCACCAATTTCCACCAAATTGATACACGTTCTTATCCATGGTACGAGGAATCTAATCGTGATTTAAAGACGCCATAGTGGTGCTGTTTGGGTGGGAGATGGAGAGGGGAGGGATTGGCACCAAATTTGATAAAAAAAAATTGTTTAGTCGCCGATTATCACCAAACTTATAAACAATCATCTCCATGATATCAGGAGTGTAATCGGGTGGTTTAAGGATGTCACAAGTGGGGCCATTCGAGTCAGTGGTGTATAGAGATGAGAGGGACACAACAAATTATATCTATATGTTTAGTGCCGATTTCCACCAGATTGATACATATTCTTCTCCGTGATACGAGGAATCTTATCGTGTGGTTTATATACACCATTGGTGCCCTATGGGTGAGAGATATGGGGACCTTAAATTTGATACCAATTGTATACTCGCCAATTTTCACCAATTTCATATATATGCATCTCTAATCTCTAATGAGTCTTAGTGTGTGCAGCTTGAGTCCGAAATAAGGACGGGACGGTCACCAAAATTTATACAAAATATTTTTAGTTCCAATTACCATCACATTCAGACACGTTTTTCTCAAATGATACAAGAAATAAAATCGTGCTGTCTGTCTGTCTTTTTTGTCTGTCTGTGTGCGTTCTATAATAACTTCACACGGTACAATCGAGATGGGACCAAGGCGTTCTAAGAGGGGTAACTTTTTACAAGGAAGATAATGGTGCGGGTTAAAATTTTCTAAAATGAAGCTGTTGGTGGGAGGGGAAATTAAAAAAATATGGTGAAATAGTTTTGTCGCCGATTTCCACCAAACGAATACATAATCACCTTCGCAATATGGCGTTGTTCGAGTCAGCGTTGCATCAACAATTGATTTAATAAACCAAATTCCACCAAATTCATACACGTTTTTCTCTAATGATATACCATGAATTAAATCACATTTGGTGTCGTTTGCGTCACGGATGGCGAGCGGATATGCACTATCATTGATAAGATTGCTAATCGCCGATATCCACATATAAGTTATATACAGTCACCAGGCCATCTCCATATCATTTTAAGTAGTTGAACGTTCACATTTCACAATCCCGACATATGGTGACCCCCACATAAGTCACTTGAACAATTGTATCTTCTTAACAGTCATATTTATATGGGAATGGCAATCAAGGCATTCACACAATGAGCTAGCAAAAAGAGATAACTAGAAGAAGCATTAATCGTATAGTTCTCAGTCTATTGATGAGATACATATATTCGTGCAAACTGAGAGACCTCGAACCGTCAGAGGATTGCATATATATAATAACAAAATTTAGTCTTTTCCATTCAATACAGTTTCCACAAAAAGTTACAATTTGTCAAGAGATATGGAAGGCCTGTTCAAAAATAGTGGTCACAGTGTGCAGTCAAATATAGTTTCTTCTGATATACAAGAAAATGCAGTTAGTAGCACAAGACTTTCAGGATCCTACAAATACTGACATCTGACAAGGGTTTTAGAACAGACTCATCGACTGACATAAACAACTCAAAATCTCGCTCTGTGTCTGGCACATGTAGCTGATATATCTGCGCAACAACATTTCGTTTAAACTAAGAATATTTAGCCAATATATAGCACCATGAACAGAGGAGCACTTGGAAATTTCTTTGAAACATCTGTATCTTCATGGAGATATGATAGCCAGGTGTCCTCTAGATCTTAGTCCAACCCACTAGATTGATTGATACATCTCAATATGTAAAACCCAATTATCATCTTTTATCGAACTAATGTGTTTATGATGTTCATGTATCATATTATAACGTCTAATGTATACGCAATTGTAAATAAATAAATACTTCATTATTGCATGTTTTGTGATGCTATTTGAATATACAATTTATGAGAAAACGTATAACACTTTAAGGGTCTATTCTCATTGCACACGCGCGTGCGATCAATCGCAGCGTTTTTTAAGGTCGAGCGGCGCTATATGTGTGTTCGATGGCATTCCTTCATCCCACTGCTAAGAGTTCCCCCAATAGGGGTTGGGGTCTGACGAACACATTCATACACAGGTCTAGGGTAGGTTGGAGGATGATAAAGTACTTTCGGTTGGGGTGACCACATACAGGCCTATATATGCTAACACATTAACTTTAATTTTCCTCAGTTAGATTTACTCAGGTATAAGTTGAGTATAATGAGCCATGCCATCAAAATGACATAAGTTTTGAGGACACAATTATATCTAGCTAATTATCATTAGAAATAGAGGGTTCAATTCCATGTAGTTGGGCATAAATATGCATATTTTATTCCAGCTTGAAACGTATATAACACTATATAGTACGATCACAACCCAGATTACAGGAGTTTTATGTATATAATTGTTATTATCACTCAAGATTATCAAAAGTGTACGATTCAAGTTGTTGAATTAGATCTTTCAACATTTTACCTTATAGTTAGCTAGGTCTGACAAAAATCGTCTTTCTGAATAAAGCTCATTTAAAACATTTGTACTCAAACATATGATATCCAGTAAAAATTATGGGGAATGAGACCCCAATTTGCTGGGAGAAAAACAAATATATTTGCATGTAGGGAGGATGGTAGACCCATGGTTGGGAGGGATTTTTATATTCAACCCTGTGTATGAACGTTTTTTTCTCCAGACCCCCCTCCCCCATCATCGAGTGCTCATTTGTATAGCCGCGGGCAACAGCGACAACGCGGTACTATAATTGACGAACCACCATTCAAATAGAATAAGTGATGGGACTCAGAATTCGACCTTAAGAGTCACACACGCATCGTTTCAGGTCGAATTCTGTCTGAGGAAATACCCACATGACGTCATTTGTCGCACGCTCTCTTTGTCATAAAGAAAGATATATCTATAAGCATTGCTTAGGTAACATTGTGCACATTGTAATTAGTTTGGTAGTTTGATTCCTCAACGAACATGGCATGTCACTGACTCACATCTTATAATGGATATAGTATCAATGTTTTAGAATAATCCATATATACCGGTATAAGGGGTAGGGGTTGTAGCAACTGATTTATAATAATTCATATATACCGATATTACTTATTATGAGGGGTAAAGGGGTAGTAACCTCTTATTTATAATAATTCATATATTCAGGTATTACTTGTTATAAGGGGCAGAGTGGTAGCCTATGATTTATAATAATTTATAAATACCGGTATTCCTTATTATAAGGGGTAGGGGTGGTAGGCTCAGATTTATAATAATTCATATAAACCGGTATTACTTAGTATGAGGGGTAGGGATGGTAGCCTATGATTTATAATAATTCATAGATACCGGTATTCCTTATTATAAAGGATATATAGGTGGTAGCCTATGATTTATAATATATAATTAATATATTCCGGTATTCCTCATTATAAGGGGTAGGGGTGGTACCACTGATCTTATTTATAATAATTCATATATTCCGATATTCCTTATTATAAGGGTAGGGGTGGTAGTCTCTGATTTATACTAATTCTTGTATACCTGTATTTACATGCATGGTATACACATATATGGCAATTGGTTGCACGATCTAACATTTATTTGTATACCGCCTATTATAGTATATTATATTATATAACTATATGTACTATATACATCCTCATATACATATGCACATATATTCGCGCTGCAATCGCGCATATATTTATACATAATTTATACTGTATTTTAGTATATATATGTATAACATACCGGTATATATAGGTCTCTATATCTACGCGTGACCATTTTGTGAAGGCAACATGGAGTGCACCTTTAAATAAATCGACCGATGTATTAGATTCGACGCGACAAAGATGCGTCCGTCTGAAACAAAATTGACCGCAGACGCATCACCGACGGATTTAATACAATTAGATTCGAGTCGACAAAAATCCGTCGTTTGGAACGGGCCTAAGCAAGAGCATTCTCTATTCCCAACAAATATCCACAGCATACATTAACCTGGGCAACGCCGGGTAACCCTGCTAGTAACCTATAGGTTTACAGATGATCAGCAATTTATAAAACTCTTTTTTCTCAATTAAAACAGCTTATGAAACAGGTTAAACTTCATTTGAACTAAATGAGACCATTTCCCAGTCATATGAGCGATACCAGTAGGGGTTTATGCGGCTTTAGAACAAAATTATTGAAAATTGGGGAGGGATCCCCGAAAATGCCAGATGCCAAAAAAAAACGGCATACCTTCCAGCAAATGTTTACTACCCCCTCCCTGCTTAATGCTGTTAATTTTTAATGTAAACAAACACATATTTTCAAATACTACATACATAGCGTTATCAAATAAAACTATTTCTTTGTCATTGGGCGGGTGGGGGGGGGGGGGCAGTATATTTCCACCTGGTTTTGAAGCTGAATGTCGAATTACCAAAAATATGACAATCGCAGTCCAACTGAACAGTCTGAGATATACACAAAACATGCGAAAACTCACCAGAACTCCTTAAGTATAACGCATATATACTGCACAGAAGATTCGTTTTAGTGACATTTTATTCCGCGACTTTGGCATCTATCTGGACTGACAGTGGTCCTATCATATCGCGCGCATATTGAGAATGACACGGATTAAAAAAAAATATGTTCAATCCTATGCTTCATTGACCGATTCAGCTATATACCGGCATGTTTGTCGGCAGCGTGGAAGGCCAGGAGCTATACTAGTGGATAGATGTTCTCGAAAATTTGAGCGAGCAAAAGCAAAAACACTATTGAAATAATTCGCTAAAATTAGTAAATGGTCCGACTAATATCGGTAGGTAAATACTCCTGCTTCACGTGGACGTATACATATGTTGTTCGTTATCTGTTCTACGTCGAGAAACAAACATGGTCCCATATCATACACGTGAAAATAACTTCCCCATTCAGTCTGGTTTGGTGATACTTTCCGGCTTGGTGATACCATGTACACGGGGTGTACAATCCAAATTTTAATTTCATGTTTCTCAGATACAATGTAAACATGTGTAACAAATTGGCCCAAAAAACCTTCCATGGATATCTTGACACAGGCAACAGACCACCTCTCTTGATTGGCTTAGGTGACTAGGAAAGCATGCATGTTCATTAGAAGTGATCTATTTACAAGAATATGGTCTTGTGACCACGGCCCTCTGACTGGGCTGACTATTTTCAATCACCGTTGACACATTTGCAATTCGAGATTCCATATCGGCGGGTACGCTAGGTAAATTAAATTTTTTTACTATAAATTTATTTTGCGAATTTGTTTCTGGATTTACAACACTATACCAACTTTTGAATAATAAATATAAAATTCAAAAAATGGTACACCAACATTCTAATGGAAACTGATCCGCCAAACAAATATGTATTGTTTTAAATACCGTATCGAGTCCCACTCAACTATTAAGGTAAAAACAAATGATGGAGTCCAAAATAAATGATTCCGTTCACTTATATTAGTAATCGGAGCAACCATATGCATGTCCATTGATGCAACGTTTTAAGACTCATGGTGAATTATGTTGGAAATTCACAATGTTAAAGTGATGTGGAACACTCCGGTGGGATGATCAAATAGAAAAGGAGCATAATCTTGCTCAAGGTAGTTATTTTTACAAATAGTATATCCAAATTGACAACACACACCGTCATTCTTATATATCAATTAAATGCGTGGCTCTCGATGCTGAAATCGTTTTAGTTTGTTTATCGCGATAGTTGGGTCCCGAATCGAGAAGTAAATATTGACAATTGAACGTATTTCAGATGATGTTTTCTATGGAGTGCTACGGTCAATTTTCTTCAGATTTTCGGTGATGTTAGTAGAATTTCACCAACTGGTGTAGCGCCTGAATACTAATTTGTCAGTTCCATGCACCCGAACAAGTCCATATATAATATGTCTTTAACGTTTTATAACAAATACACAAATAAATGTTGAATCGGTTGTTTTTTATTTGATGGATATTTCCTGACCCCAGAACTCAATAGTAAAACAAAATTAGACACACATAAAACTCGAATTATGTATAATATGCACCCAAGATTGTCAATTGGGATTTTTTTCTCAAAGAAACGCACCACGAATGGGAACGGTAAAAACATTTATTTCTCGAACATGTCAACAATCTACAAGATGCCGCGCCGCCATGTTTGTGTTAAATGGGCAACATTATTTGAGTCAACATACATGGGTTTGATACAAGTGCGGAGTATGATTGCCGGTACAAAGAAACCTAGATAATCTACATCAGATAATTTTCATTCGTTCGATCATATTGTCAATGCAGACACGTACTCAGAAGTAGTTTTATTGTGTTCACTTCGGTGTTGACATAAAAATTACCCCCATGATCAGGAATCCGGGACTTTTAAATATTGTTGCGCAATATATAATTCCAAGATTTCTTACATATGATCGATAATTATCAATGGTTGTAGGTTTTCACAATTTAAGATGGAGGTAAAGTGACAACATTTGAATGGGGAATGCAGTGTTAAGGATATCCTAAACGTGACAAAGATGGCCGAATGAGTTTTTATACCCCTCCCTCCAATAAATGCCAGCCATTGCAAGACTATGTTTCCAATTTACATGAAATATAAGATTTTGGAATATGATTGAACAATGTTTTGACATCACATCCATATTTTTAAAAGATATATTTGATTGAGAAAATTAAATGGAAAGTGAGCGAAATTATGCCAATCACCAGAAGTCAAAACTAATAAAGCAAACAAATATAATGATTGTGGCATCTTATAGATTAGGATTCCAGGATGAAGAGAGGGACCGTCATTTTATAAAATAACTCACTGTTTTAGCTACAAATCCATTGAGTTGAAGGCACCCTCCATCAGTTGAACACAAATATGTGGCGATTTGCTTTTTGGGACTATTTTTTGGTATGGGAAGCCAAGTTGGCAATGATGTGAGCTGGATCATAAGAATGTACAAGGGTGTCTATGTTGCAACTATTTCACAAATACCTCATGCACAATTGATACTTTATAACATATTTAAGCAAAAATTACACTGTAAGCTATATTTCCAACATTCCCTACGATATCACATGCATCATATTTTATGATACTGGTTCATTTTGACACACATGGCCTGGCATACATTCATACTTCAGAGATTTTCTAACAGAAATTACATCAGACAGTTGAAAACAAAACTAGTAAGCTAGAATATATTGTATTTTGAAATAATTATAGTTTAATTACCACTAATATTGTTTTAAAAAATATTTGGAACTCATTTAGTCACCCATCAAACCGAAACCAAAACGAGATTTCGACATGTTTTTGTTTTTCTGAGAAAGTTGATCAAGCAATACAACAGCCCTAAAAATTAACTTGGATGACCGATTGCGCAGTTATCTATACCTGCACGGATTACTGATGTTGTGGAATATTTCCGCTGTGTATGACGTGTGTAGCCTTGTTTTGGTTGCTTTTAGTAAGTATAGTTTGCATCTGCAAAGTTCTGCAAAGAGGGAAACGCGTGCGACACTAAAAATAGAGTTCGGGAAAGACCGGGATTCCCTACCTTCTAACAAAATATTAGAACAAGGTTACATGCATCATGCACAACGGAAATAATCCAGCTCACAGCATTACCAACTTGGCTTCCCATACCAAAAAATAGTCCCCAAAAGCAAATGGCCCCATATTTGTGTTCAACTGATGGGGGTAGACTCTACGGCGCTACTACTGATTCTATTCACCAGTAGTAGCGCCTGATTGGTTCCATTGACCTATTAAGTGTTATCTGAACAAGCACAAATTACTACTAAAAATAAAACAAAATATAAACAAAATAAGCCTTGATATTTTCTTATAGATATATAATAAACATGACTCGTATAAATTTACCTTTGGTAAGCATAGCATAATCCAAGAAATCTCAAAGTTTACACATTGTATCCTAGAATGACCCACATAAATGATGAAACCCCACAAAAAGTCCAATGAAAGACATCACATGTTTTGTCAAACTTGGGGGTTTCAAGTTAATAAAGCAAGGAATACCTCGGGAACTTTCACATTTTGTCCAATGACATGGCCTGATGCTTTCCCATGTGACCTTTGACTGACCTGGTCACTGCCTGATGACATATTTATCACCTGTTATACCACATGTTCAAGATGGGACTCCATTTTTGGAATTGGAAATAATGTTTTTATTTTGGATTATGCTATGCTTACCAAAGGTAAATTTATACCAGTCATTGTTATTATACATCAATAAGAAAATATCAAGGCTTATTTTGTTGATATTTGTTGTTATTTGGGAGTAATTTTTGTTTTTTAGATAACACTCAGCAGGTCAATGGGGATGACAAGCCGCTAAAATGGGCAGTTTGGACTGGACATTTTTGCGGCGTATTGGCTAGATGGGGGGGGGGGGGTGCATTCAACTCAATGGATTTGTAGCTAAAACAGTTATTTTTTTTTATAAAATGACGGTCCCTCTACTCATCCTGGAATCCTAATCTATAAGATGCCACAATAATTATATTTGTTTGCTTTAGGCCTAAACAAAAAAGACGTTTGTTTCCGCTAACCCGACCGACACTATTTTAAACCCCCGACCCTAAACTTTTTATTGCCATTGCTAAAAAAAAAAAAATCGGACCAAAAAAAAACAAAAAACAAAACCATTTATTTAAAAATATTTTTTTTTCAATTTAGGTCCCAATTCATATCATAACAAGATGCAAAACATTAATATATTTATATATATTGCCATAAGAAATTTAAGTTTACAAAAAGATTTAAGTTTAACAGTTGGAATCATACCGTACTGTAAAGTATTTTTGGCTTTATCTAGCTTTCATCTGTGAAAACTTCAAATAGTTTGAGTTCAGGTTTGTTATCATTCAGCCTTCAGACTTCAGTATTTCAATCAAATACAGTACAGGAACATTAACAATTTGATCAAATCAACCTGGTTATCAGGTGGGATATCATAATACCAAATGAAACATTAACATAGAGATTAGTACTATAAATAGTAATTACTAACTTAATAGGCATTGTTTCTGCACTACATGTAGTATATTATGTATGTGTCTCACTTGTATTTTATAAAATAGCCTATTATATGAATTAGGTGATACTGGTAAGTCTCATTTCAAGCAGGATAATCATAGTCCATTGAACCAAAAGATATCTGACAATATCGTATTAGCATTTCCAATCCATACATATAAAACAAGAGATCGACTGTCGTCCGGTGCATACCCTCTCAGCGCATACCGCCTGATGTGCGCATATCTATAACTTATGATTGCTATACTCAGACAGATGGACCCAAAAAATCAGCATTTTCATGTAAACAAAGATGAATAACTATAAAAAAAAAAAAAAAAAAAAAAAACAGTTGAATGTGCCATTAAATGTCATCATAGTGGTGAACATCCATACAAAATTTCATTGAGATCTGAGCATTACTGTTCAAGTTATGACCTCAGAACAGACGTCGGATGGACCAAACGGCCAACATTTCCAGAAAATAAAGATGAATAACTCTAGAATGGAAAAGCGGAACAGAACAATGGAACCCTCTATTGAATGTCCTCATAGTAGTGAACATCCGTACCAAATTTCATTGAGAACCCAGCACAACTGTTGAAGTTACGACATGAACAGACACCAGACGGACCAAAAAGCCAATATTTCCAGATAAACAAAGATGTATAAGTCTAGAATGGAACATTCGAACAAAACGATGGAACCCTCTTTTTAATGTCCTCATAGTAGTGAACATCCATACCAATTTTCATTGAGATCCCAGCACAACTGTTGAAGTTACGAGATGAACAGACCCAAGACAGACCAAAATGCCAACATTTCCAGATAAACAAAGATGAAACACTCTAGAATGGAAAATCCGAACAAAACGATGGAACCCTCTATTTAATGTCCTCATAGTAGTGAACATCCATACCTAATTTCATTGAGATCCGAGTACTACTGTTCAAGTTATGACATGAACAGACATCGGACGGACGTATGGATGGACGCACGGACGGACAGGTGCAAAATAGTATATCCCCCCTTTAAAAAAAGGGGTATACAAAATTTCCAAAGTTATGTTTGAGAAACTTGATCAAATTGACCTCTCAGTAAAATTCAAAATACTGACTCTGCCCTAGATTAGCTCTAAATGCAATGGATTTTCACAAATTTTCCAGGGTAAGAACCCCCACCATCAGCAGGGGGGGGGGGGGTCACCCCTCCCAAACCTTCCTGGGTTAACATGATTGGGGCTTAGAAGTGCATAGTTTGGGTTATTGACAAGTATTATACAGTTATTTTTGAACATACCAAAAAAAAAAAGTTAAGCCTACCTACCTAATTTTTTTCAGCTCGTTAGCGGAAACAAACGTATTTTTTTGTTAGGCCTTATCAGTTTTGACTTCTGGTGAATGGCATAATTTCGCTCACTTTCCAGTTAATTTTCTCAATCAAATATATCTTTTAAGGGCTTTGCTAACCCATTTTCAACCCAAATTTGAAGGAGTCAAAATAAAGGATTCTGTTAAATTTTATTAGTAATCACAGCAACCAAACCCATATATGCACCATTTTAACAGTATAAGTCATAATGGATTATCTTAGAAATACAAAATATGAACTTTCTAGAGGTTTTACAAAATATTTTTTTCGAACCCAAATCCAACAAACACAAAATCAATTTCTAAGAAAAATATATGGAAATGTGTACTGAATACTGAGATGAACGATGAACAATAAAGTTATATTTATATTTACCAAGTGTTCTTTGAAAAACTTAATTAAAACCAGCTGTTTACAAATGATAGATTCACTTCCCAAACTTGGCTGACTGGGAGCTGGCAGCATTTGGTTAACTATTGACAGTGGTGAGTTGATAATATAATTTCTTAAGCTTCAATTTAGCACACCACCATGTAACCACTAAATAGGTCACCAATCATGGAATAATCACTTACAGTCCAGTGGCCACACAGGCTGATAACAATTCCAGCCACACTGAACACAAGGTGACCCATAATCCACCCATCAAGTGCCACCTTCTGGACAGCATTACTGAGAAAGTAAATCTACCATTTGTAAACAAGAGGTTCTGAGTAAATTTTTCAAAGAATGCTTGGTAAATATGAATATATTTTATTGTTCATCATTCTTCACAGTGTTCAGTACACATTCCCATATTTTTTTCTTAGATTTGGACTTTGTGTTTGTTGGATTTGGGTTCGAAACAATAGATTTTAAAAACCTCTATAAATTTCACATTTAGTCTTTCCAACATAATCCATCAGGGATTATACTCTTAAAATTCTGCATCAATGGGTTTGGTTACTGTGATTTGTAATAAAAGTGAACATAATCCTTTATTTTGACTCCATCAAAATTTTGGGAAATTGGGTTAGCAAAGTCCTTAAAAAATATGGATGTGATGTCAAAAGATTTTCAATCATATTCCTATATCCTTGTGAAATTTAATGTAAATTGGAAACATAGTCTTGCAATGGCTGGCATTTATCAGAGAGAGGGGTATAAAAACTCATTCGGCCATCTTTGTCACGTTTAGGATATCCTTAAATGTTGGCACTTTACCTCCCTCTTAAGGGCTTTGTGGACCCAATTTTCCCAAAAATTTTATAGAGTCCAAATAAAGGATTCTGTTCATGTATATTAGTAATAATAGAAACCATGCCCATTGATGCAACATTTTATGAGTATACCTTATGGTGGATTATGTTAGAAATACAAAATGTGAACTTTATTGAGATTTAAAAAAATAAAATTTACAAGAAAAACAAAGTCCATATCTAAGAATTAAATATGGGAATATGTACTGAACACTGTGATGAATGATGTATTACAAAAAGAATATTATATTTCTTGAGAGTTCTTTGAAAAAATTACTTTGAACCAGCTGTTGACAAATAATACATACTTGCTTAAACATTGGCTGTGTGGATGCCAGCATGCATGGGTTAGCAGCTGGCCATTGTAAAGCAGTTGACAATAGAATGTTAATCCCCAATCAACCCAACCAGACCATGCCATACTATTTCTAGTATGTAGGTCAGCACTCACTCATAGCTTAATCACTGATGTGGAGTTGACACTGTTAAAAGCCATTCACACTGGACTGAACATAATGTGACCCATAAACTGCTGTCTCTTTGTCAACCATATTGTGAAGTTAGTATATCATTTGTCAACAACTGGTTCAAAGTAATTTTTTCCAAGAACGCTCAAGAAATATAATATTCTTTTTGTAATACATCATTCATCACAGTGTTCAGTACATATTCCCATATTTGATTCTTAAATTTGGACTTTGTTTTTCTTGGACCATTGCCTGAAAATTATTTTTTTTGAAATCTCAATAAAGTTCACATTTTGTATTTCTAACATAATCCACAATGAAGTATACTCTTCAAATGGTGCATCAATGGGCATGGTTTCTATGATTACTAATATATGCGAATAGAATCCTTTATTTGGACTCTAAAAATTTTTGGAAAAATTGGGTCCACAAAGCCCTTAAAAATAGAAATTTTGACCTCCCCCTTCAAAACATTCACAATTCTAGCATTTTACATGTACTAGAACAACCACATGATTCAAATACAAGGCTTAATTTAATAGAGAATAACTAGAACACTTACTTAATTCCCGGGAAGGCAGCTGGGCGATACACATACGATGACAGGGTCGAAGCTTCTGGACGGAGAACAGCAATCAACGCAATTCTAGGTCACGGGTGGGTTGATTGACCAATCGAGATCGAGTTCAATAATATCTGATGACCCGATGATTCGAAGCGGATTAATGGTTTGGTGTTTGGTGAATCATTGTCAAGAACCGAACCCATTCTCAACGACTCGGCCATTTCCGCTTCGCTCGGAAATAACTTCTTCCAAAAATAGACAGCATATCTGCCGGACTATTTCAATCACGTGCATACTACCGGGAAATACATTTGTTGGCTGGTCAGATTATATTAGATTTATTAGATCACTGTGTATATCCGACACCGGAAATTATGCAGGAATTTTACCAATTTTGTCCTCTTGATAGTATACCACTATTAGAATTTGATCAATTTCATTTATAATGAGTAATAATTTTGGCGAAGTCTCTCGTTGAATACGTTCGCTATACAATGGCCTTGGTGGAGTATCGACGAATAGTTGAACGGTTCAACGCACAAGGAGTACAGTTCAGTGCTAGTGCGTTCCTGTACGGGAAAATATCAATAAATGAGAGCCAAGACGCCCCTTATTTAATACACCCTCTTCAATTTTCTTGAGTCATCAATGTGTTCATGAAGAGATTGCACCAAAGAAGAACAGGGTGGTAATTTAGATGGCAATTGTCAGCGTACCCGCACACAATCATACTTAAACGTTAGATGCCAGTGTACGGCAAATTACAAATCACCATATATTTACTGTTGTGCGAATTGGCGCTGTTACCTTTCAGAAAGAAACAACTTTGTAGCCCAGAAATCGACAGATACTGTGTTTTGTTTTTCGATAAAGGTCAACAAACGAAATATATAAGATCGACTGACTACATTTAAGATGAACGAACTTGTAATCTGATCCCCTGGTAGTTATTCGCTACAATGAAATGTGCTGAAACAAAGTCAGGCCAGATTTTTTAAGAAGATCAATTGCTCCAGCCTGACTTGAAATTTATTTTATATCTATAATATACAAAAGGGGTTAGGGCAAATTTTGTTTGCAACTTATTAACATTTCCTCGATGTTCTAGCTGCCCGGAATTCCTATAAAATTCAAATACGGAGGGTACTAATTGCTCTACTGCACGGGTTACATATTCGGCTCCGCTCAATTAACATTTCAATGTAAGTATAATTTTTGCCTTCATATTGTAGATGCTGGTCAACGAATATATGCATCAATACAATATCTTGGTTCATATTTGCTCAAATAATGAAACAATATTGTTGTTTTCCTTTTCCAATAAATTTAATTGTGATCATAAACTTGTGAGCATGAAAGATATTCATCTATACATAATTATTCATCTATATAAATTGTCTATTCTATAAATGTTCTTATTATTCCTGGAGATATGGGATTATTAATCCCCTTGTTTGATTCAGCAATGCGACTCTTTTGCAGTAGTCAAACGACCAGGCCGGCTGCATCCTGCACAAATGTCAGCTGTTTAAATTGGACATACATCATACATGTAGATTAATGGTTCTTGAATTTATGGGTTATCCTACAAGGACAAGTGACATAATATTGCCATTGCGACACATTTCACGATTATATGGATGGCAGTGAGCATCAGAGGGAGTCGGTTCATCAACAACGTTTTCCATTGCAAACGCATCAATACTACTTGCCCCATTTTGTTAATTTCTCAAAATGCTGTATTAATAACAGTATTTTGGTTATATATATTAACGCTACTAAGTTCTAACTGTATTTAGGGATTACGTCTGTCAGTCACGGACAGAACCGCACACAACCGACCATATGGGGTGGCTGTGTATGTGTGAATGGCCAAGTACTGTTATAATGCATTACTCCAACATACCTTACTCCTATTTAAATTCGCGCAGTACTATTTTCGCTCAGTTTTGAATTCGTGCACTTTGAATTCGCGCACCCTGCTGCGGGAATAAAAAAAACTGACAACGATATTTTCATAAACGTATTGTATCTGATGACAGTTTCAGTTCTTAATTATTCCTGAAGATACATGCGTATATTAAAGACAATCTCGAAGAACATTTACATCAATTATGACGCAGTTTTGTTCTGTTTGTTGTGAAGATGGGTCCAAATATGGTACAAATAATCATTATGATATTTAAAAGGGCAATGTACACTAAATCCGGCCATTTATGGGACCATCTCCTTTTATACTCAACAGAATATATGCAACAAATGATTAATTTGAGCCATGGATTAGTGCAAAATTCACTCGTGTGCTCTATATGAACGATGCAAACAACATGGTAATTATAATGAAATTGAATTTATGATTGGTCATAAATTCATTTTCATTATAATTACCCTGATGATTATATTGTTCATATGCACTGTGGGGAAATCGCGTGGTTTCCAGTTGAGGAGTATCACGCATTCAAAATGACGGAGGCGACAGAAAACACAACGAGTTGTCGAGGAAGCCATAGATTCAGAAGACGCGGGGACGGATTACTTGGGTAACAAATCGATAGCATGGATAAGTGAGATAAGATATATATTATCAAGTGTGGGGTGGGGAGAAATTTGGAGATCACAGCATCCTCTTAGTAAATTAGAACTTGGAATATTTAAGGAAATGAGTAGAACACGTTTTGTTGAACAATGGAAAAGTTATATTGAACGGTCATGTAGAGGCGAATTTTATGAACAATTTAAAATGAACTTCGGTATAGAAAAGTATTTATCGATTATACCATCGGGATTATTAACATGTTTAACAAGAATAAGAACAGCGAATCACAGGCTACCGATAGAAACAGAAAGATGGGGTAAATCAGAAACGAAAAAGGGCAAAACAACTGATTCAAAAGTGTGTCAATTCTGTAAATCGCAAACTGGTGATGAATACCATTTCATATTAGTTTGCCCAGAATTCAGAACTTTAAGATGCAAATATTTACCAGGGAAGTATTATGACGTCACAACTAATGACAAATTATATGCGTTACTTACTGAGGAAAATGAATATACTTTGAAGATAGATAGATGACGATGACGACGACGACGGTGATGAGGGCGACGAGGACCGTGATGATGACGACGACGATGATGATGATCATCATCATGTTGATGATGATAATAATGATGATGATTACACAAACAAAGGACCCCGACTTTGACGGCCAAATGTCACATTATGTACATACACTGTAAATATGTTATATGACTCTATATTTCGTGCATAATAGTACGATTGAGTTATAAATAAAGCATACCATACCATGGTGATTGCAGGATATGCCAACAACAACAAAAACAACAACAACAACAACCTGGATTACTTCCTACAGATCTAGTACGGAGACTGGTATATTTTGTTTATTTAATGTATTATGTTGTCTGTTTTCACTTCATGTAAAATTTTAGAAATTTAAAACAATGATGCAGGCATTCTGTTATATTTCCCTCATTAGCACCATGGTTTTAGCCCCCTGTTTACATTTTGCGTTATTCCCATTGTGTGGTAGATCTGTCGCCCATACAATGCTAATCGTTGTACGGGAATAAAGCCATATTATATATGCCCAGTCATTGTTTTTAATCAACAAAACCACTGTGTGTAGACAGAAGTGAACGCTGGTTTGCGGTAATCAGTCATAAATAAAAGTAGCTCGCCTCAGACTAACTACGGTACGTATATTTTCGTCTTTCCCTCCAATTGTGTAAAAATCCCAGCCCGGGTGCAAATCTTCCTCGATGAGGGGTATGTTCCGCTACATTTTCGTACTAATTTCGTTTCAGTGTCGTGTCTATTTCTCTCGTAAATCAAGGTTACACCTCCTATTTTCGTGCTAAAAACACGTCACGTTTGCGATAAAAAGCACATTTTTCAAACTATACGATGTCTTATTTTATAACAAAGACATGTTTTGGATGCTTTAATATCCCATTGAAAGCCACGCTTAGCGTTTGTCCCCTGTTTCCTGTGTTTTCTCGACATACGAGCCCGATTTCAAAGCGTGGAACTAGACATGACACTGAAACGAAATTAGTACGAAAATGTAGTGAAACATACCCCTCATCGGGGCAAATTGGCACCCGGGCTGGGAATTTTACACAATTGGAGGGAAAGACGAAAATATACGTACCGTATAGTTAGTCTGATGCGAGCTACTTTTATTTATGACTGATTACCGCAAACCAGCGTTCACTTCCGTCCACACACAGTGAAAACCATTTTATCTGTCAGAAATCACACATTCGAAGCCGAAGAAAGAAGAAGACTATCTGGGAGGCAAATTCATTCCCAAAAGGGTCTCTTGGAGTCCGCTAGAAAAAGGCCCGATGCAGCGAATCCAAAATGTTACCCCACAAGAAGATGGGCCTGGGCCTTTAAAACGGGTGTATCACGATGGTGTGACCAATTAATAAAACAAAAAAACAATGTTACAAGATTCGCTTTTTATTCAATATAAAAACGACCAGACATATTAAATCCTCTTTCCTGTTACCGCGTGTATGTGCCCTGAGGCCTGACTTCTACTTGTCACAACAGAACTGACTTGTTCTCAGGCATTTCATCTGAAGGCAAACAATTTACAAATCGTAAGAATAATGTTTTGACATTATTTCGTGTTATTATATTTCTTACGGTCATTACACTCATTACACAATGGTGACCACCGACCATTACTAGCGCTGAATTGGTCACTCTTATCGATTTTTTGTTGTGATAAAGGTACCCAAGTTCTGAAAATAGTGATAAAGCTAGGTAACCAGGTTGGGGGAAATCGTGATAAAGGTACCAAGGTACCTGCGGTCGACATGGTATTTTTGTGTTACACTGCCGGACAACATATCAAACGATACATTAGTTGACTACATCCTTTCAATTTAGAGCAGTTTAACCAATTTAAATCTGAAAGAAACAGCTTAAAACCAAACAAATTTACAGCAATGATAATTAAATCTCGTATAATTTGAGATTCGATGAATCTGTGCATTTTATCACGATTGTTCCCAACCTGTGCAAGCCCGTAGCCAAGGGGGTTCGTACCCTTCGAACGAACGACCCTTCTGCCTGCATGTGCCCGGTGGTGGTAATTGCCGTTGGCCGTTCGGGTGAACGTGTCATGTGCAGCAGTTGACCAAACGGCAAAAAATTGCTGAGCGGGACCTCCCTTCGAACAAACGACGTATGTACGTATATAGATATAGTCATATACTACATGCATGCTTAGTTTGAATAGAGACTGGTGCACACAAATTCAACACATATAGCCCGTCAAAACATGTCGGTATAAAGCTGCTTTCACTAACATGCTGCTGATGCATGCGGCTATCGGATTATATAGGCACAACGTTTCAAACCATACATATATATCACTGGGGTTGCGGTGGACGCAGTTACTAGTAATCGCAACGTTTTGAAATCGGATGCGTCTAACTGCATCAGGCGCAGGTATGTGAAATTTTTAAATATATTATTTGTCTAATTTATGTAACACATTATATATGACACAAACATTGTTTATACAGACAATGGGATTGGAGGACAAGTGCTGACTCACTTATGGGTACCCCCTCTCCCATATGTTATTACACTGAAAAATAAAATAATTATTAATGGCAAAGCAACATGACTAGCAAAAACAAGTTGAACATATATACATATCACCGGTCACCCCCCACCCCCGAGTTTGTCATAAGTTTGTATAAGTGTTTGATTTAAAGTCGGATTTCTTTGTTTCTTTTATTTCGCTTGCTGGCTTGTACGTATCATTATTTAGCAGAGTTAGTAAAAAGAATCCTGATTTGTCTCGCGTATGAATGACTGTACAGCTAAGATAATTTTCATGTTGTCACAATAAGGAAGTGTAGGATCTCCAAAAAGCAAAATCTTTAATGAATAAATGTTGTAAGGAAGTAATTTATTCAATAGACGAATTCTTGGGATTGAATGTAGGTGACAATCAAAGAAATAATGAAAGGCATTTTCTTCACCGTTTCCACAGGTGCAGTCTTTTGAATTTGCAATGTGATTTAGAACCTGATCGGATAGCAAGTTGCTGCATTCACATCGTAATCTACAGTGAAATATGTTTTCAGTCCGCTTTCCGACAGAATAGTACTTTGGTGGTTTGGGTGTTATGGGTTTAATTTTGTTTACATAACAAAGGTGGCGGAGATCTCGAGTCTCAATTTTGGTTGCATTCCAGTTTTTACACACGTTGGCATGATTGTAGACTCCATTCGTTTGGAATTGGGTTTAAAATGGATAAAGTTTGACGCAAATCTCGTATCATGATCACTTGTGTCAGAAAATTTTGGGGGAAGTAAGTCGACTAAATATTTGGGCACTTTGTGATTAACAATGTTATGAAAAAGTGAAAAACGCTTTAATTGCCTTCTATCTGAGAGTGTTTCCCAACCCATTTCGGTTAGTAGACGTTTGTGTGATACTGATCTCGTGCAGCCACTTATTATTCGTGCAGCCTCGTATTCTGCATCATCAAGTTTTTAAAGTAACTTATCTGGTGCTCCAGCCCAGACACTACTCGCATATTCCATGATTGGACGGACGTGTGATAAATAGAGGATTTCAAGAGTTTTGCGGTTCAAAATATACTTCAGTCTTCGTAGTTTTGATAGTTTAGCATAAGCTCTGGTACATACATTTTCTATATAACTGTCCCATGTTAAGTCGTCATCTATTTCCATACCTAGATGCGTGTGTTGTTTAGAATATTCGAGTTGCAGTCCATCAAAGACTATATTCGGTCTCTCAGGGCTTTGTGAACTCAGGCTTGTAAAAAATAGTAATTTTGTTTTAGAATTATTGAATTCACTAGCCATGTATCGGCCCATTTTTTATGTTTTCCATGTCTTTATTTACACTTTGTTCAAGGTTTTGTATGTCCGTATCGGAATTTATGAGGCATGTGTCGTCCGCGTATAATCTAACATGCGATTTAATATTGTCTGCAATATCATTTATGTAGATTAAAAAGAGCAAAGGGCCGACCACAGACCCTTGGGGGACCCCTGCCGTTATTGGAGAATATTTTGAAAAGCTAGAATTTATTTGCACCCTTTGCTGCCGCCCTTCGAGATAACTTCTGAACAATTTTAGCAGAGTGTCTGTTATTCCATAGTGATTTAGTTTAAGTAAAAGACCTTGGTGCCATACTTTGTCAAAAGCTTTCGAGATGTCACAGAAAACAGCACACGTGCTTTGTTCAGTGTCTACAGCGTGGTGTATATTGTGAAATATTTCAATAAGTTGTTGTTCAGTTCTGTGACCTGGTATACAGCCGGATTGGTATTTGTATAATAGGTTGTTTATATTTAAATGATTAAAGACTTTGTTGAAGACTACCTTTTCTAGTATTTTACCAACACAACTTATTAATGAGATGGGACGATAGTTATTTGGATCATGACGGTCACCATTTTTAAATATTGGTATTATGTTTGGCCTTTTCCATGCTTCGGGGAAACAGCAGCTCTTAAAAGATTATTACAAATATAACGTAGGGGTTTACGGATGGAGCTGCGTGTTTCCCTGAGCAATTTATTGTTTATCCCATCAGGACCGTTTGCCTTTTTAATAGGAAGACATTTTAGGATTTCAAAAATTTCATTTTCATTTGTCTTAATTTCATTTAAAAACGCATGAGTTCTATCTGAAAAGATCGGTGGCTCCCTTGTATCAGTTCCAAGTGTGCTGTGTTTAGTGAATATCGTATTGAGGACCTCCGCCTTTTGTATATCATCTTCTATATCTGTATTGCTCGATTTCAGTATAGGAATTGTATTGTCGGTCGAAAAATTGCTTAGTAGTTGTTTGACAGTGTGCCAGAATTGTTTTGGTTTAGAGTTCACGCTTAGATTTTCATCTAGATCATTCATATATCTTTCCTTTGCAGCTTTTTTAAAGTTGTTAACTTTGTTTCGAACACACTTGTACTTGTTCCAGTCAGACTCCCTATTTCTGAGAACTGCCAGTTTTTTTTAAGTCGGTCCCGTTTTCTGATGTTTTCTGATCATACCATCAAATCAAGGTTTGTCACGTTTTCTGATTGTTATTTCATGGTACGGGATGTGTTTTTTTGAAACAGATAGGAATGTTTCAGTGAAAATTTCAACCATTTTGTCTATATGCGTCGAGTCACCTTCAGTATATAATTGTTTTTCCCAATCAATATCGGAGAGTTCCAAATTTAATCTATCATGTGGTATGTGAAAGCAGCTTAAGGCTCCGGAATTCGAACTGCATGTGGTTCATCAACATAACCAACTAAAAGTCAAGCCTGCCGTAATCAATGGATATAAAGACCCATACATACAGCGAAAGGGTGTCGTGTAAAGCCAGGCAATTCTTCAAGGATTGGCCATTTATAAACGGACAATCCGTACCTTAAATGTTCGTTAATTAATGGACAATCCGACCACGCGTGGCACGCGAGCTTGGGATTGTTCACTAAATGACGACATGTATAGCTAATCCTGCATGTTAGCTTCATATTTAATATGAAGGGCAATAGCTCTATAAAGAATGTTAACTTACTAAATAACGGCGATTTGTATGAGAAGAAGTGTTTTTGACGAAATAACGGAGATATTTGAAGAAGAGTTTTTGACGAAATAACGGAAATATTCGAAGAAGTGTTTTTAAAGAGCGTCTGATACTGGTTCGATCCATGGTACAGGCTCAGTGGATTATGTTACTCCCCCATGCACAAGACAATTGGTTCATTTAGAACAGCTAGGCTATATAGATACCGTTGAACTTCAGATCCAGGCCTGTGAGAGAAACTTGGAAAAATCAAAGCTCAACTTGTTTGTTTCAGGGCGGATCTAAAGTACGCCGTTTGCATCGTATTTTCCCCGGGGGAGAAACCCCGGCCCCCCCCCATCAATGCGATAGGGGACACCCTCTCGTCGCTTCACAGCTCGTGTCCAATACCCTCATTACGCCACACCGTGGTGTTGCTTGGTACGCAGATTTTCATATTCTGTGGTCGATCGATAATCCACTGGGCGACTGTATTATTATGGTTATTTCGTACTGAGTATAAATCGTACCGATAGAGTCACGATAGTACAACAAAGATTAGCACATGTGTTTACATCACCGGTGTACTTGTGGGGGCATGTTTCTATTATGAAGGCTCGCTATCCCGAAGGTCCGCTATAAAGAAGGTTCTCTATTCCGAAGGTTTTTGTTATTTTTAGGTTAATTCTATATTCTAAAGTATTGAGACTAATTTGAGAGGGTTCATTATCACAAAGATTCTTTTTACGGAGTGTGCGCTCACATCCGAACTGATCCTGCGCGCATACCGATACAGATACAGGAGGAAATAACTTAACTTAGAACATTAAATGTGATTTTGTTTTGTTTTCGCGGGTTTTCTTGAGATTTAATGTCATTACGTGGGCCCATACTTTTGAATTCTTGGCATATAATATGAATGTTGTGGTATATTGTGGACCCTCCCGCATTGGGACATGACACAGGTACAGTTGACTTAAGTGATGTTCTGTGTGGGCTCCAATTTGGAGTTCAATATTTTAAGGGCCAAATTTAGGATTTTATGGGCCCATACCTTTGAACTCTGGGCATATAATATGAATATTGGGGGCATGTCTCTATTCCGAAGGTTCTCTATCCAGAATGTCCACTATTCCGAAATTTCTCTGAAATTTGATACCTAGTGGTACTTTTCTCCGGGTGGGGGTGTTTTGGACGTGTCAAATCATGACCCTGACCTGACCTTGACTTTCGAAATAGTCAATTGAAGGTCAAATCGCGCCTTTCGCCGGAAATCAGATGGGAAACATCCCGGACGAAGTCGGGCCCATCAGCTTGTGTAATAAAGAAGACAGTTTGAAGAAAGTAATGTATAACACGAGAAACGGGAAAACTGGAAATATAGAAGTATGCAAATTTCCCACATAAAATTTGAAAGCTAGTTTATAGAATAATTGTATTATAATTTATATTTATGGCTAATAATATGATCTTGGTGGCGTTACCATTTCTGACTATGGTTTTCTTGTAATATATGACGAACTGTCTTTGCTAGTGGCTGACTACGGACTTGCTGTGTACCTTTATCACAATCTTCGGAACATGGGTACCTTTGTCACATAACAAAACCGATGAGAGTGATCAATTCAGCATTAATAACACCAATATATAACGTAACCACATGCTTTACATCTAGGCTACACAGTTTACTTTATTACCCCAGTTGAACAATACTGTAGTTTGGCGGTTTCTTGGTCCATACATCAATTTAATGTTCAAGTCGACTAAGTTTATAGCGAAATTCCAGTAAATTAGACCTGCACCTTGCCTATATGGACAGTTCAGACCTTATTTGCTGAACTCCCTTTTTAATTTCGCTATACGCCGGTTGAATCGTTCGATCGATTCTGAACAAGTTCGTGGTATAAACTCATCACTTAATTGTGGTGCGTGTACACTCATCACTAACGAAAAGGCTACGTTTCCCAAGGAAAAATACATTTTTTTAAAGCAGGGTTCAATATATTGCCTACTAAATATGGGGGTACTTTCGTATGGGGAGTCTCATAAGCATATTAATTTGCCCGTGCGACGTGACCTTGGCCTTGAAATCGGGTCATTTCAAGGTCAAACGCCCGAATATCACGGGATTTCGATGAAACTTGGTATGTGGGGATACTTTCGTATGGGGAGTCTCATAAGCATATTCATTTGCCCGTGCGACGTGACCTTGACCTTGAAATCGGGTCAATTCAAGGTCAAATCGCCAATTTTGATGGTGTTTCGACGAAATTTTATACATAGGGTTACTTTTGTCCACTGGGTGTTTTGGACGGGTCAAATCGTGACCCCGACCTGACCTTGACCTTCAAAATGATTAATTCAAGGTCAAATCGGGTAAAACCGGATGGATTTCGACGGGTACTTTTGTCGGGTACTTTTGTTCGGGCAGTGTTTTGGACGGCTCAAATCGTGACCCCACTTGACCTTGGCCTTCAAAATAGACAATTCAAGGTCAAAGCCCGGACGAAGTCGGGTCACCTTCTAGTATACTATATATCGACTAGAGTGATTTTCACATGCAGTGAATTAATTCGTCTGTGTTGAAATATGTGGTCGGGTAGACCCATACCCATGGTAGAACAAGTTTAAACCAACGGTTTTAAAGGAAGAAATATATATTTTTCATGAAACTGATAGCAAAAAACAACGGAATCACTGGTGGTTATCATCAAATCGAAGATGAATGATACTCACCAGCGATTTTTTTTCCAGAAATTCGCTATTTTGGTAAATCTAGCCCTGTGGCTAAGTCTCGCTAACTCATTTGTCAATAGTGTTGGTGTTAGAATTACTAAATAATACCACATCTCCACTTGAAATGAAAAATGTGTTGGTTAAATTTGATTTTCCATCCATTTGGAGACGAAAATATATTTTTTTGCTGAAAAATTGCTCTTTTTCATGGAAATATGTTTTCAAACATGATAATTGAAACGAATATCGCAATAATGACGAGCCATTTAATCCATATGATGTAGTAGTTATTGCACAATAAGTTGTAGAAAGACATAGACCGGAGTTTTGAACGGGTTGCGATATGCTGGATGTTATCTAACGCTCTCGAAACACGTTTTTGGTCAAAAGAAATACATATTTTTGATAACGACTTTACAAAATTTCCTAATTGATCTTAATGGGACCCAACATGATACCGTTTAAAGATGTGTTTAAGCTTCCAGACCATCAGATACAACAACAACATATTTTATTGATGAGATTCAAGATTCAAGATTTAGTACAGTTTATTTAATACTAAATTTCACAATAATAACAAGTGCAACGCCAAGCGTGGCATAGGCCCCTGACGCCTAGTTCAAGTCTTCTTGTACTAAAACCAGCTAAGATATTGGTATGGCGATTTTCTGGTGTTTAGTCCAAGCCCGCCTGCATAGGCTTCTTATAACACGACTTAAGCGTTAGTGACCCGCTCAAATAAAACCACAATTATATGAAATAAATTATCACAATTGCGACAATAAACGGATATTTTCCGCAGAAGACATGCTATTTGATCTGAAACCCACATCGGTTGTGATTTGAACGCGGTAATTTAATGTGAAAAGAGACATTTAACGCAATGTTTACATAATTTTAAAAGTATGCGAACTCAGTTGACCTCGCGAACTGCGTTCGGCATTTTCCGGGGAAAATATTCCGTAGATTTTCGATCAACCACGCACGATGAATTCTCCATTGTAATCGTAATTGTACGTGTCAATAAATAAATAAATGCATATATTAAGTAAATATTGAAGATATAAATGTAATACATTAAATAAATTGCGGGAATTACAACCATCTCACAGTTTAAAACATTGTAAACACAACGAGCATTAGAATAATATGGGGGCCGCCATTTTGTTTGTATAGCCAGACCAAACTCCCGAATGTGCCGGAGTTCTTCCGTACGACTTCGGCTTTCGGTTAAAAAGTAAACAAAATATACAGCGATGTCACAAAATGCGATGTCGGTGACAATCAACCGGAATATTCTATGCGTAATTTAACATGAAAGTTAGATTATTATACACCATTATAAATATTTGTATGGATGGAGAATTCATTTTTTATTTTCTAAATCCTATAAGTGGGTGTCGTTTCCCCCTAAACTGGGGTATCAATAACGAAAGCACTACCGAATCCAATGATCCATGCCCACGTCACAAGCTGAAATGTTCATATACGGATGCAAAATTAAGAAATTCCCAAGTGAAACAAGGGCTTCAAAAAATTAAAGTCAACCAAGGGCCTTAAATTTTGTAAAAATGAATAGACGAACCCTGTAGTATAAGTCGGTATCCTTTCCATGGGCTGTGCTATTATCACCATGCCAAAGGACAACGAATCCGACAATTAACACCTGAGTTAGAAGGTGATATGTTCAGACGACACACACAAGGGCCGTAACTCTGGTAAAAAATAAAAATGGACAAAACCCGCAGTATGTGGGTATCACCCCCCCCCCCCGTCTGTGATATCAACATGTCAAAGGACAACATCTGACAATTAACACCCGAGTTACAAGGTGATATGTTCGGACGGACACAAAATTCGCAAATGTCCAAGTCAAACAAGGTTCCTAACTCTGGTAGAAATTAATGGACGAAACCCGTAGTATGTGGGTATCCATTCCCCAGTCTGTTCTATCACCATGAGAAATAACAACGAAATCCGATAATTAACGCCCAAGTTACAAGGTGATAAGTTCGAACGGACGAACATAAATTTCGAAGTCAAACAAGGGCCATCACTCTGGTAAAAATAAATGACGAAACCCGCAGTATATGGGTATCCTTTCTCCCAACTTGTGCTATCACCATGCCAAAGGGCAACGAAATTCGATAATTAACACCCGAGTTACACAAGGTGATATGTTCGGACGGACGTGCGCCCGTGGACACAAATTTATCCGGAGTTTTTCTCAGTCGTTTTTTTTTTATCATTTTCCGTGAAACTTGGCACATACATCAACCACCATGGGAACCTGTGCACCCACGATTATGACGTCTGTCGGACTTTATTTTGTGGAGTTATCCCCCTTTTCAACTTAGAAATTTTTCGCAACATGTATAATTTTGTTCGAGCTTTTATTCCTACATTTTAGGTCAATTTCTTTTAAACTAATTGGCACATATATTTAGTTCCATGGGAACCTGTGCACCTGCGATTATGAAGTCTGTCCCACTTTCGTTCTTGAGGAGTTATTTCCCTTTTTCGACTTGGAACATTTTCGCAACATGCATAATTTTGTCCGAGCTTTTTGGTCAATAGGTTTAGTATTATGGTTAGGGGTTAGAGTTGTGCACCTGCAATGGAATCTTTTATTTTATTATTTTAACTAAATGTTTACTGACATGTGAAACATCTTAGTGTTTTAAAAAACACGGGGTATCCTTAGTCCCATTGGGACAGTCACACCTCCAGTTTTAGATGTGTGTGAACGTGAACTGCTCGACTCTTGACATTACGACAAACTATGACAGTATAAGGTATGTCAGGGCTGAACCAATGGGCGCGCCCCCTATTTTTTGCCAGAACAAGGATTTTTTGGGACGTGTCCTGTGCCATTTGTCTCGGGCACCGGAAGATTCCGCAATGACTATTGTTAACATGCATGTACATATAGTAGTTTACATGTTTTACACTACTCAAACGTAACACAGAAGTGGGCACCCTGGCCCATTTTTCGGGAGGGAGGGAGCCAGGAGGGGAGGGGATGGGATGGGAGTATTGGGGGTAGGGGAAGGAGAGGGAGGGGAGAGGGAGGGGAGGGGAGTGAGAAGGAGGGGGATAGGGGAGAGATGGAGGAGTCACACTACACTCTGGAATACACAATGTAGTCCGATCATTCGATAGTACGGAGGTTTGCCTCAGACTTTATATCGAACGCTCGGACAAATTCTGTTCAACGAAATTTGGCCGGATTTTCAAATATCTAACACCCAAAGCCACTTGATTTTAGAGTTATTCATCTTCATCCGCAATTTAGTCCGAGACCGTCGGCTTGACGAATATTTGCCAGGCCGCCAAAAATTACATATCTCGGGAAATAAAAAAAACTTCAAATATCGCTATCTGATCACTCTGAGCATTGATGCTGGGTGGGTTCCTTGAATCGGAAAAAAAGAGTTTTTACCCCGAAGACAAAGAAATAGTAATTTGGTAGCGTTTTAATTCGGATTGTGATTCTTTAAGACACTCACGATAATTCCTTCAGCAAAAGTTTCTGCAATTACTAGAGAGTTGTGCATGGTCCCTATAATATTATAAAATTTAGTAAAATAAGCCACTGATTGCCAGTCGAAACTGGCTCATAGATAGATACCCCATACAATTAAAGATTATGTATACTGTATGTTATGATGCTTTATGGGATCAAGTTCATTTTATTCTAGTCTGCCCATGTCTGAATCAACTGAGAATTAAATATTTGAAACGCTATTACTACAGAAGACCGAATATTGTCAAATTAACACATTTAAAGACACGGTTGGCCTTGGCGGTGGGTATCCTGTGAAAATATCTCCACCCGTCAAAAACCGCCACAAACAGAAAGAACAACAAAATGTAGACAGACTTTGTCCGTATACAAATAAGAAATATCGTATAAACAGTATATGTTATTGTCATATGTTTGACCATTGTTATGTAAACAAAAGCATAAAAAGTTACTTTTCTGGTGTTTGTTTATATTATGATGGTAAACATAAAGAGCGTTCTTTGTTGGTGAATTCCTAATATGGAACGAATAAAGAGCGTTTATGCCATTTGTGTGCGATTAGCCAGCAGCATTGTGTTGTCTTCTGTAACACAATCAGGCTCTTGCTTAGGTAAAATATAGTAAATCTTTATGATAACATGCTGTTTACACGATGGTCATGGTATATATGAACGAAACTGTATGCGTTTTAATGTTTTTCTGTTTACGGTGATTGGAACAAATATGAATATTTTCGACAACTAAGGCCTCACGTGCCTTTAATGACTATCGTTTTTCATGCTTCTATCCAAATTATATAGTTACGGTGAATCGTAAAACTATTTTCAAGCGAAATGTGCGCGGCTGCTAATGTCTTGCTGCCCGGGTTGCTGGGAAAGCTATTTATGGCGGCGGTAATATAATGGTTGTAGAAGTGTGATACATAATATACCCCACCTACCAGTATCACCCCTGTTTGCACGGAATTTATTTCGATATTTCTTAGACTGGAACTTTGAACTAATATCTGTAGAGGATTAGTTACAATAAATCGATTTGTCATCTGTTAATTTCGGAGAATTTAATCGAACTAAAAAAGGTTGTTTTTCACAACAAAGCCTATATTTGAGCGATGTACAATAATAGTTCCTAACACTCCAGCGCAAACAAGATATGGCATAATTAATGTTCAGTCAGAATCTCATCAAAATTTCAGTTATGTCATTTATCAGTGGGGGTACTGCTTCCAAACAAGAATTGAGAGACGGTAGATCTCCTTGACTGCAACTGCAATCGAACACTATGCGGATAAGGGTTGTAGCAGAGTTTTTTAGAATAGCATGGTGTGGAATATAGTGAATCCTCTGAGACGAATTGTCTGTTATTTCGACCTTTTCAATGAAATCGTGTTCGAGTTGAGTTTCAATTATGTCAGCATATTTCTTGAATAATACAGGTTTTTTCGCCAAACGCCGAATGTTTGCACGAGTCCGATTACTCACAATTTCAATATTCGATGGCAGTTCTTCGCGATTGTCCCGCCATGGAAGTTTTGCTTCATATCTGCCATCCTTGAACTCGATAGACTGTTCACAATAAGAAGCGACAAAATTATCAGTGTCCTCACTTTGCTTTGAATCGATCCCGATTGTTTCCAAGGACCAAAACCGTTTGAGCTCAACATCGTCAGGTTCTGTCAAAACATGAAGCATTGACAAATCGGATCATGATTGTTGGTCGATGTACCACACAATAAATATCCAAGCCTAGAACTCACTGCAACTGTCCCAGATTTTGATGTGACAATCTCGCCATTCACAAATGCATAGTAACTATCGCATCCTATTAACAGCGACACTTCAAAATTATCACATGGGTAATTTAGCGGATGGGCAAGATTCAATGACTTTAATTCAGGTGCAGTTACTCGCGTTGATTGGATTTTTAGTGGTTTTGTGATTGTGGGAACAACAAGAGCTTCGACAGGAACCACTGATCCATCTTGACATATCACATTAATTCGAACCAGATCCAATTCTCGCACCTTCGAGTCGTGAGCCCCAAATGTAGATACATCTAATCTCTCGCACTTAACTGTTTGGAGGTTGAGCTCAGACACCAGAGCTTGAGATACAAATGACCGGTGTGATCCGTCGTCGAACAAAATATGGATATTCACTTTAATGTCCTGTTTGTCACTGATCGCATCAGCAACTGCTGTTTTTAATAACACATATGGGCTGATCTGTGGTATTGTCTCGTTACTTGAAACTGTTGTTACAACAACATCATTCTGTGTAGCAATGTTACTCTTGTTGCTATCCGATTTCGCTGCTTTATTCTGAAGTTCATAATTGTGCTGCGGAAGGAACGACTGACTGTCAAAACCATCAGGTGTCTGTGCATGTGCTTCACATAAACTTGTGTGGTGTTTACGCTTGCAAAATAGGCAGCGTCTTGCTGACCTGCACTGTGTAACTCTGTGATTGCTGCCAAGGCAGTTGAAACATAGATTTGATTTATTTACATAGTCAAGTCTAGATACCCTGGTTTTATATTTCGAGCAGTCTGATGGGAAATGTTGTCCAGCGCAGTAAATACAGCCACGCATTGTTGCCGTTGCAGCTGATGATGGATGAACTGCACTCGTGGATTTAACAGAGGTGTGAAGTGATGTGATCGTACCATCAAATGAGTCCTCACATGATGACCTTGATAGCGAAACACAGGAGTCCAGTATATTTATTTCCTCAATCAATGCTTCCCGTAAATAATCAAGTTCCCATTCCTTGTTCCCATGCCCTCTGGCTATATTTTTCAGTAGGCTTGAAGGCAATTTCTCCCACAGAATTGGCACTAATATCGTTTTGTAAGATTCAGGCGATTTCCCTAGAGATTCTAAGGTGCGTACTCCACTTTCGATAGCGTCTGAAAACTTCCTCAGAGAATGCAAGTCTTCTGCCTTCGGGTTTGTCCAAATTTATCAGGAACTTGATGTGTGCTTGTACAATATTGTGTGTTTGTCCATATCTCACTCGGAGCAGTTTGATCGCCTTCTCATAATTTGAATCTGTTATGGGTAACCCATCAATCGCCATTTTAGCCTCACCAACCAGGAAACTATTTAAATATGTAAATTTTTGAATTTTGCCTACATGCTGGGCGTCATGTATCGCACACGAGAACATTCCCCAGAACGTTGGCCACTCCATAATTTCTCCACTGAATGTTGGTATAGATATTTTTGGGAGCGCAACCATAGCACAGGCTTCATTCTTCTTTCCTGATGCCTCACGTTGGTGTTCGGATGAATCCCTGCTCTCCAAAAAAAGTGCGCTTATTGCTAATTCAGCTTCTAAGAGTCTCTTATTAATGTCATTCAGATAGTCATCGCCTTCAACAATCACATTCTCTAGTTCGTCATCGTCGTCTTTAATGTTCGTTATAATTTCGCTGTCTATCTGTTCTAACAACGTGACTTTCTTCCGCAAATTCGCCAAAACAAGCGTGCCTTCGAGCGTATTGTTTGCTTCTATGGCGGATTCCAATTGACGATAAAGCTTTGTAGCTTGTCGTCTGTGTGCCTTTCGTACTCTTTTTTGCTTTTCTGCCATAATTCCGGTTCGTTTGAACCAAATGTAGAGGATTAGTTACAATAAATCGATTTGTGATCTGTTAATTTCGGAGAATTCAATCGAACTAAAAAAGGTGGTTTTTCACAACAAAGCCTATATTTGAGCGATGTACAATAATAGTTCCTAACAATATCGACCCCGATTTTTTAAGAAGTCAAATTCCACAAGTCATTATAGTAACAGGCCACGACCTCTTAGGAATGCATATATATATAGCCTTGCCACAGAGGAGAAAGACTTATGTAAGACACATCAAATCAGACAATGATCATCCCATGTGCACCAACTGCATGTAGTAAATGTACAGCCAGTCATTAGTGGATATATAAACCCACGTGGAGCTCAGAGAGGGGAGGTTCGGAGATTGAGCATAGCTCCTGATTGCGTATAGGATGTTCACCATGCGGTAGCTATATATTCATAGCACACTAAGTCTTGCTGGTCTCCATGTATCTGTTACAATATTTGTCACATGTCAATAGATGTATGCTGTATCAAATGAAGAAATGATCATGTGTTCGATCTACTATTCACTGATCACTTACCACTAGACCATCACGTCGGTCCAGGTTATTGTCATACCCCATTATGTAACAACTTGTTCATACTATAGAACACTTCGCCAGTTCACTAGTCTGGGTTTGACTAGTACCGATTGAAAATCTACAGTGTCATTGGGGTTGAGCGGACTCCCCATTTTTATCGCGACCCGTTTGCTATCTCAACGAGTAAGTTGTGTGTTCTTTATAAAAGGCTTTGGCATAAGATTATAACGTGTGCATATATCATTGAGACTGTTTGAGCCTCAAAACTAAATCTCCAAAATGGGTCCGACTCGTTACTGATTTTCGGAGTCCGATCAGGTTCATTATCCGTTCGTGAACCTCGGATGTTTAGTGATATATAACGATTCTCTCGATCTGTTACACTTTGAACTTTTCATTTAGTATTCATATACAGCGACTGAGGACAGCACATCATAGACTGGCTGTAGAAGTGACTCGATGGAAAAAAGGAAAGCGCAAACAAACAATGGCTACCAACGATTCCTTATGTAGCATTTGCAGTGGAACAAGGGGACGAGTGTCACGAGTATCACTTCCTGATGAAATGCCCTAATCTTCGTAAACTTAGAATTAACTATTTATCAGAATGCTATCGAAAAGTTGTGTCTAAAGAATCGTGTTATGCATTGTGAAACGAAACCGATATTAATACATTGCGGAACCTATCAATGTTCATTAATAAGGGCTTTAAGTTAACTGAGCACGGTGTGTATTATTATACAGCTTCGATGAAGAACGATGATACCGATGATGCTGATAATGATTATGATGATGATGGTGATGGCGGTTATACTGATGATGGTGATGTTGATTATGATAAAGATGATGATGGTTATAATGACGTAGACGATGACGAAACTGATGTCGATGGTACTACCAATAGGGACGACGACGATGGAGATGATGATGGTGATGATGGGTGATGCTTATATTTGTGTTGTTTTCTGTATGTCTCGAGTTAATTTAGCCATGCTATTTATCTAATTCTCATCTCATGTTACACATATAGTGTCTGAGTAAATAAACTATTATTATTAGCGTATCATGCATGTTCACATGAGTGCTGTGAAAGGTTCAGGGCATACGATCGCGTTCCTACTTCTGACTGATTGTCTATTCGTGTTTTGACAAACAATCAGCATTGTAACATTCGCTATGTGGCTTCCTTTCGGTCTGGAGAGGGATAATATTATGTGCATGGGAGGAACACCATAGCGTATGCGTGGTAAGTATATACATATATACAATGCTTGGGGTGCGGGGGTCTTTTTGTTATCCACAATGGTCCACAATGGCCACGGGCAGGTTTAAAAAAAATCATACCTCTTTTAGGGACGGGTATCACAATTTCTCTTGATTAAAAAGGCAGAATTAACTCATTGGAAAACAAAATATGCGTGTTGTGTGATTCTTATGTCTGTCATTCCTAGGAACGGGGAAGTTTTTCATCGGGTCAGTTTTTCCGCCCGATGTACCGTATATTAACTCATTGGAAGAAAAAAATTAAATTAAAATATATTTTTTTTTTTTTTAAATGTCATGTTTCTTGACCAACCACACCAGTGGCGGACTAACCTGCTAGTCTACTATATATTTTGAGAACTACGTATATATATATCTATGTGTGTGTATATATATATATATGTGTGTATGTGGGTACTTCATAGAATCGAAATCGGCTGCGCGGATCGAGCTCAAATTTCGTATATAAGTGTAAAAACCCACGGAGATCGTCGACGTCGCATTTTGGACAAGCTCATAGCACCGCTTCTCCCTACCCAGTCACAATAAAATGGCACTGTGGGGGTTAACACACCGATGCTCCTTATATCTTCCATATTGGGAGATTTAACCGGTTAACGCTCTTTATAGTCATCGCTATCGATTCACGACCGATACAAGAGGCGTAACTCTATATTTTTTAGATCTGTAATCGAAAACGGCTGCGCGGATCGAGTTAAAATTTCGTATATAAGTGTAAAAAACCACGGGGATCGTCGACGTCGCATTTTGGACAATCTCAGAGCACCGCTTCTTCCTACCCAGTCACAACAAATGGCACTGTGGGGGTTAACATGCCGACGCTCCTTATATATTCCATATTGGGAGATTTAACCGGTTAACGCTCTTTATTGTCATCGCTATCGATTCACGACCGATCCAAGAGGCGTAACTCTACATTTTTTATATATGTATGACGGGAACTTTGTTGGCGAGAAAATGGCTCCCAAGCCGTGAATGCCAACAACAATGACTCTTTTAGGGACTGGTACCATTAGTTAATATATAGCCGTGAATGCCAACAACATAATGCCAACAACAACGACTCTTTTAGGGACGGGTACCATTAGTTAATATAGCCGTGAATGCCAACAACGACATATGCTATTTTCTCTTTACCGCAACGGCCAAATGCATATATCTTATGTGTGTTGTCTGATTGTTATGTCTGTCGTTCCTAGGAACGGGGGACATTTTCATCGGACTCTTTTAGGGACGGGTACTGCGTGCTGTCTGATTCCTATGTCTTCTTCACCGTAATCGGGTAAAATAAGGTCTAATCGGGTAAATATTGAAAAACCAAAAATTTAATTAAAAAATTAATCAAAAAAATTAATTAAAAAATCCAGTAAATTAAAAATGGACAATTAACTCATGTTATAAACAAAAAATTAATATTAACTCATTGAAAAAAAAATATATATAATTAAATATTGTCATGTTTTTGACAAACGCCGCCAGTGGCGGGCTAACATGCTAGTCTTCTATCTCATATATATTTTGAAGACCTCTGTTTGTCTGTCTGTCTGTATGTATGTCATTTATACAAATCTACGATTCTCGACCGATCGGGACGAAACTTGGTACTTGTGTGTAGTTTGACCAGGCGGTCGTCGTTGTCGTATTGGCGAGCCCGTGCAGCGCCAGATTCGCGCATGCGCAGACGAGATATCGGAAACGGGTGGAGCTCTCGACTTGAAATTTGCTATGTGAATGTATCTTGCCCCGGATACGATCTTTATCGGGTCGCCGAGCCCGTGCGACGCAAGCTTCGCGCATGCGCAGACCAGATCTCGGACAACGTCGGGCTGGGTAGAGCTATCGACTTGAAATTTGGTTTTTGAATATCCCGGACAACGTCGGGCTCATCGGCTAGTCTATCTCATATATATTTTGAAGACCTCTGTCTGTATGTTTGTCTGTCTGTCTGTCTGTCATTAATACAAATCTACGATTCTTGACCGATCGGGACGAAACTTGGTACGTGAGTGTAGTTTGACCAGGCGGTCGTCGTTGTCGTATTGGCGAGCCCGTGCGGCGCCCGCTTCGCGCATGCGCAGACGAGATCTCGGAAACGGGTGGAGCTATCGACTTGAAATTTGCTATGTGAATGTATCTTGCCCCGGATGCGAATTTTATCGGGTCGCCGAGCCCGTGCGACACCAGCTTCGCGCATGCGCAGACGAGATCTCGGAAACGGGTGGAGCTATCGACTTGAAATTTGGTATGTGAATGTATCTTGCCCCGGATACGAATTTTATCGGGTCGCCGAGCCCGTGCGACGCCAGCTTCGCGCATGCGCAGACCAGATCTCGGAAACGGGTAGAGCGATCGACTTGAAATTTGGTTTTTGAATAGCCCGGATTAATAGCCCGGATTTTGAATAGCCCGGACAACGTCGGGCTCATCGGCTAGTACTATATATTTTGAGAACTCCGTATATATATATATGTCTGTCTGTTTGTCTGTCTGTCATTAATACAAATCTACGATTCTCGACCGATCGGGACGAAACTTGGTACGTGTGTGTAGTTTGACCAGGCGGTCGTCGTTGTCGTATTGGCGAGCCCGTGCGACGCCCGTGCAGCGCATGCGCAGACGAGATCTCGGAAACGGGTGGAGCTATCGACTTGAATTATTTTTTTTGAATAGCCCGGACAACGTCGGGCTCACCGGCTAGTCTCATATATATTTTGAAGACCTCTGTCTGTCTGTTTGTCTGTCATTAATACAAATTTACGATTCTCGACCGATCGGGACGAAACTTGGTACGTGTGTGTAGTTTGACCAGGCGGTCGTCGTTGTCGTATTGGCGAGCCCGTGCGACGCCCGTGCAGCGCATGCGCAGACGAGATCTCGGAAACGGGTGGAGCTATCGACTTGAAATTTGCTATGTGAATGTATCTTGCCCCGGATGTCAATAACGACATGTTCAGATGGATTAACATAATTATGTGCACACTGATTATTTAGTGTTGTCCACCGCTAAAGATGTATGTGAAGTTTATTCTTTTATCTTTATGTTTCTCTATCGCTGAAGATTTTAGAAGGAGCGTAATATGTAATCTGCAAAATGACAAGCATAATAGTTGCGCAATGAAAGTCAGAATGGGGATAAAGATAAATGTATAACTAATTAAAAGGTTGGATAAACTTAATGTTTATAAAGTATGAAACCGAGTTACCAATTTGGTCTCGTTCAATGAGGGGCTAATTTGTGCAATTGTATCGCTAACAGACAATAAAGCGACAGAGCCCCTGTTCACCGCCTCGTTGTCAGCTCGACAATTACACATGATTTTCGTATGCAAACGAGTCGGAACGCGTCATTTTTGGAGATATACGAGTTGGAGTCTTCGATAAAAAAAGAGTCGGAGCCAGTGTGCATTTCAAAATTGTTGCCATGATTTTCCAATGCAAACGAGCCGGACCTCGTCATTGTTCGAGATGTACGAGTCGGAGCCTTTAAAAAAATCAGTCGGAGCCCGTGTGCATTTCAAAATACATGATTAAATAAAAACGACGGACGATATTGAGGATATCGAAACGTGATTAGAATATCCATATACTCACTCCAACAAAGTGGACAAAATCTTCACTATTTAATACTCAAAATAAAAAAATTCTCTTGACAGTGAAGGTTTTCCAAGACAAAAATGGCCTAAAGTAAACAAAAAATCAGTATAGAGTCGGAACAAACATCGCTAAAGATCCAAAAGTGGGGAGTGAAGTTAATGTTTCTCCCTATATTAACAACACGGTGAAAATAAAATAAGTAAATAATACAGTATATACTTATTTCAGAACTGTAAACTGCTATTTATCTATGCAGCCACTCCACCTGTTGACGAATATAAGATTTTACTATTACTGCCGAACACTTTAGTTACATCGACTATACCATTTCGTTAAACAGGGCATCTGTACTACGAAAAAAATTCAATATTTTAGCCTTGTATTCATCCAGAATTAATTAGTGATAAATAAACCGGAACGATTCGCCAACAAGACTATACTCATTAGATTTAATTTGTATAAAAGCAGTCTGCTGTTAATTTCTATCCAACTTAATTGCTTGTGTAAGTTTTCTCGGTACGTGCATTGGCACAGATGCATCAACTGAGTGGTTCGCTGCACCTTAAAATTCAATTCAATTCAATTTGTTATTGTAAACTCATCGTCTAATTTGACATTTATGAGTACTATTGTCATCATTTACAATTAAAGAATAATATAAATACATATCAAATACTTATCAAATATGGGGAATACACAGAAGAAAATATTTATCAATATAAATATGAATATTATCCAGGGGGTGTACCCGTACATGTGTATGTGAACTTTCATATAAATATATGTGTGATAATGTTATCTTATAATTATTGGGGGTATATAATGTATGTGGGGCGATTCCCTGTACATATGTTGTATGAAGGTGTGCCTTTTTAGATATATTGATAGATTTACTATGATCTTTCTCTGTTATTTGTATCGAAGAGGTCTTGTAATTTAATTGTGTTCGGTCGGTTGCGATAGTAGGCTTTCAAATATTTCGCTCTGAGGGCAGTTAACCGAGGGCAGTTCATAACAAGGTGGTATTCATCGCCGAGTTCATCCATACAAAGAGTGCATCTTCGTTCTGAGTACGGGGTGTTTGTCCAAGAACCAGTTTCCACCGGAAGTCGGTGGTTTCTGGTTCTGAATCTCAGTAGTGCATGGCAGGACGATATTGTTATCATCGAGAGATGTATTTGTACAATTATGTATAACATGATTTATTTGAGAAATAAACATTTGATTTGAACTTTGAAAACATATCTGGGTAACATATTTCTTAGTTATAATATAAATTTCGCATCCGGTGAAGGTTCCAGCTCGAGATTCCATTCATTTTGTCGCGAAATTGGCTCACAGAAGTCATATAAAACATCAAATCTCGAGCTGAGACCTTCATGTACCTGCATGTTGTCAAATATAATATTAAGGAGCAGGAATTGACTAAGAGACATATTACGCAGAGTGGGGGCACGAAACAACAAAAGCCAGGATACAAGGTCCGGGTGGATGGGTGTGGGCCTGAGCGCCGATCGATATATAGCAAATTTTTAAAATGCCATGTTTTGTTTTCCAAATTCATGTTTAAAGATAAATTATGACTACTAACAGGAATTTAAATGTACAGTCTTATAAACTCGGCCAAGATGGAGCATTAATAAAAAAGTTGGCTCCTAGTTACAATATTTACCCAATAATTGTTCTTGTATAACACAATTTCATGGGGTGGGTCTCACTTCTTACCAGGGGAAAATTGCACTGAAAAAATAAAAGATTTTTCTATCAGTTCTCATTGTTGTTTTTGACAATCAATTGTCGCTGCATGCGATGCCAATGCCAAGCTTATTTAATTCTTCTGGTGCTTTAACCCTTTCAGTGCCAGGTCCGAGTTTTGTATCAACCCATATACCCTGTGCCAATGCATTCTCTTATATATGCGAGTCGACCATATAGGTCGCCTGGCATATATAAGAGAATGCATTGGCCTAAAAAAATTTCATAATTTGTTATTATTTTTTACAATTTTTTACAATTTTAATTAATTTTTTCTTATATTCTTTAAATGGTATGAATATTGAATATTGAAAAATAAACAGATTTCCTGTGTTATTGTATGATGTTCATAATTTGGGTAGATGGGACCTTGGATTACTGGGAACTACCGAAATAATGAAAAGCTGAGTAATTTAACATAACATGCTAAATATAAAAAAACCCCAACTATTCATCGTTGAGATGAAAACATTTTATTTTGGGATTACTGTTTCTGCCATTTTCTGCATTCCACTGCACATTACTGCCCCAAACCCGCACTGCCCTTGTGCACCGTCTCTATGTGCGTGTCTGCTCTATACACCGTGGTAGTAATCGTGTGTCCTATGTATACTACACTGTCATAAAGCAAGAACATATATACTAGTAGGTACGGTGCATTAAGGTATGTGTGGGGGGGGGGGGGTGTAGCAGTAAAGCCCCTGCGTTATTGCCATTTGCAAAGAATACATGTATTTTAACAGTGTATTCTTCAAATACTTGCTATTGGTTAATGGAATAGACTCCAGATGGAAAATTATAAAATTAATACAGACTGGACAACCATCTGATCGGTTCGGAGTTAGTCATGCATCACGTGAGAGAATATGCCACACTGCTGTGCACACGCATCATTGCCGCATATATAATGCGAGTAACCTATGGGTATGGATGCTGAACCTTATTTGAAAAGTTTAGTTAATGAGTGTTTTGCGATTTTCAGAGATTTCCGGTGCTTTTCATTAAGCTTACCTGATTGGCATTTCATCATATTCCACACCCCTTGTCTGCCTTATCATGCTATTTCACAGTTTTTCATAAAACTTTAGTGGTGGGTTCCCAATTGCCATTGGAAATTACTTGTGATGGAGGTGTGGGAGTCCGAGTTCGGTAAGGAACAAACTTGCGTTCTGTGGTGAGTCCCAAAAACTAAAAAACCCAAACAGTTCGCACTTTCCAATCGATATTTCAAAACTGGTTAAAGGCACGGGCGGCATTCGTTGCAGAAATATTCATATTTGTTAAAATCGCCATCAACGGGAGGGATATTCAAATATATATAGTTTTGTTAATATGCCAAACATAAGCAGCGCGTAAATAGTATATTGTCGTCAAGACGTACGATGGTGTACGTAAACAAGAACATGCTCGTGTTACAGAAGTTTTGCTTCTGTTTACACACCTCGCCGCAATTCTATTGGTTAATCACACACAAATGATATAAACGCTCTTTATTATTTCCATATCAGGAAAGCAGTAACAAATAACGCTCTTTATGTTTACCATATCCGGATCTAAACAAAAGCCAGGTTCAATAACGTTTTTTTGCTTTTGTTTACATAACAAAGGAAACACATTTGACAATAATATACTGTTTATGCCATATTACTGATTGGTATAAGAACAAGGTCTGTCTATAGTTTACTATTCTTTCTGTTTATGGCGGTTTTTGATGGAGGTGAATATTTTACAAGCATACCCATCGCCAACGCCGCCCGTGTCTTTAAAACGCTCTACCACAAAATTCAAACTGCACTAATTAGCCAGAGGAGACTGTCATGCAAGGGCTTTGGCAACCTTGATGCTCGATGCATTTGTGATGATTCTTGAAGTTCTTGTAACTATGTAAGTTACCCAATATATCATTATTTAGTTGGTCGGATAGTTTCAATGCAATGTCCATTTCAGTCTAAAAGTAGAGAAAATGTAGAAAAATATTCGACTCGTGACCTAAATCGACATATTTAGACAAGATGTTGATTTGAAACAAAACTGGAGCAATCGCAACCTATTTCACTCTATTTGCCATCTAGCAGCGTCGATTCAGGAATGACATTTACAACTGTTGAACATTTTAATCAAACCCCTTGTCACCATGCACGTCCCTTATTATAGATGAAGGAGGTTTGTATAACTCCAATAATCTTGATTTTATGAAAAGTCTTGCTCGGGAACAAGCGTTTCAGATCTACATCTCGTTCAGTTGGTCTATTTATCCCATTTTTTTTGTGCAAGCGCCATGACGCGTGTCAATATAAATTGAGTCACCAGCTAATCCATTTTCTCAAAAGATGCATGTATGCGTTTGACGCGAGTTCAATTGTGGAGCGGGAGGAACATTGAGAGATTTTAAGTTGTTCTTTCCATGGCAAATCACGGATAAAACGTTATATACACTGGTAAGTGTTCCGGTGTGTTACTGCATGCGTGCACTATTGTGAAATATTTATTTATCTGGTGAATTGCATTGAACATTGAAAAATGTTTCGCTAAAATGTTTGTGCTCTTATTTTCGATGTTAAGATATAGTTCTCAAAAGAAGGTATATGTGGCTCTAAATCTAAAAAAATCAATTTATAAAGAGTATTGATAAATCTGCCAGTTCCATTTTATCTCGCTTTCGGCTGTTATATCGTTTGATTTCTTCGCCCCGCGGAAAGTGAAATAATCAAACGAGATTTCTTTTCGTTGATTATTTCGCTTTCCGAGGTTCCCTCGCGACGAAATCTCATTTGATTATTTCGCTTTCAGCGCTTTCGTCGTGCATGGCGCGAAAATCAAACGACAGAACCGCCGAAAGCGAAATAATCAAACGAGATTTCGTTTAATTTCGTGGCTTTCGTGGCGGTTTCCATGGTTGCCTATAGCTCGCGTGGTGATCCGTGCGCGCAACCAGATGTTTTGTCGCTTTCGGCGGTTTCCTCGTTTGCCGGTTTCCATATTCACCGCCCATTCTATGTTCAAGGTGGCCCTGACATTATTCCATACGATTGACTTGACATTGGCTCTATGATGCAAGGTCGTCTGTAAGCAGCCATGAGGTGACCATAGCAGAGTGTGTTCGGGGGGGGGGAAACATCATAGCGACACTAAGAACCATGTATTTATTCAGTAAATTGCCCACTGACGTTCAACTTTTCATATTTTCTTATTGTATTATTTATTCAGGGGCAGTAGGAAGACGGCCAGAAGGTCATGCTGTTCCTGCACAATACTATTAATTAGTATATCACTGCTTTGTTATCATTTCTTATTTATTGTACAAACAAACAGCTACATATATCTACTTAACCCTTTCTATACTAAATGTATGCTCCCAGTCAGTTAAAATGTAACGGTTTATTATTTGAGAGATTTTAAGTTGTTCTTTCGATGGAAAAACACGGATAAAACGTTATATAAACTGGTAAGTGCTCCAGAGTGTTACTGTGTGCACTATTGTGAAATATTTATTTATCTGGTGAATTGCATTGAACATTGAAAATTGTTTCGCTAAAATGTTTGTGCTTTTATTTCCGAGTTTAAGATATCGTTCTCAAAAGAAGGTAAATCTAAAAACATAAATTTATAAAGAGAATTGATAAATTGACATACCCATCTGCCAGTTTCATTTTATCTCGCTTTCCGAGGTTATGTCGTTTGATTTCTTCGCCCCGCGGAAAGCGAAATAATCAAACGAGATTTCTTTTCGTTGATAATCTCATTTAATTATTTCGCTCTCAGCGCCTTCGTCGTGCATTGCGCGAAAATCAACCGACATAACCACCGAAAGCGAAATAATGAAACGAGATTTCGTTTGATTTTGTCGCTGTCGGCGGTTCCCTCACGTGGTGATCTGCGCGCGCAACCAGATTTTTTGTCGCTTTCGGCGGTTTCCTCGTTTGGCGGTTTCCATATTGCCCGCCCCAGTCTAGGTTGTCCCTAACATTATTCCATACGATTTAATTGACATTGGCTCTATGATGCTAGGTCGTCTGTAAGCAGCCACGATGTGACCACAGCAGAGTGCATTTAGGCCAACTTCAAATTTAGATGGACGGAAGGGCGGACACACAAACGAGTCACAAACGGTACCGCTCATTTTATAGTCCCGCTGTTTTCGGGGGGGGGGCAACATCATAGCGACAATAAGAACCATGTATTTATTCAGTAAATTGCCCACTGACGTTCAACTTTTCATATTTTCTTATTGTATTATTTATTCAGGGGCAGTAGGAAGACGGCCAGAAGGTCATGCTGTTCCTGCACAATACTATTAATTAGTATATCACTGCTTTGTTATCATTTCTTATTTATTGTACAAACAAACAGCTACATATATCTACTTAACCCTTTCTATACTAAATGTATGCTCCCAGTCAGTTAAAATGTAACGGTTTATTATTTGAGAGATTTTAAGTTGTTCTTTCGATGGAAAAACACGGATAAAACGTTATATAAACTGGTAAGTGCTCCAGAGTGTTACTGTGTGCACTATTGTGAAATATTTATTTATCTGGTGAATTGCATTGAACATTGAAAATTGTTTCGCTAAAATGTTTGTGCTTTTATTTCCGAGTTTAAGATATCGTTCTCAAAAGAAGGTAAATCTAAAAACATAAATTTATAAAGAGAATTGATAAATTGACATACCCATCTGCCAGTTTCATTTTATCTCGCTTTCCGAGGTTATGTCGTTTGATTTCTTCGCCCCGCGGAAAGCGAAATAATCAAACGAGATTTCTTTTCGTTGATAATCTCATTTAATTATTTCGCTCTCAGCGCCTTCGTCGTGCATTGCGCGAAAATCAACCGACATAACCACCGAAAGCGAAATAATGAAACGAGATTTCGTTTGATTTTGTCGCTGTCGGCGGTTCCCTCACGTGGTGATCTGCGCGCGCAACCAGATGTTTTGTCGCTTTCGGCGGTTTCCTCGTTTGGCGGTTTCCATATTGCCCGCCCCAGTCTAGGTTGTCCCTAACATTATTCCATACGATTTAATTGACATTGGCTCTATGATGCTAGGTCGTCTGTAAGCAGCCACGATGTGACCACAGCAGAGTGCATTTAGGCCAACTTCAAATTTAGATGGACGGAAGGGCGGACACACAAACGAGTCACAAACGGTACCGCTCATTTTATAGTCCCGCTGTTTTCGGGGGGGGGGGGGGGGGGGGGGCAACATCATAGCGACAATAAGAACCATGTATTTATTCAGTAAATTGCCCACTGACGTTCAACTTTTCATATTTTCTTATTGTATTATTTATTCAGGGGCAGCAGGAAGACGTTCAGAAGGTCATGCTGCTCCTGTACAATACTATTAATTCGTATATCATTGCTTTGTTATCAATTCTTATTTATTGTACAAACAAACAGCTACATATATCTACTTAACCCTTTCTATACTAAATGGATGCTCCCAGTCAGTTAAAATTTAACGGTTTATTATTTATTACATGCTTGTTCCCAGAAGTACAGTGTTATTGCCGTTCCATATTTACAAATCCATATGGAACGTACGTTCCATACGCATTTCGTTGACGTAAAATGACGTACATGACGTTCGTCTCAACCATGAAACCGGAACTATAAAATAAAAGCATCATCACACATGACAAAACACGTCCTATGTGTGCCTAAATAAACCTTCTAAGTCTGTATTTTTAATGCACAGATTCTAGGACGCGAAGCGTGTAATAAACACAGAACGACACGATGTGTAAATGGGTTTGTCGATACGGCACTCGTGCTGTCGCCGAAGGATAGAACTCGAGGCACAAGCGCCTCTCGTTCTATCCTTCCGCGACATCATGCACTCGTGCCGTATCGACAAACCCATTTACACACCGTATCGTTCTGTGTATTTATTTGCAGTGATATACATGTAATATAAGCAGACAACTATTTATGGAGGGAAATGTTTAGATAATAAGTTCAACAAAAGTTTGATTAATTTATTATCTGAACATTTCCTACGGGATAACTATACTTGTCAATGAATCTTTAGTATAGAAAGGGTTAATGTCTATCGATCGGATGAATAAGAATGCATTTTATCAGGCAAGTCACATGGGTCAAATTTAGTGTACCTGATTTATACTGATATATTTCCTGGAAGAGACGGCATCTTGTGAAAGTCAAATGACAAATTTTGACGTGCTTTGCATGGAAATCTCCGCAACTAAAGTTATATATAGAGTGGTAAGTGATTCAGGTTGTGAAGTATTGCGCTCATTGTAAAATGATGTTTATTTATATGGCAGGCGGGCATATGTGACTGATTGGCTGAACATATAGTATGGGCGAAGTATGCAAGGGTTTTTTAATTGAAAAATTATTCCGAATCTGATTGTTGCACAACAATGGCGTGACGCCAAATTGACCTTTCAATGGCCTTATCAAGGGTACCCACTCAAATATTTAACATGTTTTCGGCACTATAGAGTCTTACTATTTCTTATCACCATACTAGAAGAGTTGGCTCATAAAATTGAATTAATATTAAATATTTAATTATGAGAATTGATATCTGATTCCAATGACGGTTAGAAACTTTTCATAATCAGTGAACCATAACAACGTCTCAGCAATGTCATGTATCCAGAAAATATCGTCGCGATTCATATCAATTTTAACCACGGTTATATGAAGTAACACTGGTACACACAGTTGGAATTCCACACAACGGGTTTACTATAGCAGCTAATTGAATGTTCAGCTGAGGTTATTAGGTTAAAATTGTCAATTTGTCGGCAAAAAATTAACCCTCCCCAAAACTATTCAGATTGTCAAGTTTACATCCGTGCAATAATAATTTTCCCTTCTTACAAAAGCCATTTTACTATACAAAGAGAGATAATTTGTTGCCGACTCAAACCCAAGATGGTTACAAAATAAATGGACAAATGGACAAAATTGAAATTTTTCGGGCATTTCCGCTCGATCGATTGTTGTTTTAAATAAGAATGGTGCTATATTGTTAGCTGGTTCTTAATTTGTCATACCAAAACCCCGACTTGGCAATGAGATGAGCATATTTTAGCTTTCAGCAATTCGATTTTCATGAAAACGATATAAAATTTGCTCTTACCCTTCCCATGAAATTTTCCTACAAAAGGTATGAACATAACCTGACACCAGGGGTAAATGCGAATAGTGTGTACCTAAACATTGAATACCATATATGATGGCTGCCAATCTGGTTACTAAGATGAAAACAGTAGTGAATTTAGCTCTGCTTTGGTGAGCATATTATGCGTGCTATATATATTACATTTGGTTGAACTTACCACACAGGCTGAAGTATAATGCTATCAGCCGATCGATATACATAGGTGTGTATAAATTTCACTACATGTACATGTACTTCACACGCCGTTTGAATGAGCAAACAACTGCTGCAAGCTGAAGGATATAATGAACGATTTGGACATTTATATGGAAATGACTGACATACAAATGTTTTCAAGCAACATAGTAATATATTGAAATATATTTTGTGCGGCAGTTGTTGAACCCTATGGTGTGGTGTCATGGATAGAGACGATGTCATCGCTGTTGTCGGCATCGGGTGTAGATTTCCAGGAGCGAACAATGTAGACGAGTTTTGGGATGTGCTAAAGAACGGAGAGGACAAAGTCATTCGTGTACCCCGTGATCGATGGAACGTGGACGCTTACTATGACCCAGATCCCGATGCAGTCGGGAAAACATACACGAAATATGCAGGCATTCTTGAAGGGTTTGTATTGTATTCATATACCTTTTTGCTGCTGTTGGAAGCCCATTAATATTTGCCCAATTCAGTACTATAAAATACTTGTATGGGGATGGGGTGAACCGGACATTATCACAGTATTTACCTTTCAGTATTAAACAGTAGTTACTAAAAATGCACGAAAATATGCCCCAAAAAAACAACGATTGATTATTCATCCGCTCCCAAATAGATTTTGATCAAATAGCAAAGCAACAATGTACAGTACAACGTGCATGAAAGGTGGAGAAATCAAATTGTAATACGACCCTGCCTAACTATGCTTAAAAGCCATGTCCTGATTGGCCAGTGGCCCGAGTTACCATGGCTATCTCGTTCCAGTTTTGTGGTACAATTCTACTTTTTCCAATTGTACCACGAAAAAAATCGGTTTATTCAGATCGACGCACGCGACTTTTCCCGTCTTTTCTAACTCCGCGCAAACGGGGCATCAACGGAGTACACCCGCACCCGTAACCCTTTGAATTTTGCTACATCTTGACAATCTTGCGAATTTTCTAGCGATTTGTCGCTTGAAACCAGTTTGGTTGCCAATGAATATGGTCCAAATGATGTTATGGTATATTGATATATGTTACGACCAAAGAAAGTTACTTAATAAGTATATTAAATGACAAAATAAATCCATGGGGCCGGGCTGTGCATTCGTCGATTCGAATCTCGATCATATTCGTCGATTCGATATTTCGGAATCAAGTTGAAAATGAAAGCGTTTGTTCACCAGTACAGAAGGGGGATAAGATCATTTAGATCTCTTTGTGTAAGGAAAATGGTCCATAGTCGATGATCATATTCATGTTGTCCCAACAACGTTCAACACAGAAATGACCGCAATTCGTATTTCCTGTACAATTTAAATGAAAGGCACGGGCGCCGCTGAAAACACATCGTTTTTTAGCCAATCACAACGATTATTTTCTAGAAGAGGTGCCTCGAAAAGTCAATGGGGGAATTTCATAACAAGACAAGATTACCGGAGTATTCCATGCAAATAAATCGAGTACGCCCAATACGAATTACACCACGAAATGTTTTCTCACCTGAGACCGAAAAAGCGCAGTATTGAGTAGAAATTGAGTACACCTGAAGTCGAACAGAACAGATGTCATATCAACTTTCACGTTGCATTATATATATTGTGACCATATAAATGATATACAACTATAGTGACTTCTTCATTATTTCACTATCCGATACCATGGTCGTTTCATACCATATTTTTTGGTTACTTTTTTTTATTTCGTACTTTACAGAAAATCATTTATTTGTTTCCCTATGGTGTGACATACATGACTGATTGTACATGTATAGTGATATGGTATCATTGGTATCAAAAGACGAATTGATTTCCACCATGGTGCGAAACGACCAAACAATAAGTTACGAAACTACAAAAAATATGGTGCAAAACTACAAAAAATATTGTACGAAACGACTTAAGACGATCCAAAATGTTGTGTACCCATTTATATCTCATCTGCAAGGGGAACAACCAGACACTGACCCTTTAGACTATCAGCATCTAACATCATCAGACTCCAGCAAAGTGCCTACTCTTGTGTGCCAAATAATTGTACCTATATGTTTATTAATTTTATAAGAAAAATCCACCCTGCACGATGCTTAAGCCTTATTATCATACATGTAGATCTGCACATTTAAACAAAATTATGGCTCTGTTCTAAATTTAAATAACAAATGCTATACAAATAGTGTAATTACAATACTAGTACAAGAGACCGGATTTTTCATTTGAGATGTTGCGCACACAGGGCATGTAGACAACGATGGTTACATTTCCCCATGCATATATCAATTTTAAGCATGTCAATTGCGAAAACTTGCTTTATAATCAAGTCTAGACACAAAAATAATTGTTTAACGGTACTCAATCCGATCAGATGCTCCTAAATGACTATTTCTTTGGCTTCGGGGGTAAAAAATATTGATTCGAGTCGAGGAACCTACTCATCAACACTCCGAGTGATCAGATATCAATTTTTTAAGTTTATTATTTCTATTGTTTGTGGCCCAAAAACACGTCGTCAAAAAGGTGGTCTCGGTCAGAATTGTGGATGAAGATGGATAACTCTAAAATCAAGTTATTATTACCACTTGATTTTAGAATTATCCATCTTCATCCGCAATATTACACCCTGCAGTTGTATTTGGCACACAAGATTATACCGGTAAACAGAAAAGTCTGAACAGTAGAGTCTAAAGGCTTTATACCGAATCACAAACACTGATTTAATATCAGTTTGTGATCAGCATTTGAAGATGGGTTTATATCTATAGCTTCCTAAATATGTTTTCTATAATTGCCAGGGTATAAAATAATAAAATCGAGTCGAAGACCCATGTCAGGAAATGCTTATATCAATTATCGATATTATAAAAGGGGGGTATACTGTTTTGCACCTGTCTGTCCATCCGTCTGATGTCTGTTCAGGGCATAACTTGAACAGTAGTGCTAATAACTGCTTGGATCTCAATGAAATTTGGTATACATGTAGATATTCACCACTATGAGGACATTCAATTTCTTATATAATGTGATTATCAATTGGGACATATTTTTCGTTACTATTTTTACAACAAACCGTCATGTCATAAAACTTTCAGGCGATCTGAGATAGAGTTCTCCCACTTGCTACACTCCAAACATTTTTGCGAGCTGTAAAATGTCCCAAATTAGTTGTACATGTGTATGTATCTAATATACCAGAAAATATAAAATAAAATCAATATTGTCAGATAGAAGCATTTCCGGACAGGGGTTTTCAATTCAAATTTATTATTTTTGATACTTCATACATATTTCAGGAAACTGCTGCATATAAAACTTGGTTTAGGGAGAGATAGACCATCTTTAAACTGTAATTACATTAAAAACCAAGATTATTCCTTAAATGATAATTTTGAGAGGGGGGGGGGGGGCACTGATTTTCTAATCTTTCAACCCAAATCAAATCAACACATGTCTATCAACTTATCAAGCAATACTACCGGAAGTATACCGGTACATGTAAATTAGAAGGTGGCACAAGTTTGAAGTCAGAATCTCTGAGTGCATTCTAATTACAACCACAGGGGTCCGGGAACTTCTTAAAAAATCTTTATCTATACCTATATTTGTGAATGTCTATTCTATATTAATTCACGAGGGACCTTCTAGATGGCTCCAAAGGGGTCTAACAGGGGCAATTTCTAACGAGAAAGATAATCAACATAATTGTGCAGATTAGAAATGTATACAGCACTTGACGGTATTGGGGTAAGGGACAAAAAGTGGGAGGGGCAAAACAATACCACACTGCATTAACATGGGTAACGACCCTGCTAGTTACATAATATTTAGAGGATATTACTTTGTTGGTTTGATATTAGACCAAATATCGGCCTGAGGTAACCTCATATCGCAATCAGCCTGACATCGAAGGCTGATATGAGGTTACCGAGGGGTCTGAAATCAGGCCTATATATTCAAACCAACCAAGTACATGTAATACCCTACACATATCTATTAATTTGTTATTTCTTATGAGAAAGATAATTATCATAATGGTGCAGATTAGAAATGTCTACAGTGATGGTATTGGGGTCAGAGTAAAAAAGTGGGAGCATTAACCTGGGCAACGACTGGTCACCCTGCTAGTTATATAATAATTAGAGGACATTTCTTGGTTGGTTTGATATTAGGCCTGTTATCAGCCTAAGGTAACCTCATATCACTATCAGCCTGACATCGAAGGTCGAAGGCTGAAATGAGGTTACCGAGGGCTGAAATCAGGCCTATAATATCAAACCAACCAAGTAATACCCTATCCATAACATTAATTAGTTTGCCTCTTAGTAACAGTGTACTACATGTATGGACAACTCTTTCAAATGAGTGACATCACAAAAAATCATTGTCTATGCATTATTTAACAGTGAAATAGAATTATGCCATGTTGTAAAGCCTAAAACTATATTACTCAATTTAAGGCAAATTGAAGTGATATTCACCTACAGTAAGTACATGTACAAATGTAGTTTGATAACAAGCCGTACCGGGCAAAAATTCGAGAAAAAAAAATTGGACCGATATAGCCATCAGTAGGAAACTTCCTTCCAATGGGTGCTGTCGTAACATACAGGTATCAAGGTGCAGCCCTGGGAATTAGCCTAGGCAATAGGCAATGCCTAGGTAAAAGCAGAGGCAAAATCGGTTTGCCTAGGCAATAATATTTCCTAGGTAAAACAAGTTCATTGGGTTACTAAAATTGATTTGTGTATATCAGAAATAGAACCTCTTTAGCCAAAATGATTTCCTTAAATAACTCATTACATATATTGTCCTACAATTGTTTCCATGGCACTGGGCCACTAACTACTACCGTAGTAGTTACCCGTTATAAGGACACTTATTTTGGAGATGATTTGTGGAATTGTACATATATGTTGAGTAATGGCCTGGAAATAATGTTCCGCAAAATAACTAGGCAATTCTGGGCAATTCATGTTATTATTGAATCATATTGATTTGAGATGGCAATATTGTTGCAAAATTGCTTAGGTAAAATCTGTTTTTGCCTAGGCCGATTTCCTTCACCTAGGCAAATTTTCCTTAATTCCCAGGGCTGAAGGTGGACCCCCCTCCCCAATGGGGAGACTATCTAGCCACGTCTCTGATTTCAGTGGTCACACAATGAGTGAACAAGAGATCCAGAGCTCTTTCGCAGATAATTCATGGCTTCCTATACTTAAACTGAGGCCAGAGGGGCTTGTTAAGAAAACAAGTACAAATATACATACAAAAACATGCGTTTGTAAAGCATTACATGTATATCAATAGAATATTGATGCATTTATAATGTTTGATAAAGTGGCACCCTCAATTTTACTTGTTTTCTTTACAACAAGCCCCTGTGACTATATCACATGTACAATTAGTTCAAGATTGAACTTAACACTAAACGCTGCTTTAATATTTAGTATTACCTTTATTTGGAAATAAATTATAATGTGCAATGGACTGAACAGCCAATAGGTTGCTGGACATTTCGTGCCATAGAAGTTTGACATAGAGATGTTTCGCACCAGGGTTCTGGACATTTCATACCGGTACATGTATCATTTCGACAATTTGTACCATTGAGTATACCGTATGATTTTTTGGAAATAACATTAAAGTTACTCAAACCGATTCGATGGTTCCCATGTTATTAGATTCCAACAACAAACATTTTTTTTGAAATGCCGCTTCGGTTATCAGAATCGATTGATGGCCCAAAAAAAAAATATGCTAACCAGCAGGGGGAGGGGGGGGGACGGAAAAAAACTGCGGGACACAACGTACCGGGGGGGTGGGGGGGGGGGGGTTCCTAGGCGTAAAAAAATTTACACGTAAATTTTTTCCTTATTCATTTAGGGGGAAGGTTGTCGGAAAAAATTTGCATGTAATATTTTTCCAAATATGTATTTTCAGACTCACAACTTCAATTTTCTCTCATTTTATAGAATATGGATTAACCTTAATATCCAAATCATATATACATGAGTAGTACAATCCACATAAAACAATTTTGGATAACCACTGTCTTGGTTTACATGTGATATTGACCCCATTAACCCTCTTAATAATGCCGACTATGTCAGTGTCTACCAGTCGAATGCAGAATTCTACCCTGCGATCGCTTATCTGGCAAATTTTTACTGCAGAACTATCCCATGTATTAAACAATTTCTCCTCCAATGGTATCAGAAAACAGTTATATGCTGGTATCTCACTCATCTCATTTGCATCTTTTTCAAAGTCGAGGTAATGACTAGTTGTCATTTTTTAAAGTGCATACATAGCGTTGCGATCACCAATATACATGTTTGTACATGTCATGACATCACGAGGTACAAATCTGCGTTCTACTGGTAGACAATGACCATTTTAGTCATAATAATCTAAACTAAGTTACCAAGCACCTTCTCGTGAATTGTATGCTCCGGTGTTTTTTTCGGTTTCCGGTCAAACCGAGTTGTTGTCCAGCTGGGGTAGATTTGATTTTTCTGGGGGGGGGGGGGGGGGGCAATGGTCAGTGGAAAAAACTGCAGTTTTTGCTGTTTTGGGGGGGGGGGGGGGGTACCCAAACCGAAGAAAACAGTTTTTTCCACCCTGTGTCTGCAGTTTTTTTCCGCCCCCCCCCCCCCCCCTGTAACCAGTCAACAATAGTAAACAATTGCTCAAAACCTGTTATTTATCAACATTTTGTGGTCAACACGGGCTCGACTCGAATCAAATATGTTTACACCCGAAGCCAAGGAAATAGTAATATGCAAGCGTTAATTCGGATTATGTATCTTTAACTTTGTTGCCACAATTTCAATTTGTTAATTTTTTTTCGCAAAAAAAGAAAGAAATATGTTTACATGTAATTGTCGGGTTGTCATCATCACGTAACTTTAAATCGTAAACATGTTCGCTTTCATTAAGTTAACAAAATTAAAATAATTTTCCACATGGTACGCTGCATATGCATGACCAATTACCATTTGTGGGAACCAACAAAATATACAAATGTATATGGTGTGAAATGACAAAACATATGGTACGAAACAATCAACTGTGTGGTTAAACATCTACAAATTCTTAAACAATGTTCAAGAAATTTAGAGGTCTCCCCTCTTACAATACAACAGTGAGCAATGTTCCAGGAAGACCGATCAATGAATCTATTTTAACTCGATCAGGCTATTATTGTATGTACAATGTATATCGGTTGTTCACCTACACTTGTCCAACTGATTTTGGAGAATATATACAAGCGAAATTGTTAAAAAAAAATTTTTATTAATTATAATAAATAATCATCAAATTGGAAGAGTTCAGCATCAGCTCCTTGCCTGCATTGTTGAATACGGCCCACGTCGGATTACCATCGGAAAAAACATCGAAAATAGGTGATTTACTTCCCAAATTGCCATCGTAGTTTTAGAATCTTTTTCCACCAAGAATGTGTTGAAAACTGCAGACAACTGTTCTATGCACATTAGAGTCCAATAATTTTGATTCTTGGTTGATAAACATTCCTCTAAAACATAAATCTGTCAATTAAAGTGTCAATTTGTTTCAATTGCGAAACGTCAACCTCCACCAGTCCACTGTGACTGTCCAGAATCGAAAATCCAATTCACAATATTCTTCGAAAATTCTCAAAACAGCGTCCAACGTATAGTCCAAGCACAACTCCGTGATATTATATGATTACACACTTCAGTCATCAATACTTTCTAAATGTCCAAATTGTTGAAAATAGTAGATTTGTATCGTAAGTCGCCATAAACAAAACAAATGAGAAAACACGTGGACATGTTTACGTCTTATTCCATCATCCGAAAAAAAGTTGCGTTCCGCCATTGACGTCACGCTTCTTTGTGCACATAAAACTGGCGAGTGGCTTTTTAGTTTTTCCTTATTATTTTCGACGTCAAAAAGGCATTAAAATCTCGATTTTTACGCTATAAGTTGGTGTTTTCGAATATGATTCGTTTTTAGTAACCTTAATTCTACATTATGACACTGGTATAGTTTATTTTACTGAACAAAAAGTTTTATTAACAGTTCCCTTTTAAGGATATACGCATCCAATATATACCTGATTATCACTAGAAGTATCCCAGCGAAGAAAAGTTTTATCGACTATACTACATTTCGATTCAAAATATTAGTATATTGCGGAGATTGTCTTTGTCTAACACGATTTGTGCCTTTAATGAATTGCCCATCTGTTGAGACCGGGGGTACCTAACTTGTTCCCCTCAATTGTTCTATGTGGGTGACAATGAACGTGCTTTCGCCCAGATGATTGATATGCAGAGGATCTCCAACTCGTTATGTTGGGATATAAGATTTTATGAAACGAGTTTGATAAATTTGATTCATAAGAGTCGTATATGTACGAGTTGTGAATCAAATTTATCAAACGAGTTTCATAAAATCTTATATCCCAACATAACGAGTTGAAGATCTTGTATATCAATTGAAAAAACTAGAGATGCATACTTGCACGGCGTTGACTGAGAAGCTTCACAGCCGTATACGATAGTTTTCCGCGCTCTGGCTTGTTTCCCAATTTGCCTCTGCGTTTGTGTGCCTACCTTATAGTGCAACGAATAATTTAACTTTAATGAACAAAGCAATCATTTTGCAATGTCTGATATTGGTGTCAAGTGCGGCTTTTCGAAATTGTATTAATCCGCGCGGTAATTTTGTTGGCGCGATGCCAAGTATCACGGGAAGCACGCGGCTAATGGTCACTTGTAAGATATAAGGAAAAATGTAATGGCTTTTCTAATGATATAATAGGGGTTTCATGTAGTATATATACATATTAGGTGGTTTATATAGATGTGGCATGACTAAATATCTAGAGGATATTACTTGGTTGGTTTGATATTAGGCCCGATATCAGCCCGAGGTAAACCGCTATGCTATTGATTAATTAGATCGCCTCTTGTAATATCGACAACTCTTTCAAATGAGTGACGTCACATTAAACGAAGTCTACATAATTATGTCCGCAGTGAGCTATAGTTACAGCATGTCGTACAACAATATTACTCGGATTTGTGATGTCGTAAAATGATAATACTCTGGTTAAGGGCAAATTGAAGCGATATTCACCTAGTTCTATACCAAGCAGTTCTTGGCAAAAATATAATATCTAATTCACAGTATGTGCTATATAAGTGCAAGATTATGGACGTGGCATGTGTATATATTGTGCCCATGGATTTGCTGATGTTGTACGTACTTGTATATATATATTATGCATGTTTGCAATAAACTTTTCCTAATTCTGATAAAAACAAACAGTAGAATTTGTTGAGTTATGAAAATTGTGAGTCGTTTTTATAACATTCGAGGTTATATTAAATATTATAAATTTCAACACAGTATGTAGTCGAATATATTGCAATCTTTAAATAAACGGGAGACGGTAATCGTTTACTACGTGCCATAATTTTAAATTCTCATCGGGTAAACTTTAACTTCGAATGTTTCGACAAGCCTGTAGAATAACGATGATCTGTAAACTTGAAAACAAGATGACAGTACTCTAAAATAAAAATTATCGAGAATTCTAGGGCTGTATTCAATTGTCCTCACAGAAGTAAGACATAAAATGATACATTTCGCCATATCAGAAAGGACTAACACATTCGGTAAACCTCGTCATATTCCTTACCGTTTCAGACTCGGCTTTAATACAACACCATGATTAGTTCGAACTCTATCACGTTATTTTTAGCTGGGTGACTGCATGGGTCAAGGATATGCGCGCATTTTTGAATTTAGTAGTATTCCATCGATTCGTGGGTATATACGAGAACAATTACATTTAACGTCGAATTAAGCATTTTTTAAGTTTTGTTTTACAACAATGCTATATAATAGTGTATAAAATATATATATGAAATTACCGATTGGCCTAAATTGACTAATAGCACTATTGTTGCGAGGTGACAAGATTAGTTGGTACGTCGACGATATGCCGGCGTTGTCGGTAGCAGACACCGTGAATCTGTGCTATCAACGGCATTCACATCGAATGCTTGGTTCATGTTTTCAGATATTTTGTGATCAAAGATCATGAACCATGCATAATTATTTTATCGAACAACTCGTCAAATAGTAATACAAGTAATCGGACTATTTTATGCGGAACGTCGGCTATATACATAGTGGTGACACATTTCTTCCAGATCTGGATATATCCTTCAGCTAAAAAATACTTCTAATTATACCAGAGAGCTTGGCCCCAGAGGTCATAGGTCGAGGAGTTCACAATGAGAACTAACAGCTATAGTCATCGATCTTTATTGTTCAATGCTGAAGAAAAGTCAGGACCAGATATTTTACTCTTTTAAAAACACTTTGACCTCCCCAACCCCCCCCCCCCCAAAACTCCGCTCTTTAAAAACATTTCTTCAAATGTGTCCGTTATTTCGTCAATAATCATAATCATAATATCCTAACCTCATCCTAACCTCGCGTGACACGATCGTGTTACTGCGATTGGATACCAATCGCTATCTAATCGTGAACTTCCGATTCAATATATTTCGCTATCTAATCGTGTGTGTATTGGCTGGCTATGACTATACACTTGGCGGAAAAAGTCATGCACTTTTACGACACCAAAGCTACACGTTTTGAGTTATTGGCCCGACTTGAAACAGAAACTTTAAATTATAAGCCGTTGCTATACAGAGACTGCAGTGCGACCGTCACTTCATTCAAAACAGTATATTTCCGTGCAGACACATTGCATGCATGGCTGCATTGCGTCGATCGCTCATTCGGTAGTTGAAATATTCCTCCTTGCTATACAAGTTTCGTAATGCTACACGCTTGACTCAAATCTTCTGAACCGTTTGATCACGTACGTGCAGGCGCGGAATGGCCACGTGAGTCAGGTGACTGTCTTTGGCACACGTTACAATTTACGCGTACGAGTGGCTGAACCTGGCTATTATAATTGGTTAACGGAGGATTAGTTATATCATTAATGCGGTGTAGTACTCAGTGGCAGTGACGTGGTGACAGAGGGTTGGATTGGGGGTGAGTACCCCTCCCCAAATTTGGACGCATTTGTCAACAGTTGGAAAATGCATGCCTCACACAGACTGATACGGCATTAGTTGGAAATTTTACATCAAATATAGGTTGAATTGTTCTGATTGTTGTAATTAATAATTAGTGGGGAAATTGCTGTATGTTTAGTCCAACAGTATCATATTTGTCTTCTTGTTGTCCAAAAATGTGGTCAGAAATAGCCATCAGTTTGACATTTTCAAACATTAAGGGGTGTCAGGTGGGAACGTTCCAACAGTTGAAAGAGTGTGGCGTTGTAAATATCAAAGTCGATCGACACACCCAACGGAGACCCAATAACCACGTCCCTGCTCACTGTGATTTACCCCATGGATTTTAGAGTGTATATATTGTCTTCATTCTGGGAATGTTCGCCTTCGAATTTCTAAATTTTCTTCCTGGTCCTATATATAAATATCGAGGATCTATACGAGTTCCCAGTTTGTAGAGAAAATTACCAAACGAGTCCATTAATTAGGTCTGGGCCAGGGCGGGGGGGGGGGGGGGTAGTAGTAGTAAAAAATTTGCAGGAAGGTATGCCGTTTTTTTGGCATCTGGCATTTTCGGGGACCCACCACCCCGAACCTGCAAAAAAAATAATTTTTTAGTCCCAATTTTTTGACACCCCCCCCCCCAAATTTCACTAAAATTGGTCTAAAATCTCATAAAACTCCACTGATATCACTCTTATGACTGGGACTGATCTCAATTAGTTCAAATAACAGTTTAACCTGTTTCAGAAGCTGTTTTAATTGAAAAAAAAAAGTTTTATAAATTGCTGATCATCTGTAAACCTAGGTCATTGTGCAGAATACACAAAACTTCATAATTTCTAAATATTTCCTGATTAGTCTGTCAACCAGCCCATATCTAACATATTCCATACCACTTATGTGAGTCTACTGGAGCAACTTAGTTCTATTATACTAAACCAGCTGAAACAGGCTCCATTTGGGAGCCTATATTCAGCATCGGAGGTACATGTACATGTGGCCCCCTTTGTTGGACTTCGCACACATTTTGATCTTAGACGGACCCTCCACTTAGCGGCGGCCACTTTGTGCGCTTCAAGCACATTTGGTCATTGAAACATTTTGATTTACATATATTGTTTTAATTTTTTTTTTTTAAAGATTGAATTCCTTGCTCAATTTAACAAAACCAATTTTTTTTTTTAAACTAATACCATTATAACATCTGCCAGGGTACCCAGAGTCACCACACCAAATTTAGTTGAACTCGGTCCAGGGGTCTGAGAGAAAACTCCGGACATATCCTACTCGTGTATATATATAGATGACAAGCAGTCACAGCACTATTACTTGTGAGAGATCATCTGAGTTGAAACTTGAAACACATGCAAATAATTCACTGATTGGATTGATGCACTGATGACATATATTTTCCACCCATTGATAGTCATATTATTGTTTGAGACAGTTGTTTGCTATTTTTCCATGCACACAATTATCTAGGCATTAGTTGCATCAGGACAAATTTACTTATATATGCAAACTTAGGAATTGTACAGGATACACACAATTCCATTATTTCAAACCATTTCCCGATTAGTCTGTCAACCAGCCCATTATCTAGCATTGTGCCTTAACACTTCTGTTAGTCTACTGGAGCAACCTCTATATGAGTTGATAGACATGAAAATATTTCACTGATTGGCTTGATGCACTGATGAAAAGTGTGATGACAGTTATATTCTAGCCATTGATAGTCACATTAATGTTTGAGGCAGTTGCTATTTTTCCATGCACACCACTGTGGAGGATATGCTCCTCGATTGCTCATTCCGCCCGAGAAAATGCCGATTCCGTTGTGACTTTTTCCGCTTGTCGACCGAGCAATTTTCAAATTTACTAGCCGAAAATCTTACAAAGACAGCTATAAGATAAGTTTAATATCATATTATGTTAATATTTACCTCTAGCTTCAACCGGAACATATTCTCCGATCATTTTGATGCCAAAAAAGCCAGCAAAATGTAATAACCGGTGATTTATGTTTTCGCTCCGATTCCCGCTCTGTATGTTCCGTTGTCGCCCGAATAAGTTCACTTGTCGCCCGAGCAATGCTCTTTAGATTTCGACTAGAAACGTCTAGTTTTCTAACGATAAAATCTCCATGGGACGGCCCTTAATTAGCTTTTGTCGTCAAAATGATGACGAAAGTATTAAAGGGGCGTGCAATCAGACTCTTTATCTGTACATTTTCGGATAATGTTATCAAATGTTATCAATATCTTCATTTTCCTGATATAAACAGTATTCGTCGTTGAAAACATTAATTTCCAGTTTCGCGCCGGAAGTCGCACATTTTACTTTGAAATTGTGCTGAGCAACAGCTATAGGTCAGTACGGTATACCGAATAGAAGGGCACATAATCAACGATGATACAAGAGGTTAACTATTATGGCTTTTGACTGAAAACGAAAATTATCATGAGTGGATGCAAGCAAATACCGATTTTCCACGAGCGGCTTGCTTGAAGGCCTACCACGAATGATAATGTGTTCAGTCAAAAGCAGTAGGCTTCCTTTTTATAATTGCTGTCAGGCGATTGTTTTGCCGAATTAAATGTAGACGAAAACGAATCAGCTGATCGCCAACTGAATGACTCGTCTCTGGCTAATAGATAAAACACTATATACACGAAGCTCGATATCGCTCTGTATACATGCATTCCCATCAGAGATCAGTACCATAGACTAAAATCTATGTCAGTACGGACTATCGCCATCTTAAAAGTAGATGGCGTCACTTACGTCATCGATAGCAACATAATGAACGCTGATACGAAAAGCTAACAACCCCAACATATTCCCCGATACAGTTACTAAATTGCTGTAGATTAAGGTAGTAGTACCTCCACTGACTAATGTTACATGCGCAAATTATTATTTTTATAATATACATGTAATAAATAATGACATTTAATAAACAATTAAGCTTATAAGCGCAATAATGAATATCTAATTGAGCTTGAGCGCAATAAGAATATTCCTTATTGCGCTTTTAAAAGCGCAATTAGAGATTCCTTATTGCAATTAGGTATAAGCGCAATAAGATATTATCTTATTGCCCTTAAGTGAAATTATATATTCCTCACTGTGCTTAAGCACAATAAGATATTCTTTCATTGCGCTTAAGTTCAATTAGATTTTCCCTTATTGAGCTTAAGCGCAATTAGGGATTCCTTATTGAGCTTAAGTGAAATAAGACATTCCGTATGTCACTTAAGCGCGATTACATCCCTATTCCACTTAAGCGCAATTAATATCTCCCTCATGAGATCACCCCTCTGCATATAGTAGAATCCGAATAGGCCTACATGTGGACAGTCACCAGGTCACCAATAAACTCCACCTATTGTACTATGGATTACACCATTTTTGAATTACGCAAAAAGGAAGATTTTTAATTGCACTTAAGCACAATTAGCTCTTATTGTACTTAAGCGCAATAAGAATATTATCATGCATAATCCGAATTAACGCTTGCAAATTACTATTTCCTTGGCTTCAGTGGTCAGAAATATTTGAATCGAGGAACCCACCCATCAAAGTTCGGAGTGATCAGATATAAAATTTTGAAATCTATTATTTTTCACCACCGATAATTTTTAGTGGCCAAGTAAAAGGTCGACAATTTGTGGATGAAGATGGATAACTCTAAGTCTCTCTAAAATCAAGTCTCTTTTTTGTGTCAGATAATTGATAAACCGCCAAAATGTTGATAAATAACAGGCTTTGCAGGGCTTTGGGCAATTTTGTACTACAGTTGTCTGTGGTTAGCATTATTTTTGGGCAATTAATCGATTCTGATACCTGGAGCTGAATTTGAAAAAAAACGTTGTTGTTGTTGGAATCTGATGACATGGGGACCATCGAATAGGATTGAATACTCTAAGCTCAATCATTTATTAAATGTCAATTTGGCTTCCCATATACATGTACATGTTTGGTCTTTTTAATAAAGTACCTCAAGATAATTATTACGGGAAAATTAAAAAAAATATCGCATCAAAATAAATACCAGTGACGTTGCAGATATGTTGTTGCACAAGATACTAACTCGTTGTACTTAGTCAATCATTACAGGACAATTGACCTTTACGTTGAACGGCCATGGAGCCAGCAAAATGAAGCAATTAACTGGATTGCGATAAGCAGTTATCCATGTCATGAATCGGAACGCTGAGAATGTGCGTGTCGTGAATCGAACACTCCGAAAACAGAATCGGAACGTATGGTAGTGTTACTTTGAAGTCGTTATGTCAGGTTAAAATCGCGTATTTTGATCAACTGTATTTTTAAAGTACCGATGGGATGTTTGCGGACACACATAAGCTATTTGTTCTTCAAAACGTTGTCTCTTTCGCTTCGAAAATCACATTTGTACGCAATACTTTTTTTCTTTGTGTGTAGATTTGAGTGAGCAAACCCTTGTAATTTGGTTCAGCGTGCTATATATATATGGGACAAAAGAATAAGTAGGCCTAAGTGAAGAGTAAAATACCTTAGAAACAAGTCATATCATTTGAATCTGTCATCCCATGAGCTGCTTCACCGATATACACCAATTAGTAAACATAGTCGTGGAAAATCGAGCAAAACTTTCACGGAATCGGAACTTATACCGCTCGGAATCGGAATTTTGCTCGAGCGGAATGAGATATCGAGGAGTATATCTAGCCATTGATAGTCACATTAATGTTTGAGACAGTTGCTCACTCTTTTTCCATGCACACAATGATATTGGCTTTAGTTACATCAAGACAAGTTTATATATTTCAGTTTTACATTTCTCGAAGCTTCTTTCCGATTTGGTGTCGGGAAGGAATTTTTGCACCCAACCGCCCCATATGCAACATGCCATATATGTCATCTCTACTAAGGCCCATATGAGGTCCCCGTAACATAAATATGGTGTTTTTTCAGTTATAAATTATTATAATATGTTTTAAACTGTTACAAATGGCATATAAGGGCACAAAAGGTCTTTAGTAAAAATATTGCATGAGGGTGTAAAAAACGCGTTTTTTGCCTCTCTGGACACCCACCCACCCCGGCATACCTTCCTGCAAATGATTTACTACCCCCCCCCCGGCCCCCCTGTCTGGGCCGAGCTTTTAGTGAGCTAATTTACAGGACGAGTTTTGTAAATTGCTCTATAAACTGGGGACGATTTGCAGATTATAATGTCTATTACTTCAGCTGATTACTTGATCAAAAACCTCCATAAATATACTGAAATCAATACATAGGTCGTGAAACTAACAGCGACTTGTATAAGGCGTGCGATGACTTTTCATCTAATCTTAAATAAGATTCTTTGACGTATTTAATGACGTAAATATATATATATATATCAATATCAGTCAGTGATTCTTCTTCATTCCTCGTCCCCCGATTCAGAATCTGCACGTTTGCGCAACAATAATACATGCGGGTACACCTGACACTATTTACTATTATGCATTGACCGCATATAATTATTATAGAATGGGTGTAATGAATTAAGGATCGGATCATGTTTTAAAAGCCATTTCAAACTTTGAAAATCAACATTAATCTCGTTCTTGATTCGAAATTGTCCGAATGTAGCTCCAAACGTTTTAACGCTGAGAAACAGTTGACATAAACAACCCGTCATCTGAGCAAATTTCAAACTTTTTGGTCTTCTTATAGTCGGTCAATTGATCGAGATGTTTTTTATTGTTTGAACAGTTAGTTATTTCAATAATTTTTTTAGTGTATTTATGCTTGGAATTAAAAATGTTCCTGATTCAAACCCTCGATCGTTTTTTAATCTGACATGGCTTGTTTAAACCTCAACGATTATCTAGACGGAATTTGGAATTAGGGACAACATGTCGATAAATATTAGAAACTTCGTATGAGACAAACGCTCTTTATGTCACTACATTAGTAATAGACTAACAATGAGCGCTCTTTATTATTCCATGCTGAAGGACCATATTTTCTAAAACTCTTTAACCAGAATATGTCTTTCCGCAGCAAATAAAACATTTCACTTATTTATCGACCTATACCCCCGAAAATGGACAGTAATGGGACAAAAATATTTGGGTCAATGTCATGGCTATAATTTGGGGCACCAAACCGCCAGACATTGTGGCTTTACATTTCGACAATTTGGATTGCAAATGAGAGGTTAACCCTTTCTTGACTGGTGATTCCTGAATTTTTGCAAAAACCCTGTACCAAATGCATACACTTATATGTGAATGCGAATATATAAGAGAATGCATTGACCTAACAATATTAACCTTGATATTGTAAGCCAAGATGGGAGACTCGCATATATAAGAGCATGCACTGTCACATGGTCCTTAATGCTGCACCAGCACAGCTCCCGTCGTGAAATGACGTCTGTAATGTCGCTATATGCCCATAGTGTCAATTCACACATATCACAAAACAAACATGCTGATCAACATTTCAGATTTGAATGCTGGGACAATAACTTTTTCGGTATAAGTGATTTGGAAGCAGAAACCATGGATCCACAGCAATCCATCGCACTAGAATGCACCCACATGGCCCTAGAAGATGGCGGGATCCGCAGAATCGACATCAATGGAACCAAGACCGGAGTGTTCATAGGTATGTGTAGAGTAGATCGAGCTGCTGGTCCATTCAGTGGGAGTCGGATCAAGGGTACTACGTCTATCTGAATCGCCCCGGCCCGGATAATATACTAGATAATATGGGTGATAGGGCTACGCTACCCGTATACACGTAACATAGCAGGTTTTTATTCGCCTTCACGAATTCTCGGGGAACCCTGGTCTCTGTTCATAATGTGAATATTGCGTTATAGGCCAACGTATTCCTTCCGGCGATGCTGCATGGTTTGAATCCCGATCAGCGCAGATTTGTAATCCAAGTAAAAGGGAAGATAACCGTATCTGTGCAGCTGGGCAAGTTTCCGGAGGTATGTAGCGGTTTCTACGTGCAGTGAGTTGATGCCTCGGTGTAATTAACCACTGTGCGGTCTTTCCTCTACTAAAAAAAACGACAACGTCGTGATATGGTCCAGTGGCTGAAATGACGATTGACACCAAAATAAACCGAACCAAACCAAACCATTCGTCATCAAATGGGTATTGTCCACGACTAATATAGTTAAGTACATATATGCATCAGCTGACAAAAAAATCAAATATTTCGTTCTTAATATACCCATGGAACTGGAACTGGAACCGAAGCTGTGCATATGTTTTAGAAAATCTCAAGTTCTTATGTCAACTACAAAAACGCAAAACGAGACTTTCGCCGTGCCTTCCGAAAAGCAGCACTTCAATACGATCAGCAAGTCTATGACAATCTCGAGCACTATGCTATTAACGACCAATGTTCGTTCTGGAAATTATTGAATTCCGACAAACCGAGAAGGACAGTTGCATCAGATATGGAGTTCAATGGTGTAATGACCCGCGACCCCACGCGTGTGCTCGGGGGATGGAAAGACTACTTCGCGCAACTGTATAGTGAATCCGCTCACGATGATTCAGTTTTCGAACAATATATCGAGTCTTCTGTCCCGACATTACTCGACCACAATCATGCAGGCGGCATGTCGGATGATCTGTGCGCACATATATCAGCGAAGGATGTCCGCGACGTAGTGAGCAAGTTGAAAGTGAATAAGTCAGGAGGTGTTGATAATATCGCCAACGAACATCTTATTCATGGTCCTGATTCGCTCATGTACGTGCTGTCCATCCTCTACAACGGCATTGTCAAATTAGAGTACATCCCATGTGAAATGAAGACGGGACTTATTGTTCCTTTGTACAAAGGGGAACCAAAACAACACAATATTCCTGACAGTTATCGTGCAATTACGCTATTACCAGTATTGTACACAGTTTTTGAGGCCATTATTATGAACCGTGTGTGGAGAAGTCCACTGTGTGTGAACTTTCCGAGTTATCAACAGAATGGTTTTCAGAAAAACATCAGCTGCACAATGTCATCATTCATATTTACAGGAAGCAGTTTCATTTGCATCTGATATGGGTTCTCGTTCCTTTGTTTGTTTCCTCGATTCAGCAAAGGCCTTCGATCGCGTATGGCACTCAGGACTATTGTTTAAACTCTACCATTTTGGAATCCAAGGTAAACTTCTTAGGATAATAAGTAACATGCACAAGGATTGCACCAGCAAAATTCTATACAACGACGCTATCTCGGAATCATTTCCAATCTCACAAGGAACGCGCCAGGGAGCCGTTAGTTCACCGTTCTTCTATCTTGTTTTCGTTAACGACTTACTTCTCGAACTCTCGAACTCTCAACTTGGGATGACCATCGACAATATCGCATGCTCGGCCCTGTACCACAGCAGACGATATAGCAGTTGTATCGCTCACGAAAACTGGTCTCGATGCAATGCTGTCCATCTGCCACACGTACAGTGCTAAGCGGAGGTTCCAGTTTTCAACTACCAAAAGCAAGATCGTTGTCTTCAACGAGACAGCTCGTCAGCATGAACAGCATAGGACATGGCAACTCGGCGGGAATTCTCTCAGTGAGGACACAGAATGCACACATCTCGGAATCACTCAAGGAAAGTTCAATAATACATCCACCCGATCAGAGCTCATAGCCCGCAAAATGAGAAATACATACTTCTCTTTGGTGGGCAAGCAAATGACTCAATCATGTTCTCCATCAGTGATGGCCAAACTATTGAAATGTATTATTCTTCCAAAGGCGCTATATGGATGTGAATTACTGCCTGTGGACAACGACTCTGCTATCTTGACAATTGAAAGGTCATTCGACTATGCGTCAAACATCTGCAATCACTCCCAACTAGGACACCAACTGCTGTGGCCCTCAGTCTCCTTGGATTGATGCCGGTTGAGAGAGAAATACATATCCGGAAACTGTTCTTTCTTGGGAACCTCGTGCAACTACCGGTTGGACATCAGACACCTCTAAGAATATTCCTGGTCAGGGCTTATCAGCATTTACTTTTCAAGCGCCCCAGTTCCGGATTTGTTAGCGACACTTTCATGCTATTAGAAAAATATAATCTCTCAATGATTCTGACTGACTATTTGAATAACGGAATATTCCCATCTAAATATGAATGTAAGAAAATGGTCCGTGAAAAGGTCGAAGCAGACTACTGTTCATCTTGGCATCGATCAACGACACTCAATGCCGACTTATCTCTATCCATACGCTGCCACCCACAGCCCAATCAAATATGGAGAGTTTGGAACTTGTGCAAGACTCACCGCTCACTCTCACAACCACTGAAACACTTGGCGAAGCTGCTCAACAAGTCTACTTACCCAAATAACTTAACGTGTAAAATATGTAACTCTAACTATAATAATGAGTTATACCATATATTTTGGTCATGCAGGTCAACCACAATGATACACCTAGTAGATAAGTACTGGGACATGATTATTAACAAACACGGAGTCTCCATGTATATATTCTTGTCCTCGCTAGCACCAATGGAGCTGATGACTGTGTTCTTGGGAGGTCAGACCCCGTCGCCATCAGCGGAAATCCACGATTGCTTGGACATAATTATCATGGACACAAGTTTCTTTTTGTTCCATATATGCAAAATGGTCAACAACAGCGACAACAACTAAGCCATATACTAATGTATATACATGCTTACCGTCCGTCGACTCGAAGATAGACAGTGCGAATAAGATATAGTTTGTCTTCCAACTTACTGTATATTATATATAATTTAAATGTAATCATATATGTGTGTAAATATAAACTCTCCCGAGAGGAGGCAATAACAGATAATAGGCTCACAACCACACAAATACTTGTTTGTGATACGCCCTAAATACTAGGTTCTAGATAGTTTTATATATGATTATACATGATGTAGTCTGTACGTATGCGTGGATATGAAATACAAGCCAATTATTTATAGTGATACTTGTTTTAGGGGATAGCAGGAAGACAGCCCGATAGGGCTAGCCTAACCCCCAACAATATATACAGCATTTAATTTATTATATGTTACTGCCATTTTATTATTCATGTGTATATTGGAGATAAATTATCCTATCCTATGGTCACAGACCGGAGTCTTAATCGGACAGGTACGGAGGGCCACTCAGAACGTCTCGTTCCTCTTCTGTTACTGACACGACAATAAAAACATAGTTTGTTAATATCAGCCATGGGACGTCTCGTGCAGGCCCAAACTTGTTTTTATTTTATACGGACTCAAACTTGCAGCGCGATATCAGAATATCGTTTAAAGCGGACGCTGAATGTTAGATCCATGGAACGGAAGCACTGAAATACACTTTGAACATGTGACCGCTTTGACGGTGGGTGGGGTACAACCAAGCCATGTCACCACGTCCCCGAATTGCATGTCTGTATCATTTCAGGAAGCATGAGTGCAGATTACAGCGCCCAGCTGTCCGTTAGCACACCCGAGGAATCAATCGCCGATACTTACACTCTAACTGGAAACGGCAACGGCTTCATCTCGGCACGAGTGTCCTACATTTACAACCTTCTCGGTCCATCAATGACGATCGACACAGCTTGCTCGTCGTCGCTTGTCTCGATTCATCAAGGTTGCTTGGCAATCAGAGCAGGTTAGCAACTAGCACACTTCTTCATTATTCTCTCTTAGACCATGTTTATATGCCAAAATGCGCTAGGAATGAATAACTAGTGTTTAAACCATATGGGCGTGTGTCGTTCAAACAAGTAAAATATAAATAAAAAATATAGAATAGAGAATACGGGTTGGAAGCTGTCCAGCGGAATACATAGGTGGAGGGTAGTTGTGTACGGCGCTATAATTCGTCCAAGGTGACAGAAGGTTGTTCGAAGGCTGCCCAATATATTTAAATGGAGTAAATCCACACGAATTGCTTGCTGCTCCAGTTTATATTCACCAGCCTTCTATGTCCAGGTTTCGAACATTTTGCTGGAGAACCATGACCGGTTCTTCGATGTAATCTGTTTTTCTTTTCTTGTGGCGGTAGAGAGGTGTTGATATTTACAGATATACAATGCATTATTGGCTGTAGTAGCTTGCATTCGAAGTATACGATTAGAGCCCTCCAGATCATTTACCTTGATTTCCAGTTTGTTATGCAATTGCTGGCCACATTCAGTTGCTTCGTTATTTCTTATTTTGTTTTTGATTAAGTACCGGTATTGTAATTTACTCTTGGCTTTTGTTTTCGTCACTTTTGGACTGATAGGGTCGATTTCGTCAGCTGGATTGAAGAGCTCCGGTTTTGTGACTCGTTCTGAGATTATAGGTTCCTGCATTATTGAGAGAATGATGGCAGGGATATCCATATTTTCTTCCGAATTGATTAGCAGTCTAGTCACCTGAGTATTTTCAACCTGCAGTCGTTTAGGTGTGAAGAGCAGTTTCTCTTCGGTGAATACCAGCGTGGGTTGTGGTGGGTGACCACATACATGAATTCGTGGTTGGTGGGCGTTACCTCTCTGTTGTCGCTGGTGGAAATGGACTGTTTTCCGATGCATGCGATGCAGTGCTTGCATTTGTGGAAAGCGGCTATATTATTAACCCTTTACCCAACAGAAGGGCCCTGTGCCAATGCATTCTCTTATATATGCGAGTCGACCATAGGTCGCCTCGCATATATAAGAGAATGCATTGGCTTAACACATTAAAAATTATAAAATTGTTAAAGAATGTAAGAAAAAATGGTAAAAAAAGAATTTTTTTAGGCCAATTCATTCTCTTATATATGCTAGGCGACCTATGGTCGACTCGCATATATAAGAGAATGCATTGGCACAGGGCATAACTGTAACTATCACAATGTGGTCAAGGAGCCGGTTCCAATGATATCCATATTTGTATGGTTCTATTGAGACAGACCGAAGATATTTTAGGCTGTTGAAGCTTTATTTGGCCGGTTTTGGCCGGTTTGTTGGGTAAAGGGTTAATGGCTTGACCCGGGATCCGATACAAACATATATATTCATGATAGATGGCTATACCTGGGTCACGTTGATATAATTTGTACATGTCATTGTCGAGGAGCTCATAGTTCTGATGGTTCCACTGTTTACAGGCGTCACATTGTACTCCTTTGTCATAGTCTGCTAGCTTTGCTTCACAGTGTCAACATGTTTCAAGATCAATAGTGGTAGTTATATTTTGAGGTGAGGCAGTCTGAATACATGGTCCAATACATTCGTCCATTACTAACGAATTGTCGTTGTCAATACTGTTTTTGATAATCTCGCAATAAGTCCAGCTAAATATTGATCGATAGCAGATATGCCTGGTTTTTTCATGTCTTTATCCATTATTGCGAGTGGAATTTCATCAGGGAATATGGGGGCATTTCTTCCGTTTACTAAGGGTAAAAATTATGTGGAGTAGAGGTTTACATTAATTTTAGGAGCTCACCGGCTATAGTCGGTGGAAGCACTTGATGATGATATCAGAATATGATCCACATTCATCAGCATCAGTTCTCGGCTCGACGATGTCAATTTTATATTATGTTTTTCCTGTCAGGTTCGTCAGCGTGTCAATGCGTTCTAGCTTCATAATTGCATAGCAACCACCACTCTATTCAAATGTAAATTGGCGACCTTCATCTTGGGGGATGATATTGATGAATGGCTTACCACAGGCCTTCGGCTTCTTCTTCAGAGTTTTCATCATATTCAGCGCATATGGCTTCTCCATTTTTTTCATGTTTTGAGCAATTTACTTGTGCATCATGTTGTGTGATCACGCCCCTCTGCATTTATCTTACTACAGGTTTTCCTAGAGTTATGGACTTTTTTCGACTTAGAAAATTCATTAATTTAATAACAGACAGCAGCTGCAGGAACAGTTTTGACAGACCACGTGGTTGTTTATATTCTACTCATGTTGAAATAGTTGAAAAAGTATATGCTCACAGAAACAGTTTGTGGAAGTTGCTGAAGTATTAGGTTATAATGTTCAGCGAGTTTATGACAGTTCTGCACTGGTCTTGACAGCGAAGTATTTGAAGTGTAAGATATGCTACCATCATTATAGTGCTTTGTGTGTGATAAAAGTCAGGTTTAAAACTGCAGAGAATGAGTCTTCTATATTAAAAGATAGTCCATTAAGATATTAAAACAAGTTCATTAAACAATTACGAAAGTTCAAAGTGATCAAATTTTCAATATGGCTGCCGGTCGGGGGGAGGGGAAAATCACCGAATTGGTCGGGGAATATGTTCGTTGCACACACATTTTCGGAATTTGCAATGGTAACGTATAGCAACTATCAACTCGAATTTAGCAAACGATAAAAGTTATATTAATGGGGCAAACGGGCCGAATCGGCATATTTTGGAATCGGATCAGGTCTTCATGGTTTCTGACTGTTAAGAGCGTTAACATAATTCTACTATGTTGATATATCTCATGTGAAGTATATAAGATATTATGAGATGCACGCATTGAAGTAGTGTAGTCTTTATGATATTTATCTATTGGTTAATATATATATTTATTTATATTAACGATAACCTCCTGTTGTTTCGTTTTTCAGGGGATTGTAATTTGGCGATTTGTGGAGGCGTCAACTACATCTTGTCACCCGACCAGCTGGTGATCATGTCGAAATGCCGCATTTCTTCTCTAACTGGGAGATGCCACACATTCTCAGCAAACGCTGATGGGTACACAAGAGGGGAAGGATGTGGAGTTGTCCTTCTGAAACGATATAAAGACGTAAGTTCACTAAGCTGACGTACGATTTGTTGTTTTATTGTAGGCCTGTTTTATTTAGGAACCCGAAATTGCGGCAGATAATACGATAATACAGCACAACTGCATCAATGTTATAGCTGATTTGGCCACTATTCTCGTACTCATAAAATTATTTTACTTTATTCAATGGTATGCCCCGAGATTTTGTGATACACACACGGAGCATCACACGTAAGCCCAATATTAGTTTGAATAAAAGCTGTGAATTTGTGACCGGCTTCTGGTTAGAAGGAACTACAGTAATGCCCTAAGTAATCGACTCCTTGACTACAGCAACAAGCCATATTTCCGACTAAATCCTGAAAAGTTACCCATAGTTCTGCTGTGGTTAAGGAGTCGATTACTTATGGCATTACTGTAAATGTTTTCAACAAGCCTAGACCATTGTTAACGCTAAATTCGCAAGTTCGAAGTAATAATGCATAAGTTCGTGAAGATCAACCATTCCGATGTCATTTGCCATATAGGAGTACTTTCCGAGCCACACATTTGCTCACCTTTTCAATATACGTTTTTCACACTACCCCACTTTTGTACAACATATGAGAGGATAACGAAAACCAATATCCAGCCAAAATCTCCCGCCATAAACGCATTTCAGACAAGGCAAAGCCCAGATTTTTACATGCCATGGGTATTATGTTTTTTTGAATTTGTAAATTTATTTGAAATATAAGACGCCAATCGCGATTTTCGATGACAAATGTGTTGTGTTTAGACCAAAAGTCTAATAGTCTCCCACTCCTGCTCACGCACTTGCTGGGACTGTAGTGGTCATCAGCTCCAACACTATGCATGCATGGGGGTATTAGATGGTAAATTTCTAACCGTTGGACAATCTTGAGGTACATGTTGGAAATATTCCAACCCAAAGAAATGAAGGGTGCAAATGGAATTTCCCGAATACATTAAATGGGGACTGTACACTAAATCCGGCCATTTATGGGACCATCTCCTATTATACACAACATAAAATAAGCAACAAATATCTTAATTTGAGCCATTGGTGAGTGCAAAATAGACTCTGTTAACGACGTAAAGCACATGGTAATCATACATGTAATGAAAATGAATTAATGACTCGAGTTATTCATTTGTTGCATATATTATGCTGAGTATAATAGGAGATGGTCCCATAAATGACCTGATTTAGTGTACAGTCACCCTTTAATCGTATTTAAATTAGCACAGTACTATTTTTTGGCGCAACTATATTTGCGCGAATTTAAAACTGAGCGACAAACAGTCAGACTTAAAAATATTAGCGAACCCACCACTGAATACACGGGATAAATAAGAGTTTACATGTAATAATTAATTAAGTTGTATATATGTATTCCTTAATTAACTATAAAATATTTGGTTACTGTTCTAAAGTCATTACCTACATATACCATATGGCCGATGTACTTCTTTATATGGTTCTACATGTATTTCATGACCATGATGTTCATTAGTACATAATCACACACCTCTATATTCACACAATTTGCGCCCGTTATAGGAATCAGTACATTTCGCCACACGGTTTACATGCATGAACGTTTCCGATGTCCATAGACCAAAAACTGAAGTCTACACAACAATTATTGATTGATGAACATCGGAAACGCCTACTAGTACGTCACTTCAAGCCGACCATGTACACGCTTGCTGTGTGTTATTGGGAGACTGTGTTGAAATTTGAACAATATGTTACTTATAATTGTTATTGGTATATAGTTTTGAAAAATGATTAATGTTCTATTAAAATGTACTGGTATATGATTATAGGAAATGACTTGCAGATCGATTGCGGTCATTGATTGATTAGAGCGACAAAGTTCGTGTGAACCCCTTAGGGATTTTGTTTAATTTTTTTGTAATTAATCTGCCGGTCAAAATCCAATCCCCCAATCGATCTGCAAGTCATTTCTTAAATACATTTTCTATAGGAACAAAAACTGCAGAAATTACAAGCGTCACAACCAAATACGTAACTGTTACATTCTGCATTTATACAATGTGATGGTCTATATATGCCTTCAAGAACGATTTAGAACCAGAACTGCAACCCGATACATACCTTTCACTAAGATATATTTGACAGCTTACCAGGCGAATTTAAAGTGCGCGAATTTAAAACTGAGCGAAAAATAGTACTGCGAGAATTTAAATACGAGTAAGGTATGAGAATTCCGATTCAAGCTGATTCAAGGCGTATTTGTTGGACACCACTCCCCAACAGAGACAATCGACCCGTTTACATGTCAACGCCGTTTGCACGACGAGCTATAATATCTGACATGTCTTTCTAAATTATGCATATACTGTTACGTTCACAGGCGATAAGGGATGGAAACAAGGTTTGGGGAGTAATAGCAACTGGATGTAACCAGGACGGCAGGATGGAAACTCCAATAACAGCGCCATCTGGTGCCCAGCAACTTAGTCTGCTCCGAGACGTGTATACTAAGTACAACATCGACCCGGAGAGGATACAGTACATTGAGGCACATGGTAAGTTTGCAATCGCAGTATACGTTTGCCACAGGCCTACATATGACTAGTCCTGTCATAATGTTGGTCTGTCCCGGTGAGTTAGCCATGATGATGGCCAATGGTTGTGGAGAAATGGGATTTGCAATCCATCAGCAAAGAGAATACCTACAGTTTTTGTTTGAATACCGCATTTTCTGATGAGTGTCTTGAAAGAAAAATCGACATTTCTGTCCAGTCACGAATGAGATATTTCAGGTATTCAAACAAAAATGGTAGGTGTTCTTTTTATTATATTAGTCTTGCCAATCCTCACAGTTGCTAAATTGTGCGGCATTTTCACTTTTAATAGTACAACAAATTGAACAGTACTCGGATCTGGTTGACCCGAATTTCTGACACAGATCAGCAAATAGGTAGCAAGCCACGTTCAATGGCAAAATCATTATGCAATGCATGACGTCATTCGACAAGCTACGGTGCAATAACGAAAGCTTTATAGTGAAATAAAAAAAGCTACAGATAAATAATGAAATAGTATTTCACTGTTGGATACATGTGGCGATCTACGTTTCGGTGATATTTCGTTATTTTACAGGCAAACATATAATAAAATAACATATGTATGAGACTATACAGATGCGAGCACCAACATCAAATGAAACTAATCAACGCAGTAAGATAAGACCGTGTCGCAAACATGTCAGGATTGAAAGCGAAACCGGAAAAATGTCAGATATGTTGGTTAGGTGCAAACAAAGTTAACGACCGTGCACCGTTTCAATGTTGCGACAATCGTGGAAGAAATTAATTCAAATTGCTGGGAATAACGTTTAGTACATATTTGTCGCAAATTTGGACTATAAAGGCACGGGCGGCGTTCGTTGGAGAAATAATCATATTTGTTCAAATCGCCATCAACAGAAGGAATATTAAAATATATACAATTTTGTTCATATGCCAAACATAGTCAGCGCGTAAATAGTATATTGTCGTCAAGACGTACGATGGTGTAGGTAAACAAGAACCTGCTCGTGTTACAGAAGTTTTGCTTCTGTTTACATAACATAGCGCAATTCTACTGGTTAATCACATACAAATGATATAAACGCTCTTTATTATTTCCATATCAGGAAAACAGTAACAAATAACGCTCGTTATGTTTACCATAACCGGATCTAAACAAAAGTCAGGTAACGTAACGTTTTTTGCTTTTGTTTAACAAAGGACAAATAATTGACAATAACATACCGTTTATGCCATATTTCTGATTAGTATAAGAGCAAAGTCTGTCTATATTTTACTATTCTTTCAGTTTATGGCGGTTTATGACGGAGGTGAATATTTTAACAGCATACCCACCGCCAACACCGCCCGTATCTTTAATGTGTGGGTTCCTCGACTCAATCTAATACCTTTTACCCCTGAAGCCGAAGAAATAGTAATTTAGGGGCGCTAAATCGGATTATGCCTCTTTTGTTCTCGTGGTAACAATATATGGGGGGGGGGGGGGGATATACTTCATCGGTTTAGAATTTGGTTTTAGATTTTATCGCCTCAATATGATTAACACTTATCACAATGATCAAATTATCTCCACATTCTCATTTCTGATGTTATTTAATATGATCCCATTATATATTTGGCAGGTACGGGAACTCCAAGGGGGGATCCAACGGAAGTAGATAGCCTTGGACAATACCTGACATCTGGATCCTCGAAAGAACGGTTCATAGGCTCAGTAAAGACAAATATCGGTCACTTGGAAGCAGCTTCTGGGGTAGCTGGTCTGATAAAAATCCTACTCATGATGAAGTATGGTCAAATTGTTCCTAACTTACACCTGGCGACACCAAATCCGAGAATCAACTTCGAGAAATACAACTTTAAGGTGCCAACCTCTTGTCGCGAATGGAAACCGAGATCTGACGGGAAGAGGGGAGCTTGTGTAAACTCATTCGGCTTTGGTGGCACAAACGCTCATTTGGTTGTGGAAAAAGCAGAATTTGCAAATGGGCATGTACTCAATAATAAGGAGCGACAGTTGATCGTCTTGACTGCACCAACAAAGGCTGGACTCAAAGCATCAGCAGAAGATTTCATAGAAAAGCTAGAGCGTGGGCAATACAATATGGAAGAGGTCTCACACACAAGCTTGTATAAACGCGACCATTATCCCTATAGGATATATGAAATATTTGATGGATCGTCAACGTTTGGTATAAAGAGCACACTTCTACATAAAGCTGAGAACTGCGTTCGGGGAGACACCCATAAACGTAAGGTCATATTTGTGTGTGGTGGAGTTGGAACCGCTTGGCGAGGAATGTGCACGTTGCTTGGGGAAAGATTTCCCGTCTTTAGAGCAGCAATAAATGACGTCAGTATCAAACTCGAGTCACTGTGTGACGTCAACTTGGCAAAACATATGGCTTTCTTCGATACTGATGACCCTTTTCTCACTCATATCGCAATATTCGCCTGTCAGATCGCGTTAGCGAGGCTTTGGTCGTCATTTGGACTCACACCGGATTGTATAGTCGGCCAGTCTGTTGGAGAAGTCGCTGCTGCCGCGATATCAGGGGCAATAACTCTTAATGAAGCAGTTAGAGTTATCTACTACAGATCAAAGCATTTAGCAGAGAGTGGCGAAGGACGGATGTTCGTTTGCACTGGAGCTGACTCAGCAAGCTTGCAAGCTGTTTGTGATGGACTTATGCTACCACAGTCCATTGCCGTGCACATGAGCCCAATTGCTCACACCCTATCCGGATCTGAGTCTCAGATTGCAGAATTGAAAAGAGAAATTTTGAAAACATTTGGAAGTAGCCGGTGTAAAATCCGTGACATTGACACACACAGGGCTTACCACACGAATCACGTACACATAGCTGCAGATAGACTGAAAGAATGCTTGGATGGAACATTATCAGGCTCATCACCAAATATCACAGTCTACTCAACGGTAACGTCCGCAGAAGTTTGCCAAGAATTCGGCTCACCAGAATATTGGCGCCGTAATGTGACTGAGCCCGTACAATTCCACCAGACAATAAAACAAGCCGCAGCCGAAGGAGTGAACAATATTTTCGTCGAACTGGGACCCAGCCCTGTTTTGAGATTCCATCTGAAGTCAATACTGCCTGAACACACCGCCGAGTGCGTTCCATCTATGACAAAGGGAGACGACTTAACTCTACTGAGTAGTCTGGGGCGAATTATTGATTTAGGGTTCCGGATAGAAAGGGGTTCAAATTGTTCGAAATACGAAATAACGGATATCCCGAAATATTGCCATAAGAGACAGAGAAACCTCAGATTCACAGAACTCTCCAAGCACAAGCGTGATCGGAACGCCATTTACCGTTTCTCTCATATGTACGTGCGGCCAACGAATAATTCAACACGCTACGTAGTTAACATCAACAAGGAGAAGACTGCTTTCGCCTACTCACACTTTGTTCAAGGAAACCTTATCTTTCCAGGAGCAGCACATGTTGAGGCTGCATTGGCGGTTGGAAAGGATCTGTACCCATCATTCGGTCATCGCGTGACTTGTCATTATAAAACCTTTCTGTTGGTTAACAAGAACGTTAAGTTGAACTTTGACATCAAGATACAAGATGACGGATATGGCTTTGAAATCAGCGACGACTTTGCTGTATATGCAAGCGGAACAATTAGCCCAACTGAAACAGAGCTGAAACCTACATTCGATATTTCCGATCTTAGATCAAGATTTACCAAAGTCATATCGAAAAGCGATATATACATGATGTTAAAAAAAGCTGGATTCAGCTACGGATCCTGTTATCAATTGATAGAAGGCGCGTATGTGTCCGATGGCGAATACCTGTCTGAGTTGAGAGTAAACGAACAACTGAAGAATATACTTGGGAAAAATCAGCTGCATCCTTGCATTCTTGACGCATGCACACAAACATTCATTTTTCTCCTTGGGTCGACATCTGATGTTGATATGAATACAACGGTTGTCCCTGCTGCAGCTAAGAACGTTTCTGTTTTCCAGCCAATGAGTGATTGCATGTTTGTTTACACCTTGGTCACAAAATTAACAGACGGCACGGCATCATTTCGAATATATCTGCTGAACGAACTAGGAGGGTTGATAGCAGTAATAGGAGAATTACTTGTTAAGTTTGTTAAATTCAGCCCTAACGACGTAAATTACAACACAGCATGGCAACAACGAGGGACCGTTAATGGCAGCGGTAAAGTGAAAGATTGTCCTCCAATTGTTTTCACGATGAGCTCCCGGGTAGAACAGTTTTATCACAGCAATTTCCCGAATGCGTCTACCCACATCGTGTCCACATCGGATGAAATCGACGAAGCTGATCTGGCAACGATGCTAGATAAGAAGATCTCTGAACATAATTATGATACTCTCCATATCATCTACCAACCAGGCGAGTCCGTCATGAATGAATTGACAGACCCACAAACGCAGGTGCTCCAACAATGTTATTTTCTGATAAAACTGGTTAAAGCCATAAGAAGTTTGGGGTTACAATTAGATAAGGTAATTTGTGTTATCACAGAGAATGCAGTTTTGACCGGCCATGAAAATGGCAAACATCAATTCAATCCTATTGGCTATGCAATATGGGGTACATTTCGATGCCTTTACTGTGAGGAGTTCACAAACGGATATATAATAGTCGATATCAACGAGCTCGCAGACGTGGTTTCTCTCAGGAGTGATATGTTGTTGGAATTGACAACGAACGGCGAGGTGGAATTAGCTACCAGGGGCGGCTATATGTACACTAATACGCTAAACCGGGGTGACACGTCGAGTGTTGAACCTAACTTCAGAGAAAGCACACTGCTTGGAAACCACAACGTAGTCCTCATGTCGGACGACCCACTGGAACTAGAAAACACGTTTTTCAAATTAAGTCAGAGTTCAGTAGGGAGGGAAACTGACCGTGTACGTGTGCAGGCCGCGACAGTACACGACAAGTCTGTGTATCCACCAACATTAACGGCCATGCTTTCTGAGAAACCAACCAGCGATGCATTATATGGCCACGAAACTATCTCACTAGAGTTCGTCGGTGAGAACATCGAAGGAAAAACGATTGTCGCTTGCTTTCCGACCAGTATACAACCTTTCGTGTTCATCCCATGTGAACTTCAACACTACTTATCGGCTTTCAGAAATTACGAGCATGGCTTATTAACAAAGTTGGTAATTGCCGCCGGTCTTCTCAAGAACTGCGCCTCTGACAGTTCCGTATCTGTCTTGATTCCGGACGAAAACTCTAGCCACTGGGAATATATACTTGAGGTTCTTCAAGCAGGAAGTTCCCATCGCATCAGTGGCATTGGCATTCGCACACTGGCAACGAAAACAGAGATGTGTTCAACCATCATATGCTTATCGAAATTTGAGAAGAAAAACGCAATGGCTATTCGCGCCAAATCTGGAAGCAAGTTCCTTTATCTGCAGAATCTCGTCAAACCACAAGTAGTTCACTATTTGGGAAGGCTCCAACCGCAGATCCGCTTGTTACCACATTCCGTCGAGAGATTATTGGATATTCTGTCACTCCAAGAGTTGGTTCCTATAGTGTCCAAAGGGTTGAAGAATTGTGGAAAATCAAACAACATTGCATTAGCAAAAGATCCGACGAACAACACAAGTTGGGATTCCCTTAACCCGAAACGCACACTATCTCTCCGCCACAACGGAACAGGTCTCCTACTTGATGGAAAACGAATCGACACTATCAAGGTCCAAAAGCATCAACTATTCGTGAAGGATGGTTGCTACATTATCACAGGCGGTCTCTCGGGCTTGGGGTGGGAATTGGTAAGAATAGTTGCTGAACTGGGAGCTGGCGTTATTGTTCCAATTTCTCGTCGTGGCGCGAACGAAGCTCAATTTCGAGAAATCACTTCACTACAGAAGAAATATCACTGCCAAATTAGCCCAAGGAAATGTGACATTACAGATATTACGGCAGTGAGAACTATGGTTATTGACATACAACGACAATTTAAGAACTTTGCGATAAAAGGAATCTTCCAATCCGCCGCAGTGCCAGCTGATGCAACGATACCAAACATGACCAAAGAAGCCTTCGAGCTGTCTCTCCTGCCGAAGGTTAAGGGAACCTGGAATTTACACGAAGCAACATTGAACCATAACTTGGACCATTTCGTGCTGTGTTCTTCTGTCACAGCTGTCCTCGGAAATGTTAGCCAGACTAATTATGGGGCCGCGTGTTGTTTTCAAGACGCTTTGGTGTACTACCGCCGAATGATGGGGCTACCAGGGCAGACAATTAATTGGGGTGCGCTTGATCTCGGCATGGCGTCATCTGAGAGTGCACGTAAGCTATTGGAATATCAAGGTTACTCATTCCTGACTGTTGATAAAATAAGATCTTGTTTACTCGACTCCCTGATGAAGAATTCTGAACAGAGTATTTACTGCGATGTTAACTGGAAGAAGTTCTTAACAGCAACTAATGTTGGAAGGAGAGTACCGTTCGTAGCCAACGTATACCGCAAAGTCAACGCCAATGAATTTACTAATGACAACCAACACAACATGGACGATGTCATACGAGGAATTTCTGCTATTCTAGCAGATATATGTGCAGTTGACGAAGACAGCTTGGAACCAGACTCTGAGTTGTTTCATATTGGTGTGGATTCCCTAGCCAGTGTAGCATTTGCCAAAAATGTTGAGACCAAATTCGGCAAAACCATCCCAATAACAGAATTCCTAACTCTGGGAAAGACCATTCAGGATGTTGCCACGTTGGTTATTGGCATTGTATGACGTTGCTTGACATTACGTTTGAATATATGGGAACTAATGTTGAGTCTTCTATTTTACATAAACCAATACTATGGTAAAATATAACATTATGGAATAGTGTGTTGATTTTGTCATATTTATATACCCACTAGCTGATGTGCCCGACTTCGTCCGGGATATTTAGGGATTGATCGCCTCCGTCTGGGCAGAATATACAGCGCCGGTCCAGAAACATGCACATATGAGCGTATTTGAGCGAGGTCAAGTTCAAGGTCAAGGACACGGTCGCACGTGAAATTTTACCGGCCCATATTGTTCCCGGGATCAAAGTAGGCCTACATGTACATACCAAATTTGAGTCGGATCGGTCGAGGCCGAGGTCCAGAAACATGGTTATATGAGAGCGTACATGTATATGTGTCCATTATGTGAGCGTCTATATATGTGAGCGTATATGAGCGAGGTCAATGACACGTTCGCACGTGAAGTTTTCGAGTCTATAACACACACACACAGTCAGACAGACAGAAGTTCCCAAATATATAGGAGATGAGCTGGGTCCATCTCCAATTTAAACACGACGTGCTGATGACTCACGGTCCGATTTGACACCTAATAATTCCGAACTTCCTAAGCCAAATGCCCGCTTACCAGTCAAGGGAAAATTAACAACAGTTTGAATCACCACATTTCGTATCACGTGCACAGGCGTCGCGAAAATCCACAAAAGCTTCCGATATATCCCTTTCAGTGACAAGTCCGATTTTTGTATCAACCCATATTTCCTTGATCATTTTTCAAATTTATTGATTATAATAATGTGATACTCTTAGAGCTCTTTCCATCAATGTATCACATTATTATAATCAATAAATTTGAAAAATGATCAAGGAAATATGGGTTGATACAAAAATCGGACTTGGCACTGAAAGGGATATACAAAGAAAATGAATACAAACGCCCATAGTGGGAACGCTCTTTCGTATCTATTGTTTTGTTTGGAAATGAAAACACGGACGATCTTTATCAGAAATGATCATGGGATATTTGCCTGGCTGAAATATTCAAAAGGTGTTAAAGATGCGCAATCCGATTAACCCCCATAAATTACTATTTATTCGGCTTCAGTGGTAAAACATATCTGATTTGAGTCGAGGAACCCATCTTTCAAAGCTCAGAGTTATATGATTTCGAATATTTATCAGCCCAGTAAAAAATCCATGATTTATTCAAGAGATATACGGACATGAGCACACACCGCTACGTGAGTTCGAGAGGCCACATATAGTCACGATTCGCGGTGGCGATGGCAAATTATTCTCGGAATATAAGGCGATGAAAAGTGTCCCACCAACAAAAAATAAGGTGTCTTGTGATCGTTTGCGTGCGGATACATACATATAGGGGCCTACTTATTTTAGCACCATGTTGGTTACCCGAGGAAATGTATGATGACATTTGTTATGAAACGTTGTAAACCACACTCGCTCACCCACCATTTAAACTGCCAAGAAAAAAAACGTTATTAGATTACTTTTTCGGCAAATATGATAACTTGCATGATATTGTTGAGAGTATTTTTTAGTAACAAACTAATTGGGATAACTAAATCGGATTTTGATGGTATTCCGTTATTGTTGTAAATGTAACTGGATGATACAGGGACATCGAAACGGAGTGTGCATCTTTAAAACTGTTTTGAAAATATATATCTGGCCATAAAATAAAAATGTCATATTATTGAGCTCATAGTCAGATCTAATTAGTTTCTGGTATATAAAGTACATATACATACATAAAACGTACATACAACGTACATATGCCGTACATATACCGTACATATACCGTATACCTAACGTTGTTTTGTGGTCTCAAATCGGACAGTGCATCATTATAGGTACTCAATCCGATCAGACGGTCCCCATATCATCAATATACAACAACAACATTTCTTCAAAATACGCTTTAGTTATCACAATCGATTTATTGCAACAAAATAAAGCTAACCACTGTCAACTGTGGTATCAAATTTCCCAAAACTTGTTATTTATCAACATTTTGATCAACAAAATATGGCCGTATTATCTCTGAAGTATCACGAAATTTGACCGTATTACCACTTGATTTTAGAGTTATCCGTCTTCATCCGCAATTTTGTCCGAGACCCTCCGTTTGACAACGTGTTTCTGGGCCACATATTATTACACACCTCGAGAAATAACAAACTTCAATGATCACTCTGAGCTTTGATGGGTGGGTTCCTCGACTCGAACAAAATATTTTTTACCCCCGATGCCAAAGAAATAGTATTATTATCCATCCTTAACTAACACCATTTCCGATTGGGCAAGGGCCGCCACGTGATAGTCCTGGAAAAAGTCATATTGGACTCCCGAAAGTCATATTGGACTCCCGACTGTACAATTTGACTTTTCATATTGGACTCCGTGACGTCACGAATTAACTCTATTGCGTAATGAATCGGTGAAATTGTGATGCGCGCGCAACATTGATGGATTTTAGCAGACGTTTCACTTCCGCATTGAGTTTTTTCTCACTTCCGTGTTTACTTTTCCAAATCATGCTTTCTGATGATCAATATACGGTACAGGCTTTTATAGAGAATTAAGTGCCGACAAATACCAAAAATAACCAAAAAAGTTTTATTTCCAAAATTTGGATAAACATACAGATGGATAATAAAAATATCATTATACAATGTTGTGTACAGTATGAGTTTTTCTTGTACTCGTCCAGTTTGTGGTGAAAAGTCATATTGGACTCGACACTGGCGTGTCTCGTCCAATATGACTTTTCACCACAACCTGGACTCGTACAAGAAAAACACATACTGTACACAACATTGTATAATAACTTTATAATATACTAGTAGGAGTGTTTGATCGGATTAAGTACCTTTAAAAGAAAACTTCGTTAAATTTAAGTTTGATCGCTAAAACCCAAGTTTACATAATGTACCTGAGATATATATACATGTACGTTGCACGTTCTTCATATTCGCCTTATTCTATAGCTGGATCTATAGCTGTATTCAGTTGTAATGCGTCTTTTCTTAATTTCACTAAAATAATTATAACTCTTTGGATGACAATATAATGAACTGAATTGTGCTACATTGGTCAAGAATCTTCTGATGTAATATTCCGTTCACCATGCAGGCAACAACATGTAAATTACATGGAATCTGTATCAATCCTGCCACACACATGCATCGCAAAAATCCACAAAACCATCCACAATAATAGGTAGAAAAACTAATATAATACTCATAATTAAGAACCCTATTCAGTGTGTGTATCTATACCGCTTACATAATATGGAATGGAAGCATTCACGCTCTATATCAGAATGATGCAATCATTGGATGTTAGATGCCGGACAAAAAGTCAAAGAATGCATGAATGCACGGAAAACTATATCTTTTGGAAGTCAATATCTGCATGACCAAAAACCTCCCTTTTCGGGTACAGAAAACGTACAGCAAATCGTATGTTACTCTGTCAAATCGTAAGAGGAAACTTTAACCGCTTTCAACGTTCCACACATAAGTGATGTGATCGCTCTCCGTGTTACCGTATCGACAAGAAGTTGACATATTATACTGAAAACCCACCCGTTCTGTTTTGTGAGGCTGATTTATGTTAAACCAAATGTATAAGTGTTAATTACAAAGCATATTTATGATGTCACTATATATTTGAGTATTCGCTCGTACATGTACATGTTCTAATATATATATGTATTGTTCGTGCTCGATTTATCGCTTAAACACTTTCGTCTCACCTCATCTCATCAAGCAGCAACTAAACTTCTGTCTGGCGAGATACTGTGTGACAATTATCATTTTTATTTTACATGTATATATAGCAACATACCATTTAACCTTGAACTACTAATTACCATATGTACGAAATATGACCGAGATATTAACCCTGATAAACTCCACAAGTCTATAGTCGCCGTTATGCTTGTAAAATTTCAACTTGCGTCAAACAACCCATCCGTCCCATCGCACTTTTAAAAGTGATTACGGCGTGTCCAAGATCTAGGTTGAGATCGGATAGAATTTCTTTTAAACACAAAAGTTTCAACTTGCGTCAATCAACTCATCCGTCCCATCACACTGATCGGTATTTTAAGTGATTACGGCGTGTCCAAGTTCTATGTTGAGAATTTCTTTTAAAATCGCTGATCCGATTGAAGGTTGGAAAAAATAAATTCATCACTGGAAAGAACTGCATTGATGCGCACTGTCCTTGGTTACGTTATCACAACATAATTAGGTTTTATTATGAATAGATAACACCCGTGTCTCATTAATAGAGATATAACACGTTTAACTCTTTCGATGCCAAGCTCGCATAAATGCGAGTTACCCAGTCGCTGACAAATACGCATTTATGCGAGTTCGGGGGTGCACCTGGTTTACGGATCGTAATTATATTGTTTTGTTGCATTACAACGGGGGTTCATTTATTTTATGTAGAGTGCTGGTGTGCGCTGACAATTTAGAAGAAAGGTCAGTCAAAGTCATGCTACTCCTGAAGTTCTATGAGTACAGTCCGAGCCAGAATATACCATTGACAAATTCACTTTTGGTGCATGGGATGCGATATATATGAGTGGAAAATAAACATCATAATTGACTTGGCGGCCTCCTTTCTGCTGATCAGTTTAGCGTCCAAAAATTATGTCGGAATGAGGTCGGTGAAAAATACGGAATAGTAGCCGGAATATGATTAACCGGTGAAGCATTAATTAATGGGATAGAACAATAGAACAAAAAACTAACATTTAATCATATATGAATTGAAAAAATTGACCGAAAAACATAAATTAAAGCAAATCCAAGATGGCCGTCAATGGCACGTGACCCATAGGCTTTGACCTTGAATGGGTCTCCACGTCGGGGCAGGTGATAGGTCATTGTCATATATACCCACATGTGAAGTTTCAACTAAATACACCGATAATTACCCGATAGTCATTGCATTACCCACATATACATAAAATACTTGTATTTACACCCAGAATGCTCGGCACTGGGGAGTATGTCCGTGTGGCGGTGTGGTAGCGAAAGAGTTAAACAGACATGGCTCATTTGAGCATATAAATTATGCCTATACGCATAATATACATATGTGGTAGAGCGGGCGAACACAAAAACCTCACTATAAGTAGGAGTTTAGTCCATCGGCACCACACACAGGCTTGCGATAAATATTTTTGAAAGTTATGCGCACCGGATAGGACCCAGTGTGAAATATACAATTGATGCAACAGATGATTTTGAGTGCCGTAAGAGGTAAAATTCAGGGAAAATGGATCGTTTTTTTGGAAAATGCGGCAAATTGAGACATAAAAGTAGATATTGTAGTCTGCATACTTCTAGATATTTAATATGATAGTGTCTCGATTTCGTTGAAAGTTAGTAAGATTTCTGAGATTTACAGGGGGGTGGGGGGGGGGGGGGGGGGGGGGGGGTCAGGAAAAAAATTACAGATACAAGGTGGAAATGTTTTGTTTTACAGATTTGGGGACCCACCACCCCGGGAGCGTAAGTTTTTTCCACCCATGTCTGGGACACCCACCCCCAAAATTGATGAAAATCTTGTAAATTCTACTAAATAATGTGTTGTTGGCAGGGTAAGGGTCTCTCATTGTGTCTGCACCGGAACCGAGAGAACGCTGATCAAGTACATCCACAAAAAATAAACAAACAAAGCACATGACTGAAAAATATGCCAACAAAACCAGTGAAAAAACCATTAAAAACCCAAATATTAATGGTTATAAAGGTAAAATACCCACTTTAACAGGATAGTTGTGTCCTTTGTTAGCAATAGGTTAAAATATGTGCATGTGTAAAGTTAAAACACAATCAATTTGATTAAACAAACAGTTCCAGTCCTCTCCATGTGGCAAATCACTGGTGAGCAATGAGGAGCTCCCCTTCAAATAATTCTAGGCGAGTGTTGAGTAGCTCTCCTACAAAATGTCGAGGCGAGTAGTATCCCAGCAGGAGGCGCCGAATGTATCTCCCGAAGACCTGAGGGGGAGAGTACGGGAGGCGGTCAGGGGGCCTCCCCCGGAAAAAAAATATATATCAAAGTTATGATCCGCCTTTTACTCTGTCAGTAGGACCCAGGATCACAACACGCTATGATATTTGAAAGCCCGTAGGTCCCAAAATGCTCATATATCTATATGTATCTATTGGTAATAATACAGCTATGTGTATTGTCATAATGAAATACACATAGATGTGGATAGGTAGTTTTATTATATGCTACCTCATCAGATAGCGGCAAATTCGAGTTATTTAGATTGCGCTATCCCACCGCTTCCACATACAGTGAGATAACACTTTTTATTCTACTCAGGCTAAAGCGCTATCTCACTATAGGTAAACTTCCGGTTTGTGTTGTTTATACTATACAATTTGTCCCACCTCAGAATTTAAAAGCCTTCAAATAACGATTTGGTGTCAATACGTGACAAAAATACAATGCCACATTGCTAATATTACACAAGCAAGTAAGTTGGTATATTTGAAATAAAGTTATCTATCATCTACTATATAATTTGAGACTTCCGTATATATATATATACTAGCAGGTTAGCCCGCCACTGGCGGCATTCGTCCCATGGCTTTGGTCGAAAAAGCAATTGCAACAGGTTCCGAGACACTTGTGCTGCATTTGCAGCAAATTTCGGCAATAGTCAGAAACATGACAATTTTAATTTAATTTTTTGTTTTTCAATGAGTTAATTATTTTGTTTTTCAATGAGTTAATTGTGCTTTTTTAATTTTTTAATTGAATTTTTTGTTTTTAAATTTTACCCGATTTTGTTTTGTTTTTCAAGGAGTTAATTGTGCCTTTTTAATTTTGTTTTTCAATTTTACCCGATTTTTTTTGGTTTTTCAATGAACCCGTCCATGACACTTCCCGTATTTAGCAAGTTTGAGCTCAATCGGTTCGAGTCTATAAAGGACACACACATATATATGACACTTCCCGTAGGTAGCAAGTTTGAGCTCAATCGGCATTGCCTGGAATTTCCCAGTAAATATTTAGCAAGTTTGAGCTCAATCGGTTCGAGTCTATAAAGGACACACTCATATATATTTGCCGACATTGCCGTGGGGATGCCCGTTCCTACACGCGTTTTCGATTCTATGAAGTACCCACATATATACACACATATTAATAGTAGATTGGCAGATTCCAGTAGCTTTATAACGGTATATCTGGGGAGAAATCTGATGCTATATTCGTGATTATCTGGGATGATTTCGGTATATACCGAAGGTATATACTGTAAAAACAAAGCGCGCCATCCGTGCTCGCAGGGAATAAATTTCGAGCGATAACGTTTGCGTTCCCGTATAACTATGCAGATGATAATAACGTTGAATGCGAAACAGACGCTCTTTATAGAGATGCGTCAAAAACAAACGCTCATTAAATAATCACTTGATTAACCCACGCCGTGCCTTTGCGGTGATTTGAGTTTGGAGAACGGGTGCTCTGAGTTTCTCTAAACCGCGACCACGGTCGTGTCGGTGGGATTTGACACTTACATAGGAAGTTTGAGCTCAATATGTACACGCGTTTTGGATTCTATGAAGTACACACACACACACACACACACACATATATACGAAGTCTCAAAATATATAGTATAGATATGTGTGTGTGTATATATGTGGGTACTTAATAGAATCGAAAACGCGTGTACAGATTGAGCTCAAATTTCGTATATAAGTGTAAAATCCCACGGACACTGTCGTGGTCTCGTTTTGGAGAAGCTCAGAGCACCCGTTCTCCAATCTCAGTCACAAAAAACGGCACTGAGGTGGTTAATCAAGTGATAATTTAATGAGCGTTTGTTTTTGACGCATCGCTATAAAGAGCGTCTGATTACCTTTCAACGTTATTAGCATCTGCAGAGAGATATACGGGAACAATATTTTTGAGTGGTTTCCTATGCGGGGAGATTTATTGGATGCCATAGTACTCTTACAGCATCATTGTTATAGTATGTATGACACTTAGGCCGGGGCTTAGGGGGGGGGGGGTAGTTAGTGTGGATATAGGCATAATGCTTCTCAGAAATCCCGGTTACAAACCAACACTCACAATTTCGTCTTTTGCATCAGATACCAACACCTCGACCAATCGGGACGAAACTTGGTACGTGAGTGTGGTTTGACCAGGTGGTCGTCGTTGTCGTATTGGCGAGCCCGTGCGACGCCAGCTTCGCGCATGCGCAGACGAGATCTCGGAAACAGGAGGAGCTATCGACTTGAAATTTGGTATGTGAATGTATCTTGCCCCGGATACGAATTTTATCGGGTCGCCGAGCCCGTGCGACGCCAGCTTCGCGCATGCGCAGACGAGATCTCGGAAACGGGTGTAGCTATCGACTTGAAATTTGCTATGTGAATGTATCTTGCCCCGGATACGAATTTTATCGGGTCACCGAGCCCGTGCGACGCCAGCTTCGCGCATGCGCAGACGATATCTCGGAAACGGGTAGAGCTGCATGCGCAGACGAGATCTCGGAAACGGGTGGAGCTATCGACTTGAAATTTGGTATGTGAATGTATCTTGCCCCGGATACGAATTTTATCGGTCGCCGAGCCCGTGCGACGCCAGCTTCGCGCATCCGCAGACCAGATCTCGGAAACGGGTGGAGCTATCGACTTGAAATTTGCTTTTTGAACAGCCCGGACAACGTCGGGCTCATCGGCTAGTCTCATATATATTTTGAAGACCTCTGTATGTTTGTCTGTATGTCTGTCTGTCATTTATACAAATCTACGATTCTCGACCGATCGGGACGAAACTTGGTACTTGTGTGTAGTTTGACCAGACGGTCGTCGTTGTCGTATTGGCGAGCCCACGCGGCACCCGCTTCGCGCATGCGCAGACGAGATCTCGGAAACGGGTGGAGCTATCGACTTGAAATTTGGTATGTGAATGTATCTTGCCCCGGATACGAATTTTATCGGGTCGCCGAACCCGTGCGACGCAGCTTCGCGCATGCGCAGACTAGATCTCGGAAACGGGTGGAGCTATCGACTTGAAATTTGGTATGTGAATGTATCTTGCCCCGGATACGAATTTTATCGGATCACCGAGCCCGTGCGACGCCAGCTTCGCGCATGCGCAGACGAGATCTCGGAAACGGGTGGATCTATCGACTTGAAATTTGGTATGTGAATGTATCTTGCCCCGGATACGAATGTTATCGGGTCGCCGAGCCCGTGCGACGCCAGCTTCGCGCATGCGCCGACCAGATCTCGGAAACGGGTAGAGCTATCGACTTGAAATTTGGTTTTTGAATAGCCCGGACAACGTCGGGCTGGTTTGGTTTTTGAATAGCCCGGACAACCGATGAGCCCGTTGTCCGGCCCGGACAACGTACAATGCAACAATCAATGTCCGGCGCGGACAACGTACAATGCAACAATCAAATAGCCCGGACAACGTACAATGCAACAATGAATGTCGTGTACAGGGAGGCCATCGGGTGATCAGAGATTGGTATGTGATCAGAGTGCTGGGCATGCCAACTAACCTCTCTTCGTGACATTTGATGTTACTGCATGATATTGTGTATATAGTTCATTTAATTTATTGATCTCAGGAAATGTTCTTCGGTGATCGGTCGCCGGGCCGGAGAACATGTATATTGATGTACATTTTGTATATACTATTTATTTAATTTATTGATCTAATGCTGCCACTGTCGGTCCCAAGCCCGAACAACATTCAGGCCTTTGTTGTGACATAGGTTTACGTTTGGTGGCAACGATGAGAACCCTGTATAATGGTGTCGAAAATGACCTAGATCATATCTGATCTCTAATATTTTGAGAAATAGCCCGGACAACGTCGGGCACATCAGCTAGTCTCATACATATTTTGAAGACCTCTGTCTGTCTGTCTGTATGTTTGTTTGTCTGTCATTTATACAAATCTACGATTCTCGACCGATCGGGACGAAACTTGGTACGTGTGTAGTTTGACCAGGCGGTCGTCGTTGTCGTATTGGCGAGCCCGTGCGACGCCCGTGCAGCGCATACTGTGCAGACGAGATCTCGGAAACGGGTGGAGCTATCGACTTGAAATTTGATATGTGAATGTATCTTGCCCCGGATACGAATTTTATCGGGTCGCCGAGCCCGTGCGACGCCAGCTTCGCGCATGCGCAGAACAGATCTCGGAAACGGGTGGAGCTATCGACTTGAAATTTGGTTTTTGATTAGCCCGGACAACGTCGGGCTCATCGGCTAGTCTCCTATATATTTTGAAGACCTCTGCCTGTCTGTATGTCTGTATCTCTGTATGTATGTATGTCATTTATACAAATCTACGATTCTCGACCGATCGGGACGAAACTTGGTACTTGTGTGTAGTTTGACCAGACGGTCGTCGTTGTCGTATTGGCGAGCCCGTGCGGCACCCGCTTCGCGCATGCGCAGACGAGATCTCGGAAACGGGTGGAGCTATCGACTTGAAATTTGCTATGGGAATGTATCTTGCCCCGGATACGAATTTTATCGGGTCGCCGAGCCCGTTCGGCGCCCGCTTCGCGCATGCGCAGACCAGATCTCGGAAACGGGTGGAGCTATCGACTTGAAATTTGGTTTTTGATTAGCCCGGACAACGTCGGGCTCATCGGCTAGTCTCCTATATATTTTGAAGACCTCTGTCTGTCTGTATGTATCTATGTATGTGTGTATGTATGTATGTATGTATGTCATTTATACAAATCTACGATTCTCGACCGATCGGGACGAAACTTGGTACGTGTGTGTAGTTTGATCAGGCACTCGTCGTTGTCGTATCGGCGAGCCCATGCGGCGCCCGCTTTGCGCATGCGCAGACGAGATCTCGGAAACGGGTGGAGCTATCGACTTGAAATTTGCTACGTGAATGTATCTTGCCCCGGATACGAATTTTATCGGGTCGCCGAGCCCGTGCGACACCAGCTTCGAGCATGCGCAGACCAGATTTTGGAAACGGGTGGAGCTATCGACTTGAAATTTGCTTTTTGAATAGCCCCGACAACGTCGGGCTCATCGGCTAGTCTCATATATATTTTGAAGACCTCTGTTTGTCTGTATGTTTGTCTGTATGTCTGTATGTCATTTATACAAATCTACGATTCTCGACCGATCGGGACGATACTTGCTACGTGTGTGTAGTTTGACCAGGCGGTCGTCGTTGTCGTATTGGCGAGCCCGTGCAGCGCCCGCTTCGCGCATGCGCAGACGAGATCTCGGAAACGGGTGGAGCTATCGTCTTGAAATTTGCTATGTGAATGTATCTTGCCCAGGAAACAATAATTATATATTTTTGGAAGATCTGTGTGTGTGTGTGTCTGTCTGTCTGTCTGTAATCGATGTACTCGAAAACGGCCGAAGCGATTTCGATGAAACTTGGTATGTGTGGGTATTTTCGGCCGGGGAGTGACATTACTTTGACCTATTAATTTGCCCGTGCGACGTGACCTTGACCTTGAAATCGGGTAATTTCAAGGTCAAACGCCCGAATATCACGGGCTTTCGATGAAACTTGGTATGTGGGGGTACCCTCGGCCGGACAGTGGCATAAACCTTTTAATTTACCCGTGCGACATGACCTTGACCTTGAAATCGGGTCATTTCAAGGTCAAACGCACGAATATCACGGGATTTCGATGAAACTTGGTATGTGTGGGTACTTTCGTATGGGGAGTCTCATAACCATATTCATTTGCCCGTGCGATGTGACATTGACCTTGAAATCGGGTCAATTCAATGTCAAATCGCCAATTTTGATGGGATTTCGACGAAATATTATACATAGGGTTACTTTTTTCAACTGAGTGTTTTGGACGGGTCAAATCGTGACCCCGACCTGACATTGACCTTCAAAATGATCAATTCAAGGTAAAATCGGGTAAAACCGGATGGATTTCGACGGGCACGTTTGTCGCGTACTTTTGTCCGGGCAGTGTTTTGGACTGGTCAGATCGTGACCCCACTTGACCTTGACCTTCAAACTGGACAATTCAAGGTCAAAACCCGGACGAAGTCGGGTCACCTTCTAGTTATATATATATTTGAATCTATCTTCCATTGCCAGACGTTTTATGACGCTCACCTCCCTCATTTTATAGAGCCGGAAGAATTTAAATCGTCCTTTCCCAGAAATTCCCACATATATCGATGTGTCCACTGAGAGGAATTTGTCTATATTGGGGATGTGTGATTTGTTCTCTGTGTATAGTCATTCGTTGACGAGCGGTCATCCCGGATTGACCCACATAGAATTATTTGCATCCCGGACATATAATTACATAAATCAAGTTCTCAGATGAACAGTCCATCTTTTCATTTGGTTTCACTGTGTGATTTCCGGCAGGTCCAATATTGAAAGTCTCCCCAATAGAATATCTACGCACGCGGCACATTTCGGGTTTCCACATCTCCTGATTTCTGGTACAAAAGATGGCACTGAATCGAATTTGGCCCGCGTTACAGATTGAAAGACACTGACAATGAAGCAAAGATAAGTAGCATATATATATTATACATAATTGGAAACGGAATTGTTCACTGAGCCACCCAAATAAATCACGCCACATAACGGCCCCATATATACATTTCATATTTATTGAAGATATCAATTTCACAACCTAGAAATTATGTACATTCTCAACTGCTATCGCAATATTGGAATGACGTAACGCTAGATCCGGATATGGTAAACATAAAGAGCGTTATTTGTTACTGTTTTCCTGACATGGAAATAATAAAAAGCGTTTATATCATTTTTGTGTGATTAACCAATAGAATTTCTCTGCATTGTGTAAACAGAAGCACAACTTCTGCAACACGAGCAGTCTCTTGTTTAAAGGTACGGTTGGCCTTGGCGGTGAGTATCCTGTAAAAATATTTCCACCCGTCAAAAACCGCCACAAACAGAAAGAATATCAAAATGTAGACAGACTTTGTCCGTATACAAATAAGAAATATCGCATAAACAGTATGTTATTGTCATATATTTGACCATTGTTATGTAAAAAAAGGCATAAAAAGTTACTGTTCTGGTGTTTGTTTATATTATGATGGTAAACATAAAGAGCGTTCGTTGTTGGTGAATTCCCAATATGGAACTAATAAAGAGCGTTTATGCCATTTTTGTGTGATTAGCCAGTAGCATTGTGCTGTCTTCTGTAACACAATCAGGCTCTTGCTTAGGTAAAATATAGTTGGTCTTTATGATAACATGCTGTTTACGCGATAGTCATGGTATATGAACGAAACTGTATGTATTTTAATGTTTTTCTGTTTACGGTGATTGGAACAAATATGAATATTTTCGACAACTAAGGCCTCGCGTGCCTTTAAGTACACCAGCGTACGTCTTGATGACAATATACTATTTACGCGCTGATTATGTTTGGCATATATATGAGCGGAACTGTATATATTTTGGTGTTCCTTCTGTTGATGGCGATTTGAACAAATATAAATATTTCTGCAACGAACGCCGCCCGTGCCTTTAAATTGTGTCCATTTGTACTTTTTATGAATCGGCATTCGCGTTAATTCAATTTATATGTGTCTTTGTTTCTTTTTTTCTAAATATTTATTAGTTACAGTTGTATTGTGTCGCGGAAGAACTATGAATAGTACTCCCGACCGATTCGCAGCCAATCAAAGTAATAATTATTTTTAGCGTTATCATCCCAAAATGGTGATAGAAGTTGAGACTTTCGGGTTGTGCAATTGATATTTTCAATACACACGAGATGTGTGGTGCCGTTATGTGGCGTGATTGGTTTCGGTGAACCAGACTCCCGTGTGTCGAAGTTATGACCCAAATCTTCAAGCATGAATCCAAAATAAATGGTTAGGAATCCATATGGTATTTCTCTCTCTGTCGGCTTATATTATTAAAATATCTATATCAAAAAAGAAAATACCAATTATACCAGTATAGACGATATCAGTATATACAGGCCATATTTCAGAGCGTACTCGTCATCCATTATGTTGTCTTCTTTCTCAAATACATATGCAATTTTGAGTAGTGCGTGGGCGTTTTCCTCAATTAATTTAAGGTCTTGTTATCATGCCGGAAATAATGTCACAGTGGCTAAACCGTACAAACATATAATCGGAAGTCGCTTTCGCCATGACGAAACATTCTATTTTTAGAACATAAATACTACACAAGGATCAAAACAACACCATAAAAACACGTTTTCAGACCGGACAGACGGTTTCTTCACAGCTATAAACGTAGGTATAAATTGTACATGTACATACACACTTGCCGATCGCAACCGGGCTCCATTCCCTCTTCAAATGTCATTTGAACACATATATAACATTTTGGGAAATCCCACTATATTGAAAAGGAAAGGTCATTATGTGTGCAACATATATTGACATTACTTGGCTCGGGTGTATTCACAATCTGAAAGTAGAGACTATTTATTTGGACACCCCACTCTTCAGCCTCTGTACGCCTAGTTGTTAAGTTGCTGATAACTAGTTGTCAAAAATATGTACGCCAAGTTGTGATAATGGGACAAAGACGAAACCATGAATGAATTAGGTTTCCATATTAGACATGTGCCGCCTCCCGATGGTCATTATTACCCTTCAATCACACGACGAAGGCACTGTTCCATTTCAAAGACGAAACCATAATTTAGGTTTCCATATTTGACATGTTCCGCATCCCGATGGTCATTATTAACCTTCAATCACACGACGAATTTTAAGGCACTCTTCCGTTCCTCATCCGTTTTCCGAATTATCGACAAAATGTGTTCTTATTCAAGCACCGAACGGAAGAACAATGTTTATCAATAGATACCGTGCTGAAATATTTAAGTATATTTGAGATCTATTTTAAAATGTATTATGACATTACTATTGAATTACATGATGTAGTCCATGGAAAAGCATGCTACGCAATTGAACACTTCTGCTCTACATGTTTTCACATCATGCATATTACCTCTTAAGTTTTCCGGTGACTCAAGAGATGGAACTCTATCTTTTCAATAAAAGTACCAAAATAATTTCATATAACATTAAGTGAATATAACATAATAGTGTAGAATTAAACTTATTAAAAACCAATAAACCTCAAGGCTTGAATGTTCGTTATCACTGGTGTGCGATAGGAAACTGAAATATGCATGTACAACCAAAATCGACATCGCATGACATCTCTCTTTACGGGGTATTTCCGAACATAGCACACTTTTTCAGATCGATAATATGATCAGAAGACAAATTTAGGCAGAGTGAACCATAAAATGCAGTCAACCGATCGTTTCTCCAGTTAACGAAAATTTACAATTGCGATATTGTTGTCCCAATTGTGACACAATATGTCTTATCCCCACATATCTTAGCCAATTCTACTTATTTCATTGGGTCTAAAAAGTATAGTAGGCATATATAAATAATCCTGTATCCATGGACTTTGTGGTGTGCGAGAGCTATCTACCCCCCCCCCATTGTTTTGGGTTTCCAATATGAATCTAAATCGAACTACCAATGGGAAGAGTGGGGTTGTTGGGAATATTTTTTCTCGAAACGTTTGTCTGGGAGTCTATATCGGAAAATTCCAACCCAAGAGGTGCAGCTCGAAGCAAGCACTTGTTGGACTTTTCGGGACTGGTCAGTCGATATTCATGTAGTGACACCAAGGAGGCGCTCGCAGTCACGACCACTTCGCCACATCACCCCAAATATAAGACGATGGTGCAGATACGACCTGTAGTTTTTATTAGTAAATCACGTATACGCAATTTCATCACAGAATATAACATACAGCTCCCACCCAAAATACAATATTGTTACTTGCGGAGTCGAAAAAAGTCACTTAATGTTAATAAGAATACATTGTTTGATCCAGACAGAGTCTATAAGTTCAATGGTGTGATACTTCGAAGATATAGTTATGTTTAAATGAGTTGAAAGGAACATGTCATTACTGTACGATCAATGGACAACGTCGCAACTGGTGATTGTCGTCGTACACAAATAGGCGTACAGAGACTGACGAGTGGATGTCCAAATAAATAGTTTCTATTTTCAGATTGTGAATACACCCGAGCGAAGGTAATGCCAATATATGTTGCACATATAACGGCCTTTCCGTTGCAATATAGTGGGACTTCCGACAGATGCTGTATATGTGTTAAATTGACATTTGAAGAGGGAATTTTTGCGAGAAAATTATTTTCTGAAGTGATCAAAGGCTGTTTTTATCTAAAAAAAAGAGTCCGTCGCTCAAATGGAGCCCGCTTGCGATCGTCAAATGTGTATGTACAATTTATCATCACGTTTGTAGTTGTGGGGAAACCGTCTGCCCGTTCTGAAAACTTGTTTTTATATTATGGTGTTGTTTTGATCATTCTGCAGTATTTATATTCTAAAAATAGAATTTTTCGTCTTGGCGAAAGCGACTTCCGATTATATGTACGGTTTAGCCACTGTGAATGTTTCAAGCAACAAACCATTGTGTTCTGACATCAGTCTTTGGCACGAGGATTGACGAGATTTTCCCAATGAGCAAGTTGAGAACAAATCTATAGAGTTACTCCGCTTGTATAGCAAACGAAACGAACTTGTGGCATTAGAATCATCAAATTATACAGACGGTTTGAAACTAATTCGACGTCGGCAGATCTGTATTAAATATAAAGCTAACCAATCAAAATCCGATTGTTCTATAATAATTGCACAACAAATACATATCAGACTAGTTTAGGAAAACAAAATTTAATAATATATACACTTGAATTATAGACCCTATAATAGGTAACCAATATATATGTCCTGCACATGTTTATACATATTCTTCGCTGCCTTTTTACTTTTGGACGTTTCCTTGTTACCGGGGAGGTTTAGATTGAACACTTATAACGTTAATGTCAGACTAAAGACTATATCATTCCCCACGGTGTGCTTGGAGATCAGGACCATGCATAGTTCGTAATACAACTGTAGTCTGACAGGACACCGAGTGTGAATTGTTACTCGCGAGTATACGGTCTTTATTTATATTAGTGCTGACGTTAACTCAGTATGTATGGCATGTTTCGTGTTTCATTGATAACCAACTAAATACCTGTGCTACGTAGCGCGGACTTCGTTTGGAAATACAACATAGCTGTCGGGCGACTGGAATCTGTATATTTTGCCGTCTCGGGCACGTGGAGAGAATTACGGTCAGTTATGAATGCCGGACGAAGTTAGAAGTTGTTCAATCTAAAATATCCCTCCTATGGTTATGATATTCAAGTGATGTACAGGACATTTATAGGACATTCTCCTTTTATACTCAACATAATATATGCAACAATTGAGTGAAATTGTGCCGTGGATTGGTGCCAGTTAGACTCATGTGCTTTAATTTTCATTAAAATTACCACGAATGGCTGAATTTGATCATTTGTGGTGTTGTAAATAGTTCCAGAGATCTCCATTATTTTGTCGAAAATGCGTTCTATATCAGTGTCTATATTTATTGGTATTGTTGGGTTATCCCCCTTCCAATACTGTGTCGGTAATATGACCATTATATGAAATTGTATATAACGTAATGGTGGGCTCGATGGGTGTATACGAACATCCAACTAATAGTGTACATGTTCTCCAGGTAAATTGTCGTAATACCGGTAACTTGACAATAACATGGCGAATAATGACAATGTCTCATCATATCCACACGTTTCAATGAAAATTGATGAATACGGGATGAATTGGTCTGAGTAATTGTAAAGTTGCGCGGCATCAGTTCATTGTTTACGGTGTTGTTGACTTTGAAGTTCTTGATCCCTGTTGCCGTGGGCCGTCTTTAGACCTGCACGCATATACAAATACAGAATATAACTTACCTAGATGCATTCTATAGTTGCTGCTCATGAGAGACTGGTGTTGACGAAAGAACTGTCTCGTATTGTCATATTTAGAATAAATCTTTAAATAAAAAACCTTGCGAAAAGAAAAAGCCAACCATTTTCGAACAGATGTGACCTAGTGACGTCAAAACTCGAACAAACCACGATTCTCCTCTTTCAATTCAAGTCTCTAACTTAAGGGCTTTGTGGACCCAATTTTCCCAAAATGTCCCAAAATTTTATAGAGTCCAAATAAAGGATTCTGTTCATGTATATTAGTCATAATATAAACCGAGCCCATTGATACAACATTTTGAGAGTATACTTCATGGTGGATTATGTTAGAAATACAAAATGTGAACTTTATTGAGATTTAAAAAAAAATAATTTAGAGGCAATGGTCCAAGAAAAACAAAGTCCAAATTTAAGAATCAAATATGGGAATATGTACTGAACACTGTGATGAATGATGTATTACAAAAAGAATATTATATTTCTTGAGTGTTCTTTGATAAAATGACTTTGAACCGGTTGTTGACAAATGATATATACTTGCTTGCATGTTGGCTATGTGGGTGGTAGCAGGCACGGGTTAACAGCTGGCCATTGTAACTGCTCTGGACTCTGTTGACAATAGAATGCTAATCCTCAATCATACCCCTGCCATAGCCACAGTAATTCTAGTAAGTAGGTCAGTCTCACTCAGGGTGAACAGGCATGTTGTAGTTTGACACCTGTTGACACTGGTAAAAAGCCATTCAAATCGGAATGGACATCAGCCATGAAAGGTTGACCCATTAACTGCTGCCTCTCAGTCAACCATATTCTGAAGTTAGTATATCATTTGTCAACAACCGGTTCAAAGTCATTTTATCAAAGAACACTCAAGAAATATAATATTCTTTTTGTAATACATCATTCATCACAGTGTTCAGTACATATTCCCATATTTGATTCTTAAATTTGGACTTTGTTTTTCTTGGACCATTGCCTCTAAATTATTTTTTTTTGAAATCTCAATAAAGTTCACATTTTGTATTTCTAACATAATCCACCATGAAGTATACTCTCAAAATGCTGCATCAATGGGCATGGTTTCTATTATTACTAATATACATGAACAGAATCCTTTATTCTGACTCTATAAAATTTAGGGAAATTTTGGAAAAATTGGGTCCACAAAGCCCTTAAGGACTTTGCTAACCCAATTTTCCCCAAATTTAATGGAGTCCAAAATAAAGGTTTATGTTCACTTTTATTACTAATCACAGTAACAATACCCATGGATGCTACATTTTAAGAGTATAATTCATGGTAGATTATGTTAGAAATTCAAAATGTGAAATTTATAGAAGTTTTTAACATTTATTTTTTCGAACCCAAAATCAACAAACACAAAGGTCATATCTAAGAACAAAATATGGGTATGTGTACTGAACACCGTGAAGAATGATGAACAATAAAGATATACTCACATTTCTTCAGTTTTATTAAGATTTTTTGGCTTGGAAGCTGTTGTCTACAAATGGTAGCTTTCATTGCTCAGCAAAGCTATTTGGGAACTGAATTTGATGGGTCAAGATAATGTTCACTCAAGTCTGTTGGGATTCATGGGGATTATGACCAGCCAGTGCTGTACTTTATCCTGACTCAGGATGATTGGTGACCTAGTTTCTTGGCTATGGGGGTACACAAGATTGGGGATTAGACAATTCTTTTGTCAAGAGATTCACAACACACCACTGTCCACAGATATTAACATTTAACTTCCACCTCACTATAAGCGATGTCAGGTAACTTACTCAATGATTTGTTAAAAATTGGTTCTTAGTAATTTTATCAAAGAATGCTTGATAAATATGAATATTATTTTATTGTTCATCATTCTTCACAGTGTTCAGTAGACATTGCCATACTTTTTTCTTTGATATGGACTTTGTGTTTATTGATTTTGGGTTCGAAAAAATAGATTTTAAAAACCTCTATAAATTTCACATTTAGTATTTCTAACATATTCCACCATTAATAATGCTCTTAACATGTTGCATTCATGTGTTTGGTTACTGTGATTACTAACAAAAGTGAACATAAACCTTTATTTTGACTCCATCAAATTTGGGGAAAATTGGGTTAGCAAAGTCCTTAAAGTCTAAGCAGTCTCTGTAAATTAGACACTTCATGACAACTACACAGACACGAACAACAATATAATACCTACTCCGTGATTAGATAACTAATTCTCTTTTAATTTCTCTCTAATTCGAACAAACGGTGAATTAGAAGAGAGAAACAAACAGCGACATTGCATGAGAATAAAATCACATCTGTGATACTAGGTCACTAAGCTAGCAAGTGGACCGAATCATGTTGTTCACGTGCAGGTCAAAATGACGCGATGTTTTATTGCGACAGGGGTGCACTGATGGGGGCGATCAAAGAAGTATCTTTTTGATGTGATGTTATGCCAGTAATCGACGCGTATTTTCAGAAATGTAGAACAGTGTATGCATATGCGGTGGATCCATCCCACTCGCAGCCAACTCATTCGGCAGTAAATGGTATTATAACTACCATAGAGCGTAGGCTTTGGGTCCGTATACAACATATAACTTGACATGGGCCCGAGTTGGTCATGCTCGCCCAGCGTCGATCTCTACTCCTGGCGCGCCGGACCGGCCCAGCAAAGTGTTCTGTTATATAAATACGCGCCTAATAATAACCACATATATGATATACATAAATCAAGTTAATTAAATGACTATAGATTAATACATCTTAGAAAGATCTTAAATGAACACGGAAATTAATTCAATGTATTATGATTATATTATGCGTGATGATGCACACGTGACTGTATATATTATTTGTATATATTTATTTGTAATTTGTCTAGAATGTCTTATATATAGATGTTAGACAATAAATGATGATGATGAATGAAGTGAGACCATGGATCATCATCATGACAAGTTTGCCATGAATCTCTTGTGAATTACACAGGTGCACACAGTACATGTATATCCTCTCTTGTAAATGTGCATGGATGTGGGATGATGTGCTTTGAAACAGTCACTTGTTGAATCAGATTCTGAACACTGTCAACCTGTCAACTGCATTTTCTACATTGTAATAGAAATGGCTGCTTGTTGCGTTGTTGTTGTTATTATTGTCACTATTGGTTGACATCGAAGCTCGTGTTAATTGTACCTGTATCCTCATGTATCAGGATATGCGCTAGTGTTTTTATACTAAGTCACAACTGTCAGTCAACACAGCACTGAAGTCTGAATGAAGTGAGACTATGGCCTGGATCATGCCATGTTTGCATGAATCTCTTAGTCTTAGTGGAAATTGTCAATGAATGAGTCGATTTTCGAAGAATTTAAACTTGTCCGATTATCAAAGGAACCGAACTCAGGCCGTCTTTACAACTGTCCACAATCGAAACGGTAATAGGTTCCCAAAAATAACAATTTACGCCAAATTACGATCAAATACGAATCGTGCAATACAAAATGGAGTAACTAAATCCCGATAGAGTTAAGTTTTGTACTCACGCTAATTCGTACTATACGTATACCACACAATGAATGCCGGATAAATAATATATAATGTAATTACGTACCGTCCTTCAAAGATTTGATAGCACAATGCGCTGTAGGAAAACATATTTGTGTCACAGTGTACATTTTTTACTGGATTCAGATGTCACATATTGACTAATTCAAGTCACAGAATTCGGAAGTTGGGTAAGAAAAGGCCCTCTGTGTTGGTATATTCCCGATATCTTACACTTGAAGAGCGTATTTGTCGCACTTTTATGTGAACATTGAAAACAGATGTAAATATTCTATTACTTTGCTAAGTTTTTCCCCCCAGAGTGTACAAGGTTATTTTCATAGAGCGGTGAATATTTGGGGGCGTACCTGTGGTATATCGATGTGCCTGCTGATGCATTAGCCTTGCTTCTTGATAAGCCGGTTTGAATTTGGCCCCATGAAGGGTGGGTCGAATATGAGGAATATATATCACCCGTTAACGTTACACGCTACCAGGAGTTAACCGTCCACTCTAAAACTTTGAAAATCGTACCAAAGTTGCGCGTGGATACTGATAACCACTCGTCGTAAAGTTTTTATCTCAGCAGCTTATCTCAGTGTTTGATTTTTGGAGTAATTTTCCCCATTTGTTTTCGGTGGAATTTGCCAAGTCTGAACCCAACCCGACATAATCTCACCGTTGAGCAAGTTGCATTTATAGTAGAGCAGTCAAAGTGTGGAGGCATACATACGGTATACCGACGTACACGCTTCTGTATTAAAATCGCTCTTTCATTAGCCCGTTTGGATTTGGGGCTAAAATATGTTAGTGATATACTACTTAAGTATACATATTTATGTTATATAGCGTTGTCACGAGTAAACCGTTCCATCTGAAAATTAGAAAATCGCACTCTAGATGCGCCTGAACACTACCAGTCAGATGTACTCATCAACAAAATTTTATCTCGATGTTTAAATTTTGCCCCTTTACAATTTTCGGGGGAATTTTACAAAAGTCACAACCAACCCTGACTCACATTCTCCGTTGGGCAGGTTGCTGTCAAACTTTGGGGGCGTACCTATGGTATGTCGACGTATCTGTTACGGCATTGCCTTCCTCTTGAATTAGCCCGTTTGGATTTGGCGGGAAAATAGGTGCAATTTTTCCGTTCCCCGTATAGCGGATAGGCCTGGAAAAAAACCTTTTAAGTGCTATATTCGGTTCCGAATCACTTCCCATTCGGAATATTCGATAAAAAAATAATAGCGCTGGAAACCTCAGTTTTCACATCCTGGTGTATTGTGTTTGCCAATCTATGGGCGGTAACTCCGCAGGAAAAGGGTGGACACAAGTTTTGATGCCCGTGGTCAGTAGGGCATATCGAGGTGTGCATACGGTCCAAATTATGATGCTCTGCTCCTCTTAATTTCCGAGATTGTAAAATGACATTTTTTAGATAAAGGGAGATAACTCCGCAAGGAAAACTCTGACAATATTAGTTATGCATTCAACGGATACATGTCATTGGCTCCAACATATACGTACCAAATGTTAGTTTGCTACTCCTCATTCTTTCAGAGATTAAGGCGTTGAAAATGGTTAAGTATAATAATAATAATAATATCAGGTGGAGTTATTCCCCTTCTTCGACTTAAGAACATTTTCGCAACATGCATAATTTTGTCCGAGCTTTTATTCCTACATTTTTCGGTCAATAGGTTGAAGATTAGGGTTAGGGTTGTGCACCTGCAATGGGAACTGTTATTTTATTATTTTAACTAAATGTTTACTGACATGTGAAACATCTTAGTATTTTAAATCACGGGGTGGGTATCCTTAGTCCCATTGGGACAGTCACACATCTAGTTCTTTCAGTTTCGGTTTCAGAATCTTTTGTTTTGTTTGACTGGCGGAGGAAAGACCTCTTAGTTATTTAATACTATATGTATTTCAGTGCGTCATCGCTACACAGAGTCGTTAGTGTCTCTGTAATAGTGTTAACTGTAATCGAGAAATAAGTCTATCACATTCGATAACGCTAGCTGAGTGCTAACCCGTCCGCTCTAAAACTTGGAAAATCGCACTAATGTCCGTACATGCTATCCAACACATTCATTGTTCAAAATATAAAACACTAGATTCGCGATTTTCCATTTTTTCCCTTTTACGAGTTTCGGTGGAACTTGTCAAAGCCCCGACCCTCCCGGTGCGTATACGCACTCTCCATTGCGAAGGTTGCTTTCACAGTAGAGCGGTTAAACTGTGGGGACATACCTATTGTATATTGATGTACCTGCTCATGCATTATAGGGCATATCGATGTGTGCATGTGGTGCACATTTGGATGCCCTGCTCCTCGTAATTTCCGAGATAATAAAATGACATTTTTGTTCAGATAAAGGGAGATAACTCCAGGAGGAAAGCGAGAACAATATTCGTTATATGACGACTAGTTAGAACTCGTTAGCCCCAACACACGTACAAACGTTTAGTGTGCTACTCCACATACATTCAGAGTAATAATAGTGGTTGCAACATTTCCAAAAAAAGAAAGAACAGAAAAAAACCCCAATAGAAAAACAATATACTTCCCTGGTTACACCATGGAAGTTTAATAATTCACCTTAGGAGATATAATAGTCATATACCGCCCCATATTCAACAATATTAAAATATTGAACGCATCTGATTTATACAAGCTAAAATCAGTCAATATATGCATGTCTTATGTCACAATATTTTATCACCTTCACTCCGGAAAACTGATCGCATCAGGAATAACGCTAATATGGCTGCTAGACAGAGTGATATAATTTATGAGTCCATACCAAGAATACAATTTAACCGAAAACCTTCCCTTCATATATCTCCCAAACTTTGGAACAACGTATAAACCTCGATTAGATTAACCCTACCAAGACCAACATTTAAACATGAAGTGATTGATGAATTGACTGATAGTTAGTTAGACACTGTTGTAAAAAACCTTCGCTGTTTCGATTGTTACCCATTTATGGAGGAATACTGTTGATACCCCATACTCTACGACATTCTTCTGAAATTTCTCTTTCTGTCACTCCTAGTCCAATTGAACAGTCCAATACAATCCATTCCAATGGAATGAATTGCAAGTATGCTTTATAACAGCATTACAATCTGTCTCATCAGTCATCTTTATTTCAGTCAACTTTATTTTAGTAATCTTTATTTTAAGAACCATCTGAAGAATGTATATCAGCTTCAAACATTGCCAGCCTGAAAACCAAATACTTCATAGTATGCACGAGGAAGCTCAGAGTCGGAACATGGTATTTGTTTTTCCCTGGGAGGTGTAGGAAGACGACCAGTTGGTCATATCACCTCCTGTTAATATATACCACATTTAGTTTATTATTGTGTATAATGTATTGTTATACTGGTTATATATTACTAAATAAAATATATCTATCGATCTAGTCGTCAATTTCACCATGTATGCTACACAGTCAAAAACCAACCGAAATCAGAAAATAAACTACCTTATTATTTCCTTAAATGTGATTTATTTGTTACCAAATAAGGTTCTAATCATGCATCCATGTTTATTTCACAGTAACATTTTAGTGAATACATTTAATGATATTTTGAAAGAAATAGATATATTATTGTTTACGTTTGTGATCATTCGCTTCACGAAGTAATCTCCCTTGGTTCATGGCGTCATCGCGGGACCACAGTCATGACAGGGAAGACGTTATGAATCAAGGAGTATATTTTGGAATAATGAGTATAAAATCAGATTTAATCAAAAATCAAATTCACGTTCCACACAAAATGTCAGACCGACTTACACTCATATTCCATGGAAGGCAAGCAAATCAACAACAATTTCTTAAATTGAACGTGCAGTGATTAACGTTTTGACATTGGCGAGCACAAGTGACGTGTACTGTAGTATGTACACCAGTTGTTTCAACAGTGACGTTGGCGTTATTTAAATACTCAACAAAAATTGAAATCATTATACAAAATGACGGGAATAGAACATCCAAAATAAACTATTCCCTTACTTTTAAAAGTTTAGAGATCATTTAATCCATTTCCGTCTTTGATATGAGTGGAAATTCCGATGGGAATAGGCTTTTGAAATGTAAACACAACCTAAATAATGCCATGTGACTCGCAGGTGTGGTTGCGCCATATCAAGTTCGTGGAACTAAATATAAAATTATCAATTAGAAATGGATACATTCTATGCTGTTTTGCATTACGAGATAATAACTGTTTTAATCTATTATGCATAATTGCGATGTTTTTCGATTATCTGAGTAAGATAACTCAAATTTTGTAGATCGTATCTTGAAGCACGTGGTTTGTGAATCGGAGGTGATTGATTCCAAAGAATATTCTATATTGATGTTGAGCACAATTTTGTTGAATTGCCATGGTATAATGGTATAGACCTATCTTCAGAGCGGCTTAGGTCGAAAATTGTGACTTGACCTCGCGTTGGCGAAGAACAATTTAAATTGCGATATATTTATTTTTTAATCAGCATTACACAACAAATCGGCTAAACGGCACCTTGAACGTGGCAACATTTTGAGGACCATTTTTGTTTGAAAATACGTCATCATGAAATTAAAAAATGATTGTCAACTGCATGAATCAGTCTGATATTGCTCATTTTTATCTCAATTTATTTATCTACGTAATGCTCCAACATAATATGACGGATAAAATAAATGACACAGTTGTGTGCTATTTAGCTGTATTAAATAGCAGCCAGGATTTTTTAAAGGTACGGTTGGCCTTGGCGGTGGGTATCCTGTGAAAATATTTCCACCCGTCAAAAACCGCCACAAACAGAAAGAACAACAAAATGTAGACAGACTTTGTCCGTATACAAATAAGAAATATCGCATAAACAGTATGTTATTGTCATATTTTTGACCATTGTTATGTAAACAAAAGCATAAAAAGTTACTTTTCTGGTGTTTGTTTATATTATGATGGTAAACATAAAGAGCGTTCTTTGTGGGTGAATTCCTGATATGGAACGAATAAAGAGCGTTTATGCCATTTGTGTGTGATTAGCCAGCAGCATTGTGTTGTCTTCTGTAACACAATCAGGCTCTTGCTTCGGTAAAATATAGTAAATCTTTATGATAACATGCTGTTTACGCGATGGTCATGGTATATATGAATGAAACTGTTTGCGTTTTAATGTTTTTCTGTTTACGGTGATTGGAACAAATATGAATATTTCGACAACTAAGGCCTCACGTGCCTTTAAACCTAATTTTCGTTAATTTTGTCGAAAATTCACTAAAATTTTCGCATGCAACTGCAGTTTATTGGACCAAAAAGAGTAGGAATATAGGCAATCCCATTTGGTTTTTTAGATAGATAACTCCCGAATGTGTATCATTCTATAGTGTACTGGTACTTTTTCCATGATTCTATTGATCACAAGAACTATTTTACAATGAAATGTACAACTTCTATATACAGTGTATGCCTAACTCAGCTAAAGATTCAGATATAGATAGAGCAACAGTGCCGTTTTAATCGCTAATGTTATTATTTACCAGGAACGGATTTGTAACTGTTGAACTTACATGGTGGTCGGTTAAATGGTGTTCCCGCACTGTATTTTGTTATGACCCATCGATTAAAAGTCATTTGCATAACCTTTATTTTACAATCTGCGTTACAAAATCAGTTAAACTGCGTCCGTGAGAATCTGCTGAGCTGTAGCCGCTGAACTACTAACTGAAAAAGGATCCCTATAAATATTGAAGCTATAAACAAATCGGCACAAAATAGTGCCCCTCGCAAGAGTTTCAAAAAGTTTTTGAAGCCATTTTGGTCCCAACATCTCAAATCACTTCATCAAAATCGGTCAGTTTGGATAGCAGCCGCCAAACCGATCAACGATCCTACTGGCTTATATGCCAACTACAAAAACAATAAATGAAATTTTAGACGTGATTATCGCAGATCATCTAAACAGTATCTTCAGTCGTTCAATAACAGCATTGATGAATGTGCAGATTCTGATCAAGACACTTTTTTCAGACTGTTTAATGCCAAACTCAAAAAGCTTGGAACTCTTTCTGGTTCGTTTTTCAAATATAATAGTAACATCGTCGGGTATGCACACGAGATAGCCGTGGCATGGGGTGATTATTATAGCGGTATCTTCTCAGTTCCCTTAACGTACCGTCGTTCGACGAGTCCCATTATGCCAATGTAAATGAATTTGTAGAAAAGGAATCGACTCGCTCCTCCTCTAGCCCGTTAGACGCTCTTATTGCTTTTCCTGTAACTTCAACAGAAATAACGTCTTTATATAAACACCTTAATTTAAATCAGGCACCAGGGCTGGATGGAGTCAACTATGAGCACCGTGTCTATGGAGGTACTCGCTTAGCCGAATCACTGAGTTGTCTTTTCAATGATTTTTTACAGTTGGAGTACATTCCACGCGCAGCAAAGCTGGAGGTTATTTTTCTCATAAAGGTGGTTCTAAACCTAAAGACTCTTTTGATAATTACCGAGCTATAACACTGCTGCCTGTCATATACAAATTATTCGAAAAACTAATACTCACACGACTTGAGCTTTATACGCCATCATTGATAACGCCCCATTCCTTGCAAAACGGGTTTCAGTGTGAGGTCAGTTGTTCTGTAACATCATTGTTGGTGACCGAATGCATTTCCTATACGTCAGAGAGACACAGTATGTTATTTTCCTGTTTCTTGGACGTATGGAAAGCGTTTGAGACTGTGTGGATCAACGGTTTGCTGTATCAGCTATTTGAAAAGCACATTCAGGGCAAAACGTGGAGAATTATTGCAAAGCTACTTAATTATATACATTGCTGCACTTGTTTCCAAAACTGCCAATCACGCTGGATACCAATGTTGCAAGGACCAAGGCAGGGAAGTATCCTTGCACCACTTTTTTTTATACCTTATACATTGACAGCTTATTGTGCGAGTTTAATAACTCTTTTGAACAATTTGAGATTATATGTTATGTATTTTTTGTTTGTATTTCTGTTCTGTTTAGTGTTCAAATAAAATATTGTTTAAACCAATAACTCAGTTTATGGTTTCATCATGAAGGATGTGAAATGCTGCTGCCCGACACACGCCGATGATGGTTGTGCTGTCATTCACCGCTTAAGGGTTGCAATCCTTAATTGACGTTTGCATGCAATATAGTGCAAAGTTGCGGTATAAATATAACCCGTCTAAAAAACATGTCACAGTATTCAATGAATCAACAACCGCGGCACTAAAGCGCACAACAAACTGGTTTCTTTAGTTTAAACATATTTTATTTTAACCAATATAATGTACAAAATTCACGGTATGATGATGAGAGATATTGATGGTTATAATGGGATTTAGCAGTAAGCATAATGCTTATCTTAAGCCATCTCCTACACGTATGAAATAATGAATGGTGACCGTTTCATACAGACAAAAATAGAATGTACATTTCGATGTATATGAATGTATACAGCTCAAGAAATTACTATTGTTATTTTTAATTATAATGTGGTTTATAAACTGGTTTATGTGTACACATCGAGTGGATGAAGCTGAATGCGTTACTCACTTAGGTATCCCTCTCAGAAAACATAACTTTAGTGCATGTTTTGTTGAAGATATCTGCTCCAAAATGAGGAAAACATACTTTGCACTATCCAATATTGGTATTTATGCCGGCGGAATTACAGCAATGAGCTCCTTTAAAATTTATAATTCAGTTATAATTCCCAAAGGCTTATATGGACGCGAAATACTATGTGGCCTAACGCATGCAGAATGTGACCGCCTCAAACGTGCTCATCGCCTATACCTTAACCACATTCAAGGTCTCCACATGAGAACACGAACCGATATGGAATTGGGCTTACTGGGTTCTCCACCTTTAATTCATTATATCCATCGTCGTAAATTATCACTACTCTGTTCCTTATGCAACCTCACTTCCGAGAAAATGGTTAAAAAGATATTCCTTATCAGACTATTACAATGTGTTCGTGATTATGGCAATGCTAACAGAAATATCTTTTTCAGGGACTTACGAGATATCCTTCAACAATTTGGTTTGACTCAGTACTTGTCTGAGTACACGGTAACTGCCACCTTCCACAATAAAGGTAGTTGGAAGCTTCTTGTTAAACAAGGATATTTGTTTTGGAAAGATGATTGGTTGGTTCGAATTCACAGTGACCCTTCTTTTGAGCGATTTCGTTTGGTGCATAGTAGTCCATGTATCGCATTCATGTGGCGTGTTTGTAAACATTATCCCAAAGAGAAAGAAGGCTTCCACATTGCATTGCAGTTAATGTGTGCTCCGACATCTGCAGATGAAACAAAATGTACTGCATGTCAAATGACATATACTGACATGGTTCAAATTTCTTAATATTCTGCCCAGCATTGGCAGTCACCGGTAATAAATTTTTGGTATTTATTCATCGACCGCTTGCCAGTTACAGCATATCAGTTTGTTGACAATCTTCCGATAGAACAACAAACTGCACTCTTCTTAAGTCATTTACCATCGGGTCTTGTCGATATTAGAGACCTTTCGCAAAACTCACGTTTACGATTACGGATACGGATAGGGTACTACGTCACCAACTTTCGTGTACTTTCTAATCGTTGTCGTATTTTACTATCCGCAATAACGGTTACGATTTCATGGTTTCTAATAAGCTCAAATAACACCTGAAATTTATTGTCTGCAATATATCACTTTACTCCGTTCGAGACTGTATATGTATATCATGTAAATCATCCAGTTGTTTTGAGCTACGACCTCGGTGTGCTGTTTAGATTGGCAATCACTGTACTCGTCGTCGTGAATCTCGAGCTTCCCGCGAAATAAGATCGCTAGTCACAACGGATAGTAATCGCTGGCTGCGACACAACACTTTGCAGTAATATATAGAAGTGCACTATGAAACCAGTCGCCAAAAATACACGACTGACATGGATTTGGTGCTACTAAAATAATATTTGGCACACACACCGACATCACCGTGTCGACTTTGTTTCGATTTGATAGGACCAAATCAGAAGTGATGCACATCAGCGAGCACAGCAATCTTATGTCTGATTTCCTAAACCCAAAGAGGTGATAGGCCTGGATAGGATAGGATAGGATATTTTATTTCCAATACACATACACAGAGACGTGGCGACAGGGGGGTTGGGGGTGTTTCACCCTTCAACTTTGGTAAAAATTTTCAACAGTTGGAAATTTCATACCTGACACAACATTAGTTGGAAATTTCACACCAACAATAGGTTGAATATGTTCTTGTAGTTTGATTTTCAAACAACTTATTGTGGGGAATGTATTGTTTTTGGACCAATATTTGCATATTTTCCTTCTTTTGATAAAATTTTTGGACTGAAATGGCCATTAGTTAGAAATTTTCCAACCTTAAGGGTGTCAGGTTGGAAATTTCCAACACTTGGAAAGCTTGTGTCCTGGTCCCTCCCCGTGGCCGGTCAAAAACGTCTAGTTAATTTAAGAAAATATTATTGTCCTACATTTGGACAAAATTGTCACTGGAATTGTCATCAGTTGGAAATTTCCAACTCTATGAATGCTTGAGGCTAGTCTAGATGCCAGGATTTTGCGATTTTCTTGTTCACGTTTAAAAAATATTTTCGCCCGGTGTGTCCTGGTCCCTCCCCGTGGCCAATAAAAAACTGCTAATGAGTTTAAGAAAACAATATTTTACTACATTTGGTTAAAATCGTTGACTGAAAATTTCCAAACTAAGGGAGAGTATGAGGTTTGAAATTTCCAACACTAGGAAAGCTTGAGGTCAGTCTAGATGCTAGGATTTTGCGATTTTCTTGTTTAGTTTTCACAATTTTCTCACACCGGGCCGAACAACCATGGTCGTCCCGGTGGGTCTGCATGGTCTTTTGCCCGTAGTCGTGTGCACACCCCCAACGGAAACCCTCTAGCCACGTCCTTGCACATACATATTACATAATAATGATGTCGTAAATTGTGGGGGATGGCATAATCTGGCAAGACTGTCTTCCTGCCGAAATCGCATTGAAATGAAATTGCGGACTGAAAAGGCCTTGAAGTGGTGGCGTCGTGGTTGATGTGAGGTCCAAATTTAGGAACCCCTCTCCCCCCATCAGCATAACGTCTATCAGCTAGGTCATCCATGATAACAACGAACTGAATTTCCACCACATATGACCTGTCATTTATACCTGTATTGCCATAATATATCACGAGAATCCCGTGATGAGACGATAAGTGAAGTATTAAGGGACTGTATACCAAACACGCTTTGAGTTGTAAAAGTGGTACGAAATAATGATGGTACGTGTTCGTCAAAACTCTTACGCGTAGTCGTTTTGCGAAAGGACTTTTGGCCATACGGATAGACTTACGACTACGAATAGCTATCCGTATTCGTAATCGTAAACGCGAGGATGCGAAAGGTCTCTATTAGTCAAATACCTGGTACACATTTACTGCGATTTTTCATCCAAGCAACAAAAATCTTCTGGTACGAATGGAGTTCGTTTCTGGAAACTCCTTCAAAGATGATATTTTATCGAAGTTAATTATCCCGCTTGTATTTGTTAACGAACTGTTACTTCAAATTGTGTGCAGAATATGGCACCATGTGCTTGATGGCGCTTTACCATCTCTGGCTTTACTCTGCTTTCTTGGATTACATCTTGTTTGTGTAAATATGTTCTTTATTTAATATAAGAACTGAATGGTGTTGTCTTAGCTCTCTTGTTGAGCTTTCTGACAAGTTCATAGAAACAGGAGCCTATTACAGCTCATTCAGTCCGAGTGGGTAGGGGGTTGGTGGCCGCCACTTGATGAGTGGGATTCAGTTTTGTTCTTATTTGCGAGTAATGTGTATATGTGGATATATGCGTGCATGTGGCAGTTTGTACATGCGTACATGCGTGTGTATGTGTACGTGCAGATATCGTGTGGTTTTCCGTATCATCTGTGAGCTAATTGGCGTGACTGTGCTCGAGTGTGATTTTGTGTTGGTATGGCGCGAATGTATATCTGTGCGGTGATGAATGACTGCTTTAGTATATATGCGATGGGGTGCTATTGTCTATATTTCTGTATCTTTGTTCTCCAACATTTTTGGGTTATGGTATGTTCATTATTTGCTTATATTTACTTAATTTGTTTCAATGTATTCTCAAAAAATGATCTTCTATCAAGGAGGAATTAAAGATATATATTGATTCAGCGTCGGAGGGGCCTATGGCCGCTTTTATGCGTTAAGGGTCTACGGCACCTGTGTCCGCTTCGCGCACATGACAGGCAAATCTACTCTTTTATAAATATAGATAATATTTGTTATGCTATATGCTACTGCAATATATCCTCGTGCAAACAGGTTCATATTGGACCTAAGTATTGGACTTATTTGATTCTGGAAAATAGACCATAGTTCCGTTGGATGGCGCGGGCCACAGTGAAAACACACACATAAAGACCTTGGTCCGAATTGGCATCTCCAGTTTAGACCAAGTTTAAACTACCAGTTTAAACTGGGTTTTAGTAGTAAAACCAAGTTTTACTCGACCGCGGGGACGACATTGATTTGGCCGATTGCGTTACATGTGCGCCAAAATTGTTCAATTGCAAGGATAGGAGGCGTGGGCTGTCTGTTTATTATGGTTACTTGTCAATGCACTGTTGTGTCACGCGCCCGGTTGTCGCTATCAGATCTCATTATCACGCGAATAGCCCATGCACTTTTAGAGAACGGTAAGCATTTAGGATAATTTGACGACAGGAGTGGGTTGCCCGATCTAAATACACTATAGAAACCCCACACCCTCACTCAATGGGTACCACCCGAGGAGGTAGAAATAATGGGATATGGACCATTTTCGAGAACGGTAAGGATTTCGGCCAATTTGACGGCAGGAGTGGGTGGCCTGCTCCAAATACCCCATAGAAACACCCCACCATCATCTATGGTGGTACCAGCCCACTGGGGTGAAAATTGGGTATGGACCTTTCTATTCCTTATTCGCAAAATATTGTCTCGGTAATTTTTACGGCATGTGTGGGTGGCCCGCAATAAATAACTCATATAAACACCCCATCCTAATTCGAGGGGCACCACACGAGGGGTTCGAAATGGTGGACCATTTTCGAGAAAGGTAAGGAATTCGGCCAAGTTGACGGCATGGGTGGGTGCCCCGCCCTCAAATACCTCATAGAAAAATCTCCATCCCCACCCTCACCCCGGGTGGTATACCATCCAAGCTGGTAAAATGGAGTATGGACCCCGGGGTGAGGGATTGGGGTGTTTTTCTAAGGGGGCATTTGAGGCGGACCCCCCTTTTCATCCCCTCTGGGTGGTACCCCCGGCTGAGGGTGTTTCGAGTGGGTATTTTGGCATGTAGTAAAATTTATCGAAAGAAACATTTTTGCAAATAAGGATTAAAATGCACCATACCCCATTTTCACCCAATCGGGTAGTACCCCCCCCCCCAGGGATGAGGGTGGGGTGATTATATGTTGTATTTGGACCTGGCCATCCACTCCTGTCGTCAAATTGGCCGAAATCCTTACGGTCTCGAAAATGGTCCATATCGCATGTTCACCCCTCGGGTGGTACCACCGGGATGTGAGGGTGGGGTGTTTCTAGTGGGTATTTGGGCGGGCCACCAACCCATGCCATCAAATTGACCGAAAGAGACATTTTTGTGAATAAGGAATCAGTTCCAAACGTCATTCTCGTGTCGAACGTGTTAATGGGTCAGTCCGATCCCTACATGCTCTGTCGCCAAAGCGACATCCGAACGAATGAATCGCGAAAACCTTTTTAGCAAAAATCATCCATCACACTGGCATATTTGTTAGAAGTTAAGTCTCCTATATGTACATAAACTGCACATGGATATTGAGTTACACACGCCCGAGCATAAACGCCTCACCCATTAAATAAAACACTCCCATATACGCGAAGAAACAACATCAATACTGGGCGAAAAAAATCGACCGAATAATATAATCCACCAAACTGGGCTTTAGTGTAAAACCTGGGGTAAGGTGGTTTTACTTTGATGTTTTTTCAAAGTATATTTAAGTGTATTTTCGAGACGAGTTGTATTGTACGGATACATCAGATATACATGTAGATAATCGTCTCCTGATCATTATATCACCATTTCAGCACAAACAATTAGCGATATTATAACTTTATTACGCCAATAAAACCTAGCTTTAATTGAAATTGAATTCCAAAAACTAAAACTGAGTTTATCACAAAACTGGATTTAACTACACTAAAACCTAGATTTAGTCCCGTAAAACCTAGATCTACTACAGTAAAACCAAGTTTTACTCCTAGTAAAACCTAGCTTAGACTAGACTAAACCCAGGTGTAGATTAAAACTCAGTCTAAACCAATGATGACGATTCGGACCCTTACGTCTGGTGCTGCAACATGTCCTCGTGAAAATATGTTCACATTGAGCTTATTTGATTCTGAAATAGGCCAATAGTGAGCTTATTTTTTTATTTATTTAATTAACTTTTTTTAATCTAAATTTTGAAAAGTTAACGCCGTTATAACCTCCGCCGTGGTAACTCGGACCACCTTACCAAATATGGTTGAAATCGGTGAAGGGTCCTGAAAGAAGAATCCGGCCAGACTGACAGACATACCATCTCCTAAACTTTTCCTAAGCTTTTCCTAAATTACTCTTATATATTTATATATAACAGGTATTATGTGTCATATATATATTCAATCAGCGTTTGGAACACGCTTTTCGATAAGCTCATCAAACCAATTGCACTGTATGGTTGTGAAGTATGGGCCTCCGACATGAATCTGAACAATCTTGAAACCGTGCCGTGTGAAACAACTCACATACGCTTTTGTAAATATGCGCTTGGTGTAAATCGTATGGCATCGAATCACGCGGTGCGAGCAGAACTTGGTAGATATCCTAGTGTGTATGATGCCATATCTCGTGCAGTTAAATTTGCAATAAAGACATCGACCAAAGACCAAGAATCTCTTATATACAAATCTGTTAACATATCAGAAGATCGTATTATACCAGATAAATGGTCGTTTGGTTTTGATAGTGGTGATAAAGCCTTGATATAAATTAGAAAAATTTGTGATAACTCAAAAATTTATCATGTATGCTGTTTTAGACGAGATATATTCAACGATGAAAAACCATCAGGTAAAAACAAGTTGCGAACCTATAGAATGGCGAAAATCAAATACCAGATAGAACCATATTTGAACCTTGTTAAAAATTTATCCGTCATATTATCTTTCACAAAGCTTCGGATCAGCAACCATACTTTGAAATTGAGAAAGGCAGACACAAACGACCTAAAGTAGCCACTGATGAGAGAATTTGCAAAAAGTGTGGAATGGAGGTAGAAACCGAAGAACACTTCATTATGAGATGCCCCATTTATACAAATCTAAGAAAACGTTTATTTGCGGAAATAAGCGACAATATTCAGACCTTTAATAATATGGCTGACCAACAGAAATTCTTAATCATCTTGAGAAATGATGAACCCAAAACATGTAATATCATCTGCAACATGGTCCAACTCTTTCTACATAAACGATGTGAATCACCAAACATTGAACATTAATATATATTTATGTTACTATACTTGTAATAACATTTTATTTGTATAACTCGTTTGACATCGGCCTCGAGTGGGCGTATCTGTCAATACATTTTTCTTTATCTTTATTCATAACCTACGGCCGACTAGCTTCGTTATAAATAAGTTAAGCTAACATCATTTTAGGTTGTAACCAGCTGATCAGCATCTCATTCAGCATTTTAGGTACAATTGCACTCATCGATGTGAGCACACAAGTGAGCACATAGTTTACGTCGTTTTTGAAACGAGTCAGCATTGCAGCTGTGCCCAGGCATTGAACCTTACGGTGTATTATATATATTGCTAAAATGCAAATGGGTACGCAACCCGACACTTGACGTGTACAACATTGTTAACTGTAATATTGCAGTTCCAGTAACATTCACGCATCTCAACGTTCGATAAACGGTGCCAAATATCATCGCCCCGTATCGCGTATCGGGTGGATAACAGAAATCACGCTCGTTTTTCTGTATACCGGCATTTCATCTCTTTTCAGATCAAGGGCAATTAAAACTGGTTGATATGCAATCACGTTATTCTTTTATTCAACATACCGTACAGTGAAGAGAGCTAGGGTATGTTGCAGTCTAGACAGTGCGTCTCGCAGTCAAGCATGGACACCAATTTCTATTCAATGGGGTGCATCATACATCATTATTGCGCACTACCGCTACCGACCTGGTTATAGCCCAGAGTATACGAGTTCGTTGGCACGAAATTTACAAGGATACCAATTAGACATGGAGTCCAGAGGGTTTTAATTACACTATCGTGTACGAAAGGTTTGATGCCATATATTATGTATCACCCTTGAACATCGCAGAAAACCCATTTCTCAAGTTTCGCTCTCTTGGCGTTCACTGACAATATATTCGGTTTTTATTGGTATTGATCAATACCCAATCTGATTCCCTTGGTTTTGATCAAAACCAAATCTGAATCCCTTGGTTTTGAGGACATGTTCAATACCATATATTGGTTTTGACTGATAGTCTTCAAGAGTTATCGTTACTGTTTCCATATTGTATGGGAGTTCGAATTCACATTTAATAGCCAATTACGCTTAACCCTTTGAACCCGTAACACCGATATCTAGGTGCAAACGAACCGTGACTATATCCCGTAACACCGATATTTCGGTGCAGCGACGACATGATACGGTAGCAAATTTATATATAGTATAACGAGCGTCAGACCCACTGATTTATATTTAAATTGCCCCCACATATGTCAGCGGCGCCCATGGTGGGTATGGAATGGTTGACCGCTAGTATCGGGTAGAAATATATGCGCATGCGCATAGCATATAATCTACAAAAACATACGATATTTTAAGCGAACTGTGCCGCTATATTTACGGCATATAATTTCGTGTTCCCCGTATGTGTACAGAACAGACATAATTTAGACACACAATTTAAGTTTAAATGTTACCCTCGCGTATATTAACCAGTGTTCTGCTGCATATGGGGAAGGGTCTATCGCATATGAAGTTGATTTATTTGCGCATGCGCAGACTAGCGCAATGACAAATAAATGGTTTATAACGTACTTATACACGACATACCCACTAATATATATATTTAAATTGGCCTATTGAAGTCAGCGCTGGCAAACGTGTCTATATGGATTGGCTGCCCGCTAGAAACGGCTAGGAAAATATGCGCATGGGCGCAGGCTTAATTCATTTTTAAAATGCGTTTATGTGAAATGTGGCGCTATATATGACATTTTGTTGCATGTTTCACATGTTAGTACAGTAGACACAATCTAGACAACTTACTAACAATGGGGCCACGATATGTTACGGGAAATTACGTTGTTTCTGGTCTCTGTAATATCAGTCTCTGTTGTGCCACATGCAGCAAAAAGTCTATCGCATATCAAGTTGACTTACTCGCGCATGGTCAGGTATATCTTAATTTCACATTAGGATATTGGTTGCATCGAAACGCAATCCGCTGATGTATAATTACAACGTTATAAGCTAGAATTCGTTTATCCTGAAAATTTCGGGTAGTTGCCTAGTAACCGTTTCTAAGGCGAGATCGGGATGCAAAGTCTCCAGATTTTACAATGATCAGTGGTCCGTGCATGCCTATATCATGCCTGTACAGTTTCAGGTAGGTGTCCACTTTCAACATAACCAACACCATGCGACTAGACACTGTCTAAATTAAGGCAAAACAGACCACTGAATGGTTATATATTAGTGCAATTATGTCATTCGATCAGTTGTGGTATTTGCTTAGCAACCGTTGCTACCCTTACGTGTGATATTTGGTTCACTATTCTGGTCGGGTATATCTCAAATTTCACGTTAGGTTAGTACCTTCATCAAAAAACGCAATCACTGAGGTTGAATTACGACGCTATAAGCTATATTTACATTTTCAAGTCAATTCCGGGTAGTTGCCTAGCAACCGTTACCAATGAGTTGCCGCGAGGCAAAGTCTCGCGATCTTATAATGATCGCTGATCCATGGGGGACAAACCTGTAAAGTTTCAGACCGGTGTCGCAATTTGAACATAATCAGCACCATGCTACTAGACACTGTCTAATTTAAGCGGACATACCACTGGGAGCCCCGGGTCAGGGTGTCGATCACTGTGGGGCGCCAGGGTTCAAAGGGTTAAGCGTAATGCATTAAGCCATTATGCTTGAGCGTAATTTAGATTTCCATTATGCTTTTCAAAGCATAATCTATTACACTTAAGCGTAAAGCCACTACGCTTAAGCGTAAAGCCATTACGCTTAAGCGTAATGTCGTTATATATATATGCTTAAGCGCAATGTCATTACGCTTAAGCATAATTCATATTCCATATATATGTGAAAACTCCCCTTAAGCTGAAATGGATGCAGCCAATTCCTGTTTCTAGTAACTTTTGACAAATATCTAGCTTAGATGATATCATTATATGTAAGGTAATAATGCTATGAACATCTATTATGCTTAAGCGTAATGGCAGTGCCCTTAAGTGTATTTTTCAATTTTCAGTGCTTTATGACTAATTGGATTCTCTATATATTAAATCTATTTTGAGCCCTGAATATGCTTAAGCATAATTAGCTATTAAATGTGAATTTGGCCTCCCATACCAATATGGGTGAACCTCTTTGAAAATCAATCTTTATTTAGACCGATCTGTCTAAATTTGTTGGCCAATCAGTCTAAACAGATTGAATGTTGACAATTTGCCAATATATAAGATATAAAATTTTCCAAAAAAAAAATCTTAAAGTTGAAAAAAGACATTTGACAGTTTATTTGATAGAAAGTTGTCATTCCGTTTGAAAATTATCATGATTCGTGGCAATTTATCAGGTATAGGTGAATACGTGTAAACAAAAAATATTACGTATTCGTATTTTAGAATTATTGAAAATTATGAAATTAGCACATGCTGCAAGCCCACTGAGCTCACTTGTGTCTACTTAATGCTCACGGACGCAAACAGGTAAGGTCATATAGGCAGAAAATTACGGCATACAAACAGGTCTGGCAAATGTGAGAATACAGCTACAATAGCTGTATTCAGCTAACTTAGCTGTATTCAGCTATATATTATACTCTCAAACCGGCTGTTTTTTTTATAATAAACTAGAAGTGCTAATTTGCTGCATCAAAATCAGGCTACCATATTCTCCGGCCACCCTCAACCAAATCAAGACCCTCACTTGTTTTCTAACTCGGTTAGCTGGGACAACTCGGTTGACGTTCACGCAACTAGTTAATCATCTAGCTGTCTTCGAATCACGCGTCACGACATAATGTCAGCACGCCCATAACTGAGTGGCTTTGATAGTGATTAAACGTCACTCACACGATGCGAGCATTTTATTGGCTAACGTCACATCAATTTACAATAAATGGTGTTATGTTCCAGACTTTCATCCCAGCTAGTTGGGATGACTCGCTGTTACGCAAGCCAAGCTGTTCCCGCTAACCCAGTTGTCCCGGTTAGGCAGGATGGGACAACTCGGTTTGCCGAGTTGCCCCGGCTCACGTAATAGCACACCATTATTTTAGTGAGAAAGAGTTCAAAGCACAGAGGACCGAGGCACCCGGCAGACCGGGTTGGGCCGGTTAAGTGCCACCGCACACGCTGCGATTAAAATCGTAAGTGGGGAATATCGCAGGAGGAAGCATCCAATGCGCATGCCCACGACAATATCGTAGCCAAATCGTAGCAATCAAGCGCTGTTTGATTTTTACCAGGAAAATCGTGGCATGACCTTGACAATGTGCGCGATCGTAGCTGTCACATGACCACTGTAGCCCTGGTCATGTTGTAAATACCACGAATAGAAAACATTCAAAAATGGCGCAAAGTTTACAAACTTCTTGCACTTACAAAAATGAAGCCACATTGGTGGAGATGTGGTGCGACGGGGAGTGCAGGCCTATACCACATATCGGGCAAGGAGTAGAGGGCTGCCGCAATTGTTGAAATTCAATTGGGGCAGCTGAGCCTGTTGAGTTGACATTGAAATCACACCAAATTTTATTGTAATCGACCCACTCTACCCGCTGTCAGTTCATAATCCAGCTAATCCACATTACTTCATGATTGGGAAATCATCAGACAAAAATAATGTAATTGTTCTTGCAAAGAGTTGATATTTCTCTTGGTGGGGGGGGGGGGATGTTTTTAGGGCATGTATGCGGGGTGGGTGTGTTGTCGATTGGACCAAAAACAAATTCCGCAACTCAATTTTTTTTTTCCTGCGTGTTTTTTGACTGTTTTTGCAATGAGTTTGGCTTAAAGGTACTCAATCCGATCAGACATTCCTAAATTACTATTTCTTTGGCTTCGGGGTTATTAAGTAGTTTAAACATAAAACTCGAGCGGTAATAATTTACTATATCTATATCTGATCACGCTGAGCTGAGCTGAGGTAGGTTCCTTGACTCGATTCAAATATGTTTTAACCCCGAAGCCAAAGAAATACTAATTTAGGAGCGTCTGATCGGATTGAGCACCTTTAAACACATTAGAAGAAGAGAAATAATGTAATTCTAACTGCTAAACTGGCTGCAGGCAGTTATCGTGTTGTATTTTGTTGCAAATTTTGAAATCCAAGATGGCCGCTGGCAGCCATGTATTTTTTAGCCGATTGAACCCAAAATGACACATTCCTATTTACATGTTATGTTAACATCCATGAATGCACAGAAATTCATATACAGCTGTTTACAGTGAATTCCCCCCCCCCACCCACGCAAATCTCTGTTTTAGTGATAAAAGGGGGGTTGGGTGTCCAAATATGGTCGAAAAAACTGCCGAAAACAGAAAAACAATTTGGATGTGGGGGTGAGTGAGTCCCAACTAGGATCGAAAAGGAAAAATCAGCATACGTGCCTGAATTATTTTCCGAGCTCCCCCCTTATCCAGTTAGGATTCTCTCTTAACCAAAATATGGTAATACAGACCAAATAAGGAATTTACTATGATAGTATTGTGAGTTGTAAGTTGTAGATGTGCCAAACACAAATCTAAATATAAGGAAACGATGCATTATCGTGACTCTGCTTATAAACAATTCACTGCTCTTTTTGCTCGACTTGCATTTTCTCTGACACAAAGCGTGTTTTGTGAATAATATCACATTCATTTAATAATTATGCTATACTATATAGTATCTTCTTGAGGAAATTATCATAATTTGATAAATGTTATTTCTAAACTATAACCTAAATGAATGCCGCCCGCCCCGAAGTAATGAAGAATGTGATTACTCACACCCCCAACCATGATGGGTATTTCACCTGTCATCAAACCATGCTACATGTATGACATGCCTGCAATAATGTTTTGTTTGTTTGAAATCCTATATGTCGTGGCCAGTACATTGAAAAGATTTATATCCAGAACAATATGTGATATTTTAAGTAAATCTATAGATGTACATGTCATTTCATATACTAGTGCATGTCCAAGCCTTGAAATGGAGTGTGCCTGTCATTGGCAGAATGAGGTCCCCAGAGGGTGAATTTATTGATGGTACCCCGCACAGTGGGCTAGCAACACCAAATACAACCTCTGGAGAGGTTCACAGAGGGTGAATTTGGTGATGCTAGCCCACTATGTGGGGTACCATAACTAAATTCTTCCTCTGGGGACCTCATTCTGCAAATGACAGACACACTATTTCAAGGCTTGTTGGTATCATTTTATAAGACCTGTATGTTATATTTTATAGAGAACGGTCAGCTAGAAGTCTTGCTGTGGAAGTAAATTGACTGGAAGACATACACTGGACCAAAGTTGGAACTTGGATGTATTCAATTTACAACTGTAAGTTTTTATATAAATACGCATCACTTAGAAGATGTATAATCTGATTTGACGCCCCCTAAATTACTATTTCTTCAGCTTCGGGTTTAAATAATATTTTATTTGAGTTGAGGATCCTATCCCTCAAAGCTCTGAGTTATCAAATCTGTTAATTTTATCCACCTCGATTATTTGTCAGCCTACCAAACATTCCACTGACTTCTTCTAGAAATATGCAGATATATAAGATATTGAGAGGTCTCGCAAGGTCATCGCAAATCAATTTCGGAAGATAACATGATGAAAAGTAATGTTGGATGACTATTGGCTTTCGGTGTAAATTTCCGTTGTTGTTCATGTTGTAACTGGATGATCCGGGGACAATCAGATCAGATTGTGCACCTTTAACAAAAAGCCTTATGTTGTATGTTTGTTGAATTTATGTCTAAATTCCCTACCTATGGAAAAGAGTCCAAACAAATAATGTCTAGCAGATTGTGTTCTTCTAAGTGTCATGGTATGGAATAAGACTAAATAAAATAATACCTGTGAAGGGTAACTGGAGATTAAAAAAACAGGGGCGATTGGGGGGGGGGGGGTGAATAATCACCGCATTTTGCACTTTAATTCACAGAATACTGATGACACTATATAAACCATAGCCATGATAGCCTTATAAATGGCCTGGTAAATATCCAATAACCTGATGTGCTTTTAAAGACAAATTAAAGTGACGTGAAACAATCCAGTGAGGTGTTCCCGGACCTGCTGATGGAATAATAAATAATCAAAATAAGTTATCCAAATAGTCAGAAAACAACATCATTGTTTAATTAAACTCAGTGACTAGTATAATAGTATTGGGACAATCATTTCAGTAACGTTTATACTCAATAAGGTGCCCTGAATAAAGTAGTAAATGTTTACATTTGTGCGTGGTTCAATCGTTGTATTCTCTGAAATGCTACAGTGGATATGGTTGGAATTTTAGTTCTTAATCTCAGGTTTTTGCTACATAATTCCAGTGGGGATAGTGTTTGGATACTAACTGATTGTTTATATGCACCCATATATGCCTGTTTAAAAAAGGGGATGTATTATGCTGCATGTCTGTCTGTTAGTTCGATTTTGGATTCCAGATGTCAGGTGGTAACTTTAGATAGTCTCAACTGAGTTGAATGCAATTTGAAATGTGTGTGTTTTAATGTACAAAATACAGGTCCAGTTTGAGTTTTTGGTTCAGCACGTCAATTTCACCAGAGTTAAAGGCCTTTTGTTGGAATTGCCATGGGCATATTTTGCCATGCCCTAACAATGCTTTTATTATTCAATGAAATAAGTCTGCAATATATGTCTTTAAATCTGACTTTTCCTAAACATAGTATTTTATGCATTTCTTTTCAGAGTATGTTCGTTCACTGGCATTGGAAACTTTAGTATCAGAATGTGCACATCATACAGAGGAGGCATGTGTGTTATCTGTTCAGATACAATATGTTATTCGTCAACTTTTCATTCATAAATATTGCACCACAATATACAAGTGTGGTGCAGCCTGTGGGAAGTTAGTAACATGCTATGCTGTCAAGTGCTGCTATATTAATCAGATGCCAATATAAAGGAGTTTGCTGATCTTTAAATTTCTACTGCATGACAGGTGTAAAACAGATGAGCTGTCATTCTTGGGAATGTTCAATATAAGAAGGGTGTGATGAACTATATATTAAGTGTTAATTCATTGCAAGTGTTGCGATGGTGAGGTGTGCACAGACATCAGGAATATACACTGCTGTGGAAGAATGGCTAGGATGACAATTATTCCTCCTGGATATGTTTGAATTAAAGTTTAATTTCCAAAATCTCACTGTGTCTTCATTGATGTTTATCTTAAAACTTCATTCAACATTGATGCAACCAATTATGTCATTTGGACAATTTACTTCACCTTCACCTCTTAATTTTGGTTGCTTATGATATGATTCGTGAATGGGTGGCCCTCACATGTGCAGGCAAATTACATGCCTCAATTTAAGGTTACTGATAGCACTTAAATGGTAGAATAGTCCTAAGAGGTTTGTGATTTCAGGAAATTTTACATGTAATTTGCCACATCTTGCAGCATCTTGTGGAATTTAGTTCTATGCCAGCATGCACACTTGAAAAATTAATAACAAAATTATGTGAGAAACACTTGACTGTTTGCGTACCAACTGTTTCTATCATAATAATTTCAGGACTGTGTAAACAGTAAATAAGTGATAACCGTAAACAAAAGAATTACATGGTCACCGTTTATTTTCTGTTTTCTTGGCAACCAACATTATTATGGTAGAAACCATCAAAAATAATGGGTTTTCGTATAATTTAAGATTTGACCAATTGGCAAAAAGAACCCATACACATGTACATGTATGTTTGTGGGAGGGTGTGAAAGCCATAATATCGAAATTTGATAGCCTGTAGTATGCAAGTGATCAGCTGAATTTTTGTTCTGGAAATGGAATCTGGTGGCATCTGTTTCAGACTGTCTAAAGTCTTTTTCTAATTAGCCCTTTAATATATCAATGGATTGGTAATTATAATGAAAATCAATTTATGACTTGAGGTGGATTTAGTTTAAAGTACCCTTAAAGGTTGCATAAGTATGTTGTATGGCACATTTATCAATAAATTGTGCAAAAAAGGAACTTTTTGGTCAAAACCAAAATTAGTTTTTATCAAAACCAAAATTGGTTTCATATATAAAACCAGTTTGGGTTTTGATCAAAACCAGTTGGCGCTTGATAATTGGTTTTGATCAAAACCTAATTTGATTACATATATGGGACAAAAGCTCAATACCAATTTTGGTTTTGATCAAAACCAGTTGGCGCTTGGTATTTGGTTTTGATCAAAACCTAATGGTTACATATATGGGACAAAAGTTCAAAACCAATTTTGGTTTTGATCGAAACCAAATATTCATGCAATATGGTTTTGATCAAAACCAATTTTGGTTTTGATCAAAACCAGTTGGCGCTTGGTATTTGGTTTTGATCAAAACCTAATTTGGTTACATATATGGGACAAAGTTCAAAACCAAATTTGGTATTTAAAAAAACCAAAACGTTTAAGAGTTTTTATGGGCTAGGAACGCTCCAAAACGCCCAAAATCACTTTTAATTACACCTTCGCGTACATCCGTCATTTCTGGTTTAAATATCAACTACTGTTCACTAGTATTCGACTAGTGATGGACATGATGCTATATACAAAGCAAAATAAAATACCGGGACTCTTGCTATTGATATATTTTGAAAAAGCATTTGATTCGATACCATGGAAATTTTTATTCAGTGTACTAAAATACTTAAATTTTAGTCAACCATTTATCGATTATATAAAGACTCCTTATTGTGATACTTCATTATCCATAAATTTAAATGGACAAATATAGGAATTCTTCAACTTAGAGAGAGTATGTAGACAATGCGATCCAATATCCCCATATTTTGTTTTATTATGAGTAGAAATTCTTGGTATTATGGTCAGATTCTCAAAAAACATAAATGGCATCAATGTTGGTGATAAGAATATAAGAATGTCGCAATATGCCGATGATGCATATCTTTTCCTCGATTAGTCACCTAGAAGCTGCCATGAAGGTACTTGATAACTATAAATATGTGTCGGGTCTTAAAATTAATTATAATTACAGAGGTCTGATTCCATGTAATCAGATATACTTCCATGGTATCGCATTCCATGTGTATGTTCTGTGTACAGGTGTGTTCCTCTTCATGCGAATGCATAGTGGTGCTTTGTCATATGATGGCGGACTTGAATTGACATTTCTAAATAAGATATATATTCCAAAGGTTTATGTCATTTGGTTCGACCCAGCGTGGGCGGTGAATGACCATCTAATGCATCATGGTCCTGACCAACTGAGCCACCGTTCATCCCAGCCAAGCGTTCAGTTTTATTCTGTATGGATACATTTGAGGGATAATTACAACCCCTCCCCATGACGCCCAAATCCTGTTCAACGGTCACGAAATTTGGCGTGTCTGATAATATCGTAATCTACATGTAGATCAAAGGGATATAAAGCATATTAATGTACCGGATGCAGAATCTTTTAAAAGTTTTACTGGTGGAGGAAAGACCGCTTAGTTAGTTAATAGTATATGTATTTCAGTGCGTCAACGCTACACAGAGTCGTTAGCGTCTCTGTAATAACTCGATCACATCGATAACGCTAGCTGTGTACTTACCCGTCCGCTCTAAAACTAATCGCACTAATTGTGTCCGTATATACTACCAAACACATGCGGTGTTCAAAATATAAAACACTAGATTCGCGATTTTCCATTTTTTCCAGTTTACGAGTTTCGGTGGAATTTGCCAAAAGCATCGACCCTCCACTGGGCGTACGCCTCCTCTCCGATTAGCAGGTTGCTTTCATACTTGAGTGATAAAACTTTTGGGGCGTGCCTATGGTATATCGATTTACATGCTTATGTATTAGCCTTGCTCCACTCTAAAACTTATAAAATCATATTAAAGCTGCGCGTGGATACTGCTAACCACGCCCACTCGTCAAAGTTTTTATCTCAATGTTAAATTTTGGAGTAATTTTCTCCATCTGTTTTCGGTGGAATGTGCCAAGTCTGAACCCACCCCGACGCAAGTTCTCCGTTGAGCAGGTTGCATTTATAGTAGAGCGGTAAAATTTTGGAGGCGTTCATACAGTATAACGACGTACATGCTCCTCATTAAACTCGCTCCTCCATTGACACGTTTTGATTTGGGGCTAAATATAGGTTAGTGATAGACTACTTAAATATACATATTTATGTTATATAACGTTGTCACGAGTAAACCATTCCATCTGAAAATTAGAAAAGCCCACTCCAGATGCGCGTGAACAATACCCATCAGATTTACCCGTCAACAAATTTTTATCTCAATGTTTGAATTTTATCCCTTTACGATTTTCGGTAGAATTTTCCAAAAGTCTCAACCCGCCCGGACTCGCATTTTCCGTTGGGCAGCTGGCTTTTAGAGTATAGCGGTAAAAACTTTAGGGATGTACTTACAGTACGCCGACGTACTTGTTACCTTGCTCTTTAATTAGCCCGTTTGAATTTGGTGTGAAAAGTAGGTGCTAATTTTCCGTTCCCCGTATAGCGGAAAGGCCTCGGAGAAATAAATTTAGAAGTGGTATATTCGGGTCCGAATCACTCATCCCATTCGGAATATGCGATAAAAAAATAATAGCGCTGGACTTATAAAAAAAAACAAGCCTCAGTTAATAAATCCTGGTGTATGGTGTTTGCCTATTAATGGGCGGTATCTCCACAGGAAAAGCGCGGACACAAGTTTTGATGACCGTGGCCAGAAGGGCATATCGAGGTGTGCATGTGGTGTAAATTTGGATGCCCTGTTCGTCATAAGTTCCGAGATAGTAAAGTGACATTTTTTCAGATAAAGGGAGATAACTCCACGGGGTAAACGCGGACAATATTCGCTATACGACAATTAGTTAGAACTCATTACCCCCAATTTACATACCAAATACTAGGTCTGTACCCCTCCTACTTTCGGAGATTAAGGCGCCGAAAAATGGTTAAGTATAATACTAATAATGAAAAATAATCGGAAAAGGGCGATAACTCTGTAAAGAAACGATGGGCCGAAATCCGGATACCCTTATTCTAAGTAGAGCTTACATGCCTATATTCGCTAGAGATTTCGCGTTCCTACTGCCATTAGTTTCTGAGTATTTTCAATTTAACCGAAAACGGCGCCAATAGAAAAACAATATACTTCCTTGGTTACACCATGGAAGTATAATAAGTACAATAATTTATTTTTTAATTTCACTCTGCATGAAATGTTGGGCCGAAATCGCGATACCTTCATTTTGCGTATCCCTTTGATGCCTACATTCGCTAGAGTTTTCGCGGTCCTCCTCCCATTAGTTTCTGAGTATTTCCAATTAAACTGAAAACGGCCGCAGTAGAAAAACAATATACTTCATTGGTTACACCATGGAAGTATAATTACAGATTTTTTTCACTTCAGCAGTTCAATTTTCTTACCATAGTCTATTTTTAACGGATAAATAGTTCATCGTCGTTAATTCGGCACTTCTCGGCAATTTCCGTAGGAGTGTGATCTGATTTGATCCGGGGAAATCTCTCAGTGTGACCCGACGATTTTGATTAGATCGTCAAACAATAGTGGTATTTAGGGAAGAATAGTCATTGAAAGTGACGTCACGTTACGTTAATAGGTTTATGAATACATTGACCCAGGGGCGCATCTACCGTAACGCTATGAGGAAATCGGAAGCGATATTAGGTGTATGTAACTATAAACATATGAACGTAACGTGACGTCACTTTGAATGTCGCGATAGGTTTTTGAACACATTGATCCCGGAAATCACCGGGGATGTCGGACACGAACGACTGCTTAAGTATTCAGCACGTCCGGATTTGACAAGAGGTTTGTTTTGCATGGTCTATAATCAATGTTGTTACCCGATCCGAGTTACCACGACGGAGGTTATATCGGCGTAAACTTTTCAAAATTTAGATTAAAAAAATTTAATTAAATAAATAAAAAAAAAAGCTCACTATTGGCCTATTTCAGAATCAAATAAGCTCAATATGAACATATTTTCACGAGGACATGTTGCAGCACCAGACGTAAGGGTCCGAATCGTCATCATTGGTTTAGACTGAGTTTTATTCTACACCTGGTTTTAGTCTAGTCTAAGCTAGGTTTTACTAGGAGTAAAACTTGGTTTTACTGTAGTAGATCTAGGTTTTACGGGACTAAAACTAGGTTTTACTATAGTTAAACCCAGTTTTGTGATAAACTCAGTTTTAGTTTTTGGAATTCGATCTCAATTAAAACTAGGTTTTATTGGCGTAATAAAGTTATGATAATATCGCTAATTGTTTGTTGTGAATTGGTGACATGATGATCAGGAGACGATTATCTACATCTGATGTATCGGTACAATACAACTCGTCTCGAAAATACACTTTTAAATATACTTTGAAAAAACATCAAAGTAAAACCACCTTACCCCAGGTTTTACTAAAGCTCAGTTTGGTGGATTATATTATTCGGTCGATTTTTTTCGCCCATTGTTGATGTTGTTTCTTCGCGTATATGGGAGTGTTTTATTGCATGGGTAGGCGTTTATGCTCGGGCGTTTGTAACTCAATATCCATATGCAGTTTATGTACATATAGGGGAGATAACTTCTCACAAATATGCCAGTGTGATGGATGATTTTTGCTGAAAAGGTTTTCGCGATTCATTCGTTCGGATGTCACTTTGGCAACAGAGAGCATGTAGGGATCGGACTGACCAGTTTAACACGTTCGACACGAGCATGACTTTTGGAACTGATTCCTTAGTCACAAAAATGTCTCTTACGGTCAATTTGATGGCATGGGTTGGTGGCCCGCCCAAATACCCACTAGAAACACCCACCCCTCACATCCGGGGGTACCACCCGAGGGTGAATATGCGATATGGACCATTTTCGAGACCGTAAGGATTTCGGCCAATTTGACGACAGGAGTGAGTGGTCCGGTCCAAATACACCATATAAACACCGCACCCTCATCCCTGGAGGGGGGTACAACCCCGATTGGATGAAAATGGGGTATGGTGCAAGGTCTTTATGTGTGTGTTTTCACTGTGGCCCTGGTGCAAGGTCTTTATGTGTGTGTTTTCACTGTGGCCCGCGCCACCCAACGGAACTACGGTCTTATTCCAGAATCAAATAATTTCAATACTTAGGTCCAATATGAACCTATTTGCACGAGAATATATTGCAGTAACATATAGCTTAACAAATATTATCTATATTTATAAAAGAGTAGATGTGCCTGTCATGTGCGCGAAGCGGACACATGTGCCGTAAACCCTTAACACACAAAGGTGGCCATAGGTCCCTCCGACGCTGAATCAATATCTTTAATTCCTCCTTGATAGAAGATCATTACAAGAATACATTGAAACAAATTAAGGAAATATAAGCAAATCATGAACATACCATAACCCAAAAATGTTGGAGATATAGAAATATAGAGATATAGAAATATAGACAATAGCACCACATCGCATATATACTAAAGCAGTCATTCGTCACCGCACATATATACATTCACGCCATACCATCACAAAACACACTCGAGCACAGTCACGCCAATTAGCTCACATATGAATGAACAGTATTTACAAGGATACGGAAAACCACACGCTATCTGCACGTACACACACACGCACGCACGCATGTACAAACTAGCAACACACACATATATCCACATATACACATGACTCGCAAGTAAGAACAAAAGTGAATCCCACTCATCAATTGGCGGCCACCAACCCCCTACCCGCACGGACTGAATGAGCTGTAATAGGCTCCTGTTTGTTTGAACTTGTCAGAAAGCTCCACAAGAGAGCTAAGACAACACCATTCAGTTCTTATATTAAATAAAGAACATATTTACACAAAAAAGATGTAATCCAACTAAGCAGATTACAGCGCTATCAAGCACATGGTGCATTATTCTGCAAAAAAAAATTGAAGTAACAGTGCGATAGCAAATACAAGCGGGCCAATTAACTTCGATAAAACATCATCTTTGAAGGAGTTTCCAGAAACGAACTCCATTCGTACCAGAAGATTTGTGTTGCTTGGATGAAAAATCGCAGTAAATGTGTACCAGGTATTTGACTAATAGAGACCTTTCGCATCCTCACGTTTACGATTACGAATACGGATAGCTATTCGTAGTCGTAAGTCTATCCGTATGGCCAAAAAGTCCTTTCGCAAAACGACTACGCGTAAGAGTTTTGACGAACACGTACCATCATTATTTCGTACCACTTTTACAACTCAAAGCGTGTGTTTGGTATACAGTCCCTTAATACTTCACTTATCGTCTCATTTGCAACAATGCGATAATCATGACCTGTTTATATTGTCAATAATTCGACCAGTCACAACGTACGACCCGGGATTCTCGTGATATATTATGGCAATACAGGTATAAATGCCAGGTCATATGTGGTGGAAATTCAGTTCGTTGTTATCATAGATGACCTGATAGACGTTATGCTGATGGGGGGAGGGGTTCCTAAATTTGGACCTCACATCAACCACGACGCCACCACTTCAAGGCCCTTTCAGTCCGCAATTTCATTTCAATGCGATTTCGGCAGGAAGACAGTCTTGCCAGATTATGCCATCCCCCACAATTTACGACAGAATTATACATAATTGTCATCATTATTATGTAATATGTATGTGCAAGGACGTGGCTAGAGGGTTTCCGTTGGGGGTGTGCACACGACTACGGGCAATAGACCAGGACCCACCGGGACGACCATGGTTGTTCGGCCCGGTGTGAGAAAATTGTGAAAACTAAACAAGAAAATCGCAAAATCCTAGCATCTAGACTGACCTCAAGCTTTCCTAGTGTTGGAAATTTCAAACCTCATACTCTCCCTTAGTTTGGAAATTTTCAGTCAACGATTTTAACCAAATGTAGTAAAATATTGTTTTCTTAAACTCATTAGCAGTTTTTTATTGGCCACGGGGAGGGACCAGGACACACCGGGCGAAAAAATGTTTTAAACGTGAACAAGAAAATCGCAAAATCCTGGCATCTAGACTAGCCTCAAGCATTCATAGAGTTGGAAATTTCCAACTGATGACAATTCCAGTGACAATTTTGACCAAATGTAGGACAATATTATTTTCTTAAATTAACTAGAAGTTTTTGACTGGCCACGGGGAGGGACCAGGACACAAGCATTCCAAGTGTTGGAAATTTCCAACCTGACACCCCTAAGGTTGGAAAATTTCTAACTGATGGCCATTTCAGTCCAAAAATTTTACCAAAAGAAGGAAAATATGCAAATATTGGTCCAAAAACAAATTCTCCACAATAAGTTGTTTGAAAATCAAACTACAAGAACATATTCAACCTATTGTTGGTGTGAAATTTCCAACTAATGTTGTGTCAGGTATGAAATTTCCAACTGTTTAAAATTTTGACCAAAGTCGGAGGGTGAAACCCCCAACCCCCCCCCCCCCCACTGCCCCCCTGTCGCGACGTCTCTGTGTATGTGTATTGGAAATAAAATATCCTATCCTATCCTATCCAGGCCTATCACCTCTTTGGGTTTAGGAAATCAGACATAAGATTGCTGTGCTCGCTGATGTGCATCACTTCTGATTTGGTCCTATCAAATCGAAACAAAGTCGACACGGTGATGTCGGTGGGTGTGCCAAATAATCTTTTAGTACCACCAAATCCATGTCAGTCGTGTATTTTTGGCGACTGGTTTCATAGTGGACTTCTATATATTACTGCACAGTGTTGTGTCGCAGCCAGCGATTACTATCCGTTGTGAATAGCGATCTTATTTCGCGGGAAGCTCGAGATTCACGACGAGTACAGTGATTGCCAATATAAACAGCACACCGAGGTCGTAGCTCAAAACAACTGGATGATTTACATGATATACATATACAGTCTCGAACGGAGTAAAGTGATATATTGCAGAAAATAAATTTCAGGTGTTATTTGAGCTTATTAGAAACCATGAAATCATAACCGTTATTGCGGATAGTAAAATACGACAACGATTAGAAAGTACACAAATGTTGGTGACGTAGTACCCTATCCGTATCCGTAATCGTAAACGTGAGTTTTGCGTAAGGTCTCTAATATCGACAAGACCCGGTGGTAAATGACTTAAGAAGAGTGCAGTTTGTTGTTCTATCGGAAGATTGTCAACAAACTGATATGCTGTAACTGGCAAGCGGTCGATGAATAAATACAAAAATGTATTACCGGTGACTGGCAATGCTGGGCAGAATATTAAGAAATTTTGAACCATGTCAGTATATGTCATTTGGCATGCAGTACATTTGGTTTCATCTACATATGTAGGAGCACACATTAACTGCAATGCAATGTGGAAGCCTTCTTTCTCTTTGGGATAATGTTTACAAACACGCCACATGAATGCGATATATGGACTACTATGCACCAAACGAAATCGCTCAAAAGAAGGGTCACTGTGAATTCGAACCAACCAATCATCTTTCCAAAACAAATATCCTTGTTTAACAAGAAGCTTCCAACTACCTTTATTGGGGAAGGTGGCAGTTACCGTGTACTCAGACAAGTACTGAGTCAAACCAAATTGTTGAAGGATATCTCGTAAGTCCCTGAAAAAGCCATTTCTGTTAGCATTGCCATAATCACGAACACATTGTAATAGTCTGATAAGGAATACCTTTTTAACCATCTTCTCGGAAGTGAGGTTGCATAAAGAACAGAGTAGTGATAATTTACGACGATGGATATAATGCATTAAAGGTGGAGAACCCAGTAAGCCCAATGCCATATCGGTTCGTGTTCTCATGTGGAGACCTTGAATGTGGTTAAGGTATAGGCGATGAGCACGTTTGAGGCGGTCACATTCTGCATGCGTTAGGCCACATAGTATTTCGCGTCCATATAAGCCTTTGGGAATTATAACTGAATTATAAATTTTAAAGGAGCTCATTGCTGTAATCTCGCCGGCATAAATACCAATATTGGATAGTGCAAAGTATGTTTTCCTCATTTTGGAGCAGATATCTTCAACAAAACATGCACTAAAGTTATGTTTTCTGAGAGCGATACCTAAGTGAGTAACGCATTCAGCTTCATCCACTCGATGTGTACAAAGTAACCAGTTTATAAACCACATTATAATTGACAATAGCAATAGTAATTTCTTGAGCTGTATACATGCATATACATCGAAATGTACATTCTATTTTTGTCTGTATGAAACGGTCACCATTCATGTAGGAGATGGCTTAAGATAAGCATTATGCTTACTGCCAAATCCCATTATAACCATCAATATCTCTCATTATCATACCGCGAATTTTGTACATTATATTGGTTAAAATAAAATATGTTTAAACTAAAGAAACCAGTTTGTTGTGCGCTTTAGTGCCGCGGTTGTTAATTCATTGAATACTGTGACATGTGTTTTAGACGGGTTATATTTATACCGCAACTTTGCACTATATTGCATGCAAACGTCAATTAAGGATTGCAACCCTGAAGCGGTGAATGACAGCACAACCATCATCGGCGTGTGTCGGGCAGCAGCATTTCACATCCTTCATGATGAAACCGTTAAGCTCGCTCGATAAGCTGTCAATGTATAAGGTATAAAAAAGTGGTGCAAGTATACTTCCCTGCCTTGGTCCTTGCAACATTGGTATCCAGCGTGATTGGCAGTTTTGGAAACGAGTGCAGCAATGTATATCATTAAGTAGCTTTGAAATAATTCTCCACGTTTTTCCCTGAATGTGCTTTTCAAATAGCTGATACAACAAGCCGTTGATCCACACAGTCTCAAACGCTTTCCATACGTTCAAGAAGCAGGCAAATAACATAATGTGTCTCTCGGACGTATAGGAAATGCATTCGGTCACCAGCAATGATGTCATAGAACAACTGACCTCACACTGAAACCCGTTTTGCAAGGAATGAGGCGTTATCAATGATGGCGTAAAAAGCTCAAGTCTTGTGAGTATTAGTTTTTCGAATAATTTGTATGTGACAGGCAGCAGTGTTATAGCTCAGTAATTATCAAAAGAGTCTTTAGGTTTAGAACCACCTTTATGTAGAGAAAAAATAACCCCCAGCTTTGCTGCGTGTGGAATGTACTCCAACTGTAAAAAAATATTGAAAAGACAACTCAGTGATTCGGCTAAGCGAGTACCCCCATAGACACTTTGCTCATAGTTGACTCCATCCAGCCCTGATTCCTGATTTAAATTAAGGTGTTTATATAAAGACGTTATATTTCTGTTGAAGTTACAGGAAAAGCAATAAGAGCGTCTAAAGGGCAAGAAGAGGAGCGAGTCTATTCCTTTTCTACAAATTCATTTACATTGGCATAATGGGACTCGTCGAATGACGGTACGTTAAGGGAACTGAGAAGATACCGCTATAATAATCACCCCATGCCACGGCTATCTCGTGTGCATACCTGACGAGGTTACTATTATATTTGAAAAACGCACCAGAAAGAGTTCCAAGCTTTTTGCGTTTGGCATTAAACAGTCTGAGAAAAGTGTCTTGATCAGATTCTGCACATTCATCAATGCTGTTATTGAACGACTGAAGATACTGTTTAGATGATCTGCGATAATCACGTCTAAAATTTCATTTATCGTTTTTGTAGTTGGCATATAAGCCAGTAGGATCGTTGATCGGTTTAGCGGCTGCTATCCAAACTGACCGATTTTGATGAAGTGATTTGAGATGTTGGGACCAAAATGGCTTCAAAAACTTTTTGAAACTCTTGCGAGGGACATTATTTTGTGCCGATTTGTTTATAGCTTCAATATTTATAGGGATCCTTTTTCAGTTAGTAGTTCAGCGGCTACAGTTCAGCAGATTCTCACGGACGCAGTTTAACTGATTGTGTAACGCAGATTGTAAAATAAAGGTTATGCAAATGACTTTTAATCGATGGGTCATAACAAAATACAGTGCGGGAACACCATTTAACCGACCACCATGTAAGTTCAACAGTTAAAAATCCGTTCCTGGTAAATAATAACATTAGCGATTAAAACGGCACTGTTGCTCTATCTATAGCTGAATCTTTAGCTGAGTTAGGCATACACTGTATATAGAAGTTGTAAATTTCATTGTAAAATAGTTCTTGTGATCAATAGAATCATGGAAAAAGTACCAGTACACTATAGAATGATACACATTCTGGAGTTATATATCTAAAAAAAACAAATGGGATTGCCTATATTCCTACTCTTTTTGGTCCAATAAACTGCAGTTGAATGCGAAAATTTTAGTGAATTTTCCACAAAATTAACGAAAATTAGGTTTAAAAAATCCTGGCTGGTATTTAATAGAGCTAAATAGCACACAACTGTGTCATTTATTTTATCCGTCATATTATGTTGCAGCATTACGTAGATAAATAAATTGAGCTCAACAGGAGCAATATCAGACTGATTCATGCAGTTGACAATCATTTTTTAATTTCATGATGACGTATTTTCAAACAAAAATGGTCCTCAAAATGTTGCCACGTTCAAGGTGCCGTTTAGCCGATTTGTTGTGTAATGGTGATTAAAAAATAAATATATCGCAATTTAAATTGTTCTTCGCCAACGCGAGGTCAAGTCACAATTTTCGACCTAAGCCGCTCTGAAGATACCATGGCAATTCAACAAAATTGTGCTCAACATCAATATAGAATATTCTTTGTTCCTATCATGTGTTTACAGTCGATATATATATATATATATATATATATATATATATATACTAGAAGGTGACCCGACTTCGTCCGGGCTTTGACCTTGAATTGTCCATTTTGAAGGTCAAGGTCAAGTGGGGGTCACGATTTAACCAGTCCAAAACACTGCCCGGACAAAAGTACCCGACAAACGTGCCCGTCGAAATCCATCCGGTTTTACCCGATTTGACCTCGAATTGATCATTTTGAAGGTCAAGGTCAGGTCGGGGTCACGACTCGACCCGTCCAATACACTCAGTGGACAAAAGTAACCCTACGTATCAAATTTCGTCGAAATCCCATCAAAATTCGCGATTTGACATTGAATTGACCAGATTTCAAGGTCAAGGTCACGTCGCACGGGCAAATGAATAGGCTTATGAGACTCCCCATACGAAAGTATGCCATGATACTAATTTTCATCGAAATCCCGTGATATTCGGGCGATTGACCTTGAAATGACCCGATTTCAAGGTCAATGTCACGTCGCACGGGCAAATTAATAAGCCTATGCCACTCCCCGGCCGAAAATAACCCACATACCAAGTTTCATCGAAATCCCGTGATATTCGGGCGTTTGACCTTGAAATGACCAGATTTCAAGGTCAAGGTCACATCGCACGGGCAAATGAATAGGCTTATGAGACTTCCCGGCCGAAGGTACCCCCACATACCAAGTTTCATCGAAATCCCGTGATATTCGGGCGTTTGACCTTGAAATGACCCGATTTCAAGGTCAAGGTCACGTCGCACGGGCAAATCAATAGGCCTATGTCACTCCCCGGCCGAAAATACCCCCACATACCAAGTGTCATCAAAATCGGCTCGGCCGTTTTCGAGTCCATCGATTACAGACACACACACACACACACAGATCTTCCAAAATATATAATAGATATATATATATATATATATATATATATATATCCATTTCTGATTGATAATTTTATATTTAGTTCCACGAACTTGATATGGCGCAACCACACCTGCGAGTCACATGGCATTATTTAGGTTGTGTTTACATTTCAAAAGCCTATTCCCATCTGAATTTCCACTCATATCAAAGACGGAAATGGATTAAATGATCTCTAAACTTTTAAAAGTAAGGGAATAGTTTATTTTGGATGTTCTATTCCCGTCATTTGGTATAATGATTTCAATTTTTGTGAGTATTTAAATAACGCCAACGTCACTGTTGAAACAACTGGTGTACAGACTACAGTACACGTCACTTGTGCTCGCCAATGTCAAAACGTTAATCACTGCACGTTCAATTTAAGAAATTGTTGTTGATTTGCTTGCCTTCCATGGAATATGAGTGTAAGTCGGTCTGACATTTTGTGTGGAACGTGAATTTGATTTTTGATTAAATCTGATTTTATACTCATTATTCCAAAATATACTCCTTGATTCATAACGTCTTCCCTGTCATGACTGTGGTCCCGCGATGACGCCATGAACCAAGGGAGATTACTTCGTGAAGCGACTGATCACAAACGTAAACAATAATATATATATATTTCTTTCAAAATATCATTAAATGTATTCACTAAAATGTTACTGTGAAATAAACATGGTTGCATGCTTAGAACCTTATTTGGCAACAAATAAATCACATTTAAGGAAATAATAAGGTAGTTTATTTTCTGATTTCGGTTGGTCTTTGACTGTGTAGCATACGTGGTGAAATTGACGACTAGATAGATAGATAGATTTTATTTAGTAATATATAACCAGTATAACAATACATTATACACAATAATAAACTAAATGTGGTATATATTAACAGGAGGTGATATGACCAACTGGTCGTCTTCCTACACCTCCCAGGGAAAAACAAATACCATGTTCCGACTCTGAGCTTCCTCGTGCATACTATGAAGTATTTGGTTTTCAGGCTAGCAGTGTTTGAAGCTGATATACATTCTTCAGATGGTTCTTAAAATAAATATTACTAAAATAAAGTTGACTGAAATAAAGACGACTGATGAGACAGATTGTAATGCTGTTATAAAGCATACTTGTAATTCATTCCATTGGAATGGATTGGATTGGACTGTTCAATTGGACTAGGAGTGACAGAAAGAGAAATTTTAGAAGAATGTCGTAGAGTATGTGGTATCAACATTATTCCTCCATAAATGGGTAACAATCGAAACAGCGAAGGTTTTTTACAATTAACAGTGTCTAACTAACTATCAGTTAATTCATCAATAACTTCATGTTTAAATGTTGGTCTTGGTAGGGTTAATCTAATCGAGGTTTATACGTTGTTCCAAAGTTTGGGAGATATATGAAGGGAATGTTTTCGGTTAAATTGTATTCTTGGTATGGACTCATAAATTCTATCACTTTTTCTAGTAGCCACATTAGCGTTATTCCTGATGCGATCAGTTTTCCGGAGTGAAAGTGATAACATATTGTGACATAAGAAATGCATATATTGACTGATTTTAGCTTGTATAAATCAGATGCGTTCAATATTTTAATATTGTTGAATATGGGGCGGTATATGACTATTATATCTCCTAAGGTGAATTATTATACTTCCATGGTGTAACCAGGGAAGTATATTGTATTTCTATTGGGGTTTTTTTCTGTTCTTTCTTTTTTTGGAAATGTTGCAACCACTATCATTACTCTGAATGTATGTGGAGTAGCACACTAAACGTGTGTACGTGTGTTGGGGCTAACGAGTTCTAACTAATCGTCATATAACGAATATTGTTCTCGCTTTCCTCCTGGAGTTATCTTCCTTTATCTGAAAAAAAATGTCATTTTATTATCTCGGAAATTACGAGGAGCAGGGCATCCAAATATGCACCACATGCACACATCGATATGCCCTAGTGCCCACAGGTATCAACACTTGTGTCTTATACGCTGTCCCTGCGGAGTTATATACGCCATAGGTAGGCAAACCTCGAATTCATTGTACTCAGCTGTCCTCTCGTATCTTATCAGATAACTGAATTTGTTTTTCACAGTCGTCTTGGTCATTGTCTGTTCAGTGCCAAAACGAAAACTGGACAGGGTCTATCTCATATTTTACAGTGGGGTGGGGGACAATTTTTGTTTTCGTTACGAATCTCGTCTATTCAGTTGTATGGCTTCACTGCGTAAAGCTGATCATATACTGCGAAAGATTTTTGAAATCTGAGTAGAAATACTAGAGTTGTGGGCCCTCAAAAATTGTATTTTTGGGGCAATCGGCTTGTCGCCGTATCTCCTTTAAAACGGACAAACATTGGAGATAGTGACATATTTCTAAGTATCCAGAATATATAGTGTTCGGTGTGTGCCAAATTTTGCCAGTGTCAGTTCACTATTGTGGTTATGGGGAGGGTGGTTCATGGTGTCAAATTTCATTCAGTCTCCGAATCAGATGAAACTTGGAATATAACATCTACCATACAGACTTATCACAAAACTGAAAACAGATCGTAAATCCGTTGAAAAATAGCGGAGAATTGGGCCTCGAAGTTTGACATTTGGGCCCAAATGATTGCTAATAACCAAATATTATTCGTCTCCGAATCAGATGAAACTTGGAACATAACATCTGCCACACAAGCTGGTCACGAAACTGAAAAGGAAATTTGGGCCCTCAAAGTTTGAATTCGGGCCCATATGCTTTCCAATAACCAAAGTGTTATTCGTTTCCGAATCAGATGAAATCAATCTAGGTGAGCAGCTGATCATAAAACTGAAAACAATTTTAAAATCCATTGGAAATTAACGGAGTTACCGGCCCCTCAAATTCGCATTTTTGGCGGGATTGACAATTTCCCAATCGCGTCACCCAATTTCGAGGCAAGGGTGGGTCACTTCCAGACAATTTAGATCAACACACACATGTTAAGGACAACATATAATCAACCTACTTCATAATTTCCGGCCCTAAACTGCGATTCTTTCAGCTCATGATTTTCCCTATTATTATACTTCCATAGTATAGCCAGTGAAGTATATTGTTTTCTATTGGGGCCGTTTTTCGTTTTGTTTGGAAATTTTGCAACCACTATTACTCTGAAAGTATGCGGAGTAACACACTCAAAGTGTGTACGTGTGTTGAGGCTAACGAGTTTTAAATATTCGTCATATAACGAATATTGTCCTCGCTTTCCTCGTGGGGTTATTTCACTTTATCTGAAAAAAATGTCATTTTATTATCTCGGAAATTACGAGTAGCAGCGCATCCAAATTTGCACAACACGCACACCTCGATATGTCCTAGTGCCCACGAGCATCAAAACTTGTGTCTGCACTTTCCCTGATGAGTTACCACCCATAGATAAGGAAACACCATACACAACAATGTATAAATTGAGGTGTTTTTTTTATAAGTCCAGCACTATAATTTTTTGATCGCATATTCGGAATGGGAAGAATGATCCTGAACCGAATATACCACTTAAAAGTGTTTTCTCCCAGGCCTTTCCGCTATATTGGGAATGGAAAAATTGCACCTATTTCCCCCGCCAAATCCAAACGGGCTAATGAAATAGCAAGGTAATGCCGTGACAGGTACGTCGGCATACTGTAGGTATGCCCCTAACGTTTGACCACTTTCCTCTAAAAGCAACCTGCCAAACGGAGAGTGCGAGTCGGGGTGGGTTGAGACTTTTGGAAAATACCACCGAAAATCGTAAAGGGGCAAAATTCAATCATCGTGATACAATTTTGTTGACTAATGCATCTGATGGGTAGCTATAGATTTTCTAATTTTGTTTAGGGAACGGTTTACTTGTGACAACGCTATATAACATAACTATTTATATATATATAAGTAGTCTATCATTAACCTATTTTTAGCCCCAAATTGAAACGGGCTAATGAAGGAGTGAGTTTAATGCAGGAGCGCGTACATCGGTATAGAGTAGTTACGCCTCCAAAATTAGACCGCTCTACTCTAAATGCAACCTGCTCAATGAAGATCTTGCATCGGTGTGCATTGAGATGTGGCAAATTCCACCGAAAATCAAACAGGGAAATTACTCCAAATATCAAACTTTGAGATAAAAACTTGTGGACGTGGTTAGTAGTAAACACGCGCAACTTTTTTCAAAGTTTTAGAGTGGACGGTTTACTCCTGGTAGCGTTTAACATTGTTAACGGGTGATATATGGCCTAAAATTCCTTAAATCGACATGTAGTTTGCAATCAAATCAAAAAATATTTTTTCGATATGCCGGTTATCATCATCATAATATGAAAATATAGTATGTGTGGAATGTGTCACGTTAAAATGAGCACCGGAGGATCATGTTCCTATTTTTCAGCTGCCATGAAAACGGTAGGCACTTTTATGCATGTTTTCTCCGTTACCAACCCGAAAAGGTAGCATATGGGTACGTACAGTCCATTTAAACATGTGGCAACAGTTTTATACTGTCACAATCAATACACAATGGTGGCTATAGTCACATGCATGCAATTTTATAAAATACTCATGATTCGAGCTGTCACTAGCCAGATGTTTAGGGTCAATGGCTACCCGTATATCTTAGGATTACCGTGCAATTAAAAATTCATTCCGAATCGAACACTCTCTATCACTCTATATGGTGTATAGAAAGACGAAATGGACCAATTTCGTATGTGGGGATATGTACGTTTTCGAAAACAAAACATGTGGAAAATATTGATGTGGCGTTTGTGATATGCGACACACACATATACTACAGTGGGCGCGGTAACGGAGAAAACACATTTTGGGTCTTTATATTCCTAAATATTGCGAATCGTTGATACACACTAAATTTTTAATAATATGTGACACAAACGTGTTTGGTTGAATTTCTAACTTCGCTGGAAGCATATTAACTATTATTTGAAACTACATGCAGTCCCATGTACTTTGAATGTGTATGTGTTTCCAGTAAACCCATATAATTGATCTATGCTGGTGCACACAATTCAGTGCATCTAATAATAAGACCTGCGTAATCATGCCATTCAATTTTAGTTGATTACATAAATATAAGAATGTGTTAATATATGTCGAACAAGGAATACCTGACAATTCAAACGCCCGATGTAATATTAGCATGGACATGATGGTAACGGAGAAAAAACCTATATATAGTTATATACGACCTGTATGCAAGTTTATGAATGAGGAATATTTTGCTAATGAACGAGGAGTGGTGACTTTCGCTCCACCGGAGACTTCGTCTCAGGTGAGCTAAAAATTAAAGGTCAAAATGCAAAAATGTATTTTTTTTGTTTTTAGAGTTATGTCCCTGGCTCCGCCCCTATTTGACCCAGTGACCCCATTTGAACAAATCTGAACCCCAATCACCCAAGGTCCCTCCGTATCAAATATGAATCCATTCGACCCGATGGTACAAGAGAAGAAGTCGTTTTAAGAAATACTATGGAGGGAAAGAGTTATGGCCCAGGCTTCGCAAGTATTTGACACAGTGACCTCATTTGAACAAATCTGAATGTGAGTCACCTTGGGAACATCCACACCAAATATGAACCCATTTGGCCTGTCGGTATTTGAGAAGAAGATCACCCCATGCATCCGGATATGCTCGTAGCGGAAGACATGCTCGTAGCGGAATAACCACATGGCCCGCGATTTGCACACCGTTCACGGTTAGACAAATGTTGCACCGAAACCAACACATACCAGTGGTTGACGGTGGTGGTACTATTGGTGGCTATAATTTACCCAACTGTACATCAAACTTCTTTAAACATGCATGGACGCAGTTTAATCCTATTTTACCGGGAAGTTAGGCCAAAAATTGTGGCAATATTTGCATTTCTTACATAAAATTACGATTTCCGTGGTAACAGCCCAGACAATATAGTCTTTGCATACATTGCTATTTCCGCGGATATTCCCTTAATATGATAGACAACATTTTCAGTCATGTTTCTACATTTTCCATAGTAAAAAATTACCATATATGCAGGTCATAGCAAGAACATATGGCATGTCTATAGCAGTGGTTTTACGTTTGCTATAGACATGCCCCAAAATCAAGTGAGTGCCTCCATGGAAACTAATTTTTCGGGCACTAATATGATTGACATCGCAAACATGTCCAGTTCATTTTGAAGCTAAGATATCATACTTTGAGAGACTGTATGTTATATAATGTGTCAATGCAAATATTCATTAAAATTTGATAAAACGAATATCGAGTAAGTATTTCAGGTCATAAGTTTCGTATAAAACCCGATTATCGAACAGTAATATGCAAATTGCGGAAACCACAACCGCTCATTTCTGTAGACCGATTAACGCTGTTAACGTTTAAAACAAATCAAGGTAAAATAAACCGTGTTTTTATTAAATAACTTACGACAACTAAAGACGTGTGCAAATCGCGGGCCATGTGGTTATTCCGCTACGAGCATGTCTTCCGCTACGAGCATGTCCGGATGCATGGGGTGAAGATGTTTAAAATAATTACTATGGAGGGAAAGTGTTATGGCCCTGGCTTCGCAACTATTCGACCCAGTGACCTCATTTGAACAAATATGAATGAGAGTCACCTAGGGAACAGCCACACCAAATATGAACTCATTCGGTCTATAGGTTCCAGAGGAGAAGATGTTTAAAGAATTGTTGACGGATGGACGGACTGACGGATGGACGGACGACGGACAAGAAGTGATGACTATAGCTCCACCAGAGACTTCGTCTCAGGTGAGCTAAAAACTACCAAAACAAAATGCATTGTTTTATTCATGGATTGGTACTAGTATGCAATATGATTAAAATTCGAAATTAATTTTAAATAGCTAGTAGCCTTCAATTAATTTCCTGCCTATATAAATCAATTTAATAAATGTCATCGTTACTAGTGTCATCACATTGAGTCTATATGTCTAAACATGACAAACACGTGAAATTATCACTGTCGTCAAAAACACCGTAATCCTCTCCGTAACCTTCATGAAACCACTTGTCACAATCTGAGCACAACACCCATTCGTCGCGTTTACTGGGGTCGAGTGGATCACCATACACCCATCCACACTTCCCACAAGAATACGCATCTTGACAGTTATTTTCCGCACTCTTTTTTAAGCTCGCTTGCCTTTGATGACCGTTGACCGAGAACCATGTGGTGCAGACATCGTTGTGAACTTCCAATTCGATTTCAGGTCGGATTCACCATTTAGAAACTTTAAACAATTGGCGCAGAAACATGACGTTTCTCTGGTAGCGATGCCGTTTGCGTGTTTGGTAGGAATAACTGCGTGCACGTTGAGTGTTCCAGGAACGGGTAGGACATCGGGAAAACCAATTTCAGGGCGCTTTCGTTGAGGTGAATAAATGCGACATTAACATTGGCGTGATTGTCCCAATCACAAAATGCGGCGGCGTTATGTATCACACATTTACCGGTCTTCACTGCAACGTCAGCCAACCTCTTGGAGGTCCCTCCAACTCCATCACACGACCCCTTTCCATGACCTGCTTCCAAATATTGCCAGGTAGCTTTCACGCCCATCTTAGAATGATTACTGACAAGGTTGAAGATATGTCTGTTTCGATATTGGCTGGTGGGTGAATCCGAAATGTATAGTGGATGTATTTGACACCAGGAACAATATATAACACCCTTTGTTTGACCTAAATCGGCCAAGGGGCTGAGAGATAGCATGGGTGTCCTATTTTGAACCCCTCTAGACAGCGACAATTTTGGATCATGCGGGTTGAGGTGTGTGAGGTATTTGGAAAGAGTGCCTGTGGAGGCGCACCCTACAACACCCTTTGTTTGACCTAAATCGGTCAACGGGACGAGAAATGGCATGGATGTCCTATTTGAACCCTCCTGGTCGGCGGCCATTTTGGATCGGGGTGGTGTGAAAGGGGTGAATATTTAGATTATCTTGGGGCACCCTTTGTTTTACCTAAATCGACCAAGGGGTCGAGAAATGCCATGGGTGCCCTATTTGAACATCTCTGGATGGTGTCCATTTTAGATCGTGGTGTGGTAAAGGGGGGTATTTAGATTGGCTTCCTACACACACCTTTTGTTTGACCTAAATCGGCTGAGAAAAGACATGGTGCCCTATTTGAACCCTTCTGGGCGGCGGCCACTTTGGATCTGGATGGGTGCGTGGATAGAATATCTGTGGGGGGGGGGGGGCACCATATACAAAACCCTTTGTTTGACATAATTATAAAAATTTCGAATAAGTAATAAGGAATGGAAGTCACCTTCGTTTTAATCGGTACTGTAACGGGGTGAATATATCGTTAAGATAGATAACTCTGGTCGCCAGACAAGAAATCCATCCTACATATCTGCCACTCCGAGCCCGTCTGTCTGTAGCAGTGTGAGCAATGGCAACCCGCACTGTCTCTTTGATTGTGCTGTCCCATGTTGCCCGGATAGCATGGCACATTGTCCCACTTTGCCCAGTGCGGTGTCCCGATTTGCCCAAAGGCACGGGCAAAGGGGGACAACACAAGAGGTTCCAAAAAGAGACATACCGAGATGGTGTTTGGTATCAATGGTCACCCGATTATATGCGCCGATGAATTATATACCAATCAACGGCTTTCCATTTTTTTCCGGCGAAAATCCTATCTAAAATTCCTTGAAAACATTTGGTGTCCCGCTTTGCCCGGGTCTCCCCTATTTGTAATTAACCTGGTTAGTTTTTTGTGTTGATCTGAGTCAAACAAACCCAGACTGCCGATATAGTATCGCCAAGGGGTTCATATGTGCCTAAAGAATGACCTTCTGGTGTTTGCTGGTAACGGAGAAAACGGTAACGGAGAAAACCGCATATTGTTTACAACCATATACAAAAGTCTTGTGATATTAATTTCAACATGCTCACGTGATATCTTGGGCTTGATAGACGTTCCGTCAGATGAGATTAGCAGTTGGAGTTAAATCGTCGATTTTCTATGTTTTATGGTGGTAACGGAGAAAACATCCTTAAATAAACTGTTTTGGGAGTGGCAACTCATCTCTCGTTATTTCTACATATGATTCATTTGCATTTAGAGCTATATGTTGCCCAGGTTACACGTGCTTCTGCGTTTCTTTGTATAAAATTAGGCACGTACAGCAAGTTGTATCTGTAAGTTATGACGATTTAAATTGATGGTAACGGAGAAAACACCGTTTTCACGGACAACATACCATGGTGGACTGCTTCCAAATATAGTAACGTTATAGAATAATCGGTTTTTAATGCGAGAATCGGTCATACAAGTGAGATAATTACATAGGACTTGTATAATATAGTAACGGATTATTCAAGTTTCTGAGCTCATGAAATAGGATACCCAATAACGGACATCCCAAAAACAGCCAATTTTGTCACTCAAACCTCCCATTTGTGAAATATAAGGAAACCAACCGGATTTTTCTATGTGATATATATTCGCCATAAGACCCCTGTTTAATGATGTGTTGCCATTGAGATGGCGGTCGAGACATGCATGAGATACACCCCTCGGACACGTATTTGCCATTTTTTCGCTATAAGGAATTTTGGGCCATATATTGCTCAAATTCAAACCCACTCTTCTTGGCACCAATTTCAAACAGGCTTATAAAGGAGCAAGGCTAATGTATGAGCAGGTACATCGATATACAATAGGCACGCCACAGTTTAACCGCTCTACTGTGAAAGCAACCTTCGCAATGGAGAGCGCGTATAAGCCCCGGGGAGGGTCGAGGCTTTGGCAAGTTCCACCGAAACTCGTAAAAGGGAAAAAATGGAAAATCGCGAATCTAGTGTTTTATATTTTGAACACTGCATGTGTTGGATAGCATGTACGGACATTAGTGCGATTTTCCAAGTTTTAGAGCGGACGGATTAGCACTCAGCTAGCGTTATCGAATGTGATAGACTTAATTATTTCTCGATTACAGTTAACACTATTACAGAGACACTAACGACTCTGTGTAGCGATGACGCACTGAAATACATATAGTATTAAATAACTAAGAGGTCTTTCCTCCGCCATTCAAAATAAAACAAAAGATTCTGAAACCGAAACTGAAAGAACTAGATGTGTGACTGTCCCAATGGGACTAAGGATACCCCCGTGATTTAAAATACTAAGATGTTTCACATGTCAGTAAACATTTAGTTAAAATAATAAAATAACAGTTCCCCTTGCAGGTGCACAACCCTAACCCTAATCTTCAACCTATTGACCGAAAAATGTAGGAATAAAAGCTCGGACAAAATTATGCATGTTGCGAAAATGTTCTTAAGTCGAAAAGGGGGAATAACTCCACCAAAGAAAGTCGGACAGACATCATAATCGCAGGTGCACAGGTTCCCATGGTTCTAAATATCAGTGCCATGATTAAAAAACATTGACCTAAAAATGTAGGAATAAAAGCTCAGACAAAATTATGCATGTTGCAAAGTCGAAAGAGGGAGATAACTCCATGCACATGTTCCCATGGTGGTTGATGTATGTGCCAAGTTTCATGGAAATTGATAAAAAAAAACGACTGAGAAAAACTCCGGACAAATTTGTGTCCACGGACGGACGGACGTCAAGACGGACGACGGACGGTCGGACGGCTCAGCTGATTCCAGTATACCCCCCTAACTTCATTGCGGGGGTATAATTATCCAAAAATGCGAAATAACAGAGTTAAGGTACATTAATATGATCTACATGTAGATTGTGATATAATCAGACACGCCAAATTTCGTCATGTGGAGGGGTTGTAATTAGACCTAAAATATAACCTTGCCAAATAAAATTGAATGCTTGGCTGGGGTGAACGGTGTCTCAATTGGTCTGGACCATGACACATGAGACTTACATTAACCATCCACGCTGGGTCAAACCAGATGACATAAACGTTTGGAATATATATCTTATTTAGAAATGTCAATTCAAGTCCACCATCAGATCACAAAGCACCAGAATGCATTCGCATGAAGAGAAGCACACCTATACACAGAACACACGCATGGAATGCGATACCATGGATGTATATCTGATATATGATATTATTATTATTATACTTAACCATTTTCAACGCCTTAATCTCTGAAAGTATGAGGAGTAGCAAACTAACATTTGGTACGTATATGTTGGAGCCAATGACTTGTATCCGTTGAATGCATAACTAATATTGTCCGCGTTTTCCTTGCGGAGTTATCTCCCTTTATCTAAAAAAATGTCATTTTACAATCTCGGAAATTAAGAGGAGCAGAGCATCATAATTTGGACCGTATGCACACCTCGATATGCCTTACTGACCACGGGCATCAAAACTTGTGTCCGCCCTTTTCCTGCGGAGTTATCGCCCATTGAATGGAAAACACAATACACCAGGATGTGAAAACTGAGGGTTTTTTTATTATAAGTCCAGCGCTATTATTTTTTTATCGAATATTCCGAATGGGAAGTGATTCGGAACCGAATATAGCACTTAAAAGTATTTTTTCCAGGCCTATCCGCTATACGGGGAACGGAAAAATTGCACCTATTTTCCCGCCAAATCCAAACGGGCTGACGAAAGAGGAAGGTAATGCCGTAACAGATACGTCGACATACCATAGTTACCCCCCCCCCCCCAAATTTTGACAGCAACCTGCCCAACGGAGAATGTGAGTCAGGGTTGGTTGTGACTTTTGTAAAATTCCCCCGAAAATTGTAAAGGGGCAAAATTTAAACATCGAGATAAAATTTTGTTGATGAGTACATCTGACTGGTAGTGTTCACGCGCATCTAAAGTGCGATTTTCTAATTTTCAGATGGAACGGTTTACTCGTGACAACGCTATATAACATAAATATGTATACTTAAGTAGTATATCACTAACATATTTTAGCCCCAAATCCAAACGGGCTAATGAAGGAGCGATTTTAATACAGAAGCGTGTACGTCGGTATACCGTATGTATGCCTCCACATTTTGACTGCTCTACTATAAATGCAACTTGCTCAACGGAGAGATTATGTCGGGTTGGGTTCAGACTTGGCAAATTCCACCGAAAACAAATTGGGAAAATTAATCCAAAAATCAAACACTGTGATCAGCTGCTGAGATAAAAACTTTTTGACGAGTGGTTATCAGTATCCACGCGCAACTTTAGTACGATTTTCAATGTTTTAGAGTGCATGGACGCTTTACTCCTGGTAGCGTGTAACGTTAACGGGTGATATATATTCCTCATATTCGACCAACTCTTCATGGGGCCAAATTCAAACCGGCTTATCAAGAAGCAAGGCTAATGCATGAGCAGGCACATCGATATACCACAGGTACGCCCCCAAATATTCACCGCTCTATGAAAATAACCTTGTACACTCTGGGGAAAAAAAAACTTAGCAAAGTAATAGAATATTTACATCTGTTTTCAATGTTCACATAAAAGTGCGACAAATACGCTCTTCAAGTTTAAGGTATCTGGAATGTACCAATACAGAGGGCCTTTTCTTACCCAACTTCCGAATTCTGTGACTTGAATTAGTCAATATGTGACATCTGAATCTCGTAAAAAATGTACACTGTGAAAAAAATATGTTTTCCTACAGCACATTGTGCTATCAAATCTTTGAAGGACGGTACGTAATTACATTATATATTATTTATCCGGCATTCATTGTGTGGTATACGTATAGTACGAATTAGCGTGAGTACAAAACTTAACTCTATCGGGATTTAGTTACTCCATTTTGTATTGCACGATTCGTATTTGATCGTAATTTGGCGTAAATTGTTGTTTTTGGGAACCTATTACCTTTTCGATTGTGGACAGTTTTAAAGACGGCCTGAGTTTGGTTCCTTTGATAATCGGACAAGTTTAAATTCTTCGAAAATCGACTCAATCATTGACAATTTCCACTAAGACTAAGAGATTCATGCAAACATGGCATGATCCAGGCCATATAGTCTCACTTCATTCAGACTTCAGTGCTGTGTTGACTGACAGTTACGACTTAGTATAAAAAACACTTGCGCATATCCTGATACATGAGGATACAGGTACAATTAACACGAGCTTCGATGTCAACCAATAGTGACAATAATAACAACAACAACTCAACAAGCAGCCATTTCTATTACAATGTAGAAAATGCAGTTGACAGGTTGACAGTGTTCAGAATCTGATTCAACAAGTGACTGTTTCAAAACACATCATCCCACATCCATGCACATTTACAAGAGATGATATACATGTACTGTGTGCACCTGTGTAATTCACAAGAGATTCATGGCAAACATGGCATGATGATGATCCATGGTCTCACTGCATTCAGATTTAAGTGCTGTGTTGACTATTGTGACTTAGTATCAAAACAGTGGCACATTTACTGATACTGGGGATACAGGTACAATTAATACGGGCTTCGCTGTCAACCAATAGTGACAATAATAGCAACAACAATTACTCAACGAGCAGCTATTTCTATTATAATGTTGAAAATGCAGTTGACAGTGTTCAGAATCTGATTCAAGTGATTGTTTCAAAGCACATCATCCCACATGCATGTACATTTACAGGAGAGGATATACATGTACTGCACTACTGTGTGCACCAGTGTAATTCACAAGAACTTCAAAGTCAACAACATCGTAAACAAATGAACTGACGCCGCGCAACTTTACAATTACTCAGACCAATTCATCCCGTATTCATCAATTTTCATTGAAACGTGTGGATATGAGACATTGTCATTATTCGCCATGTTATTGTCAAGTTACCGGTATTACGACAATTTACCTGGAGAACATGCATGTACACTATTAGTTGGATGTTCTTATCAAATCATCTTAAAGGGGTACTGTACCCAAGATGTTGTTGTTGGTTTCTATAATCCCCGAGTCGGAGAATAAGGTAACAACTTTTCCATTTTTTGAAAGCCTGTTGAGTACGAAGTATTGTTACGGATGGCAAATTTACCGGAATGCAAAATTACAAATTGTCGTTGTCGAGTAATTTTTGTAAAGTTTTCAACCAAATGAATCAAATAAACATTATATTATATGCTTAGTAGTCCCATATACTCATTTAAGTTAGTGTACCGTCACTAGTCAATGAGTGGCTTGTGTTTTCTCCCCGTATAAGCATAATGTTTCAAACGATCGTGTGTGCAATTGTTTTCCTAATCCAGTATCCCTCAATTATAATTTGATTACGTTTTGTACACGGAAATTCGAATTTTAAGAGACGCCATTTTATGGCTGGAGCCATAAAATCAATTTATATTAAATTATTAACTTTTAAATTATTAAATTTTAAGATAGCCTATTAACCTGAGCGTTTACAGAATACATCTTCGACTCAAATTACTTATATTTCTATATAGTATCGATAATAGATCGTTGTTATCACCGGGAATTTATTGAAAATGGCGTACAGTACCCCTTTAATAGCTGACTCCCTGATATTTCATGGAAAATGTGCGACTACAGGAGAACATCGTCGTCAAGTCATTGTGCACAGTTATTATGGGATCTGCTGTTGTCTTGAAGGTTCCAATCCCAACTAGCTGTTAATTGATACCGGTATATACAGTACCAGTCAAAAGGAGTGGTATAATAGTATATTAAGCCGTTTAAGCACGCTATTTTCGCACTCAATATCGCAATAATATTGCAAGTGGAAACGCTTATAAACATGTCGCTTGTGATATTATTGCAATATTTTGCACTAAATATCCCAAAATTGTGACATTTTAAATAATTGTTTTGCTTCTTCTATATTGTTTACTGTATAAATAGAGACAAAGTTTTAGATATGTATATAATTATAGTTGTATATGCTATATGTACACTATATGCACAGCATTTATCTAATATTATATAAATATAACACTATCGGGTCTGTGTGAAATTTAGCGCGCTTAGTATCGCAATATTTTGCGTTGAATATTGCAATAATAAGCGGGACTGATTTTTGGTATTGTGCTATAATCACACGTTTTTTTCTAAATTGAGCACCCTCAATATCACAATAAAGGCGCGCCTAAAAATACCACTTCTTCTGACTGGTACAGTATTGTCACGATGTACGGATTCACTTGTTAAAACAAAAACCGTGTTTACAAGTATGACTGGACAATTTCATGCCTTATACATGTATACATGTTACCAAAAGTATGCCATTAAGATATTTCACATTTACATGTACATAAATTTGAGTTCTAACTGTGTAGCTTTCTTATTTATGGCTTAAAAGGGCATGCTGATTCATGTTTTAGAATGGTCGAAATTAGTATTACTCATAACTGAATTGTGATGGGTTGGCTTATTTTTATTTACAGCCATAATTATACAGTAGTTAGTGAAAGGGTTTCAAGGCTAACACATTACGCGTGTGCAGCCGTTTCCGGATTAAATTCCATGAGGCACATAACAAGCTTGATCCTCTGCAAACTGCAAAGTTTCACAAGTATCGTAAACTATGATCATAACATAAGAACTACATGTACAAGTAAGATGTATTTTTTAGTTACGAATAATACTAGTTTCGACCATTCAAAAACATATGAATCGTAATCGGAAATCATATTGTCACCATGGAAACCTGGCTAATTCTATAGTAAATTAGCAAATAAAGACCAAAACATTGGTGTTGACCCATGAAAAATACCATTGGTCTGACCTTTATTAGTTACGGTCTTGATATTAATTAAAGGGTGCTGAACCGTAACAAAATACAACGGTCTGACAGTTACTGGTTACGGTCTGCCAGTTACTTCAACAGTTTTATACCGTGGAACATGCTATGGCCTGACCGTATGTTTAACGGTCAAATGTTGGCAGCGATGTTGCGTAATTCAGGTCAACATCCTATGATTTTACGGAGTGGGTAATTTATCATTTTGAAGGAAGTTCCGTAATTTTACAGAAGGTGTCAATTAAAATTTTGCGGAAGTTCCGTTAATTTAGGTTAACATCCTGTGATTTTACGGAGTGGGAAGTTTATCATTTTGAAGGAAGTTCCGTATTTTTACAGCAAATGTGATGGCAGCAAAGTTACCAGCACACTGTGCCGTAAAATTACGGATATTTTTTAACAGTGTATATCTAACGTATTTATCAACCAATTTTAATACCCGGAATCGTAGCGGATTTCAACAAAAGCAATAATGAATTCAGGCTTCGAACCCACAGGGGACTTTGAATGTTTTAATATTGTATAATACAGATGCACAATGCATCATCATAAGCGATGTATGGATATTACCACAGCGGTTTGTCGTTAATAAAACGAGTCCATATATAAATTTAAAAAATCAAAATTGAATACAAACGCGCCACGTTAACAAATGCATCGTAATAGGTATAATGCATGGATTATAAAATAGCTGTTCATTTGCTAAAGTGGCGTGCTCATTTTTAATTTAGATTGTTTTTATATTTATATTTATTCTCGTTTTCTTAACGACAAGAACCTGTGGATACAACGGGAGTTGCAAGCAAATTGAACTTAAAATTCAAATACTATAGTTTATATTTCTCATAAAACATTATCGTGAAACAAATGCATAAAGGAAAATATATAACAAATGAAGTTGCAGTGTCCATTACAGTATAATTAAAATGTAAATGCTATATAGTTATAAATATATAATTGCAGAGAATGTGTAGTCGGGCGCGAAGCCCCCCCCCCCCGTGGTCGAACAGACCGAGTGATCTTTTTCACCACACTTATATCTCATATATATTTTGAAGACCTCTGTCTGTCTGTTTGTTTGTCTGTCTGTCTGTCATTAATACAAATATACGATTCTCGACCGATCGGGACGAAACTTGGTACGTGTGTGTAGTTTGACCAGGCGGTCGTCGTTGTCGTATTGGCGAGCCCGTGCGACGCCCGTGCAGCGCATGCGCAGACGAGATCTCGGAAACGGGTGGAGCTATCGACTTGAAATTTGCAATGTGAATGTATCTTGCCCCGGATACGAATTTTATCGGGTCGCCGAGCCCGTGCGACGCCAGCTTCGCGCATGAGCAGACCAGATCTCGGAAACGGGTGGAGCTATCGACTTGAAATTTGGTATGTGAATGTATCTTGCTCCGGATACGAATTTTATCGGGTCGCCGAGTCCGTGCGACGCCAGCTTCGCGCATGCGCAGACGAGATCTCGGAAACGGGTGGAGCTATCGACTTGAAATTTGGTATGTGAATGTATCTTGCCCCGGATACGAATTTTATCGGGTCGCCGAGCCCGTGCGACGGCAGCTTCGCGCATGCGCAGACCAGATCTCGGAAACGGGTAGAGCTATCGACTTGAAATTTGGTTTTTGAATAGCCCGGACAACGTCGGGCTCATCGACTTGAAATTTGGTTTTTGAATAGCCCGGACAACGTCGGGCTCATCGGCTAGTAGTTATATATTTGCATCGCGTACCAACCGTTATATAAGTACAACGTTCGTCAAAAGACCATAATTAGTATAAATCGGCCATTGTCGTGATTTCTAAGCATGCAGTGACTTTCGGACAAGCTTATAGGCAATGTTCAATTGCATGACTGTGACAAATACATGTATACTAAACGCACTTTGAATAAATATAAAAATTAATAAGACCATGAGTATATAAAATGTCCTTCCAGCTTTAATTGCACATGCATAAAGTCTGATTATTTACGAGCGCTACATAATTCTTAGCATCTGTCTACCCAAATGCGACAAAAGTGAACATTTTCTAGGTTTAGATTTGGCCTTGACCATTATAACCTGATTAAAGCACCACGGTTATGCGAACCATGAAATTATATTCGCTTTTTTGGTATAAGGTGGTCAAAAAGGACCCTAAATATCGCCGTGAACTACTTTTATAGTAATTTTATATGCGTATATCAGGGTTACAATATAAAGCCTGTAAATGTATAGCTCGGTCTTTCCTGTTCTATTGATCAATGTAACTATAATCCTTTCTTCAAAAATGATTGCGCAGGAATAGGATTTTAGTAGACGTATGTCTCATAATCAACTATACTATGGTGATAAGAATTACAAATAACCAATATAATTTTTCGAACGTTCCAAAAACCTTTTCGTAGAATTGACGAGCATACGAGTCCGTTTGTGAGAAAATTGTGCCGTTCAGACCTCTTGCCACTCGCAGTATAGTTATAGTGTGACGTGGTTCAGCTTGACGTGATTGTGTTATACTTAATTTTGTTGTTATCAGGTCATATTCAGTGGCAGGTTCGATGATCGCACACAAAGCTCGCTTTGATGAGAACAAGTAAGATACGTAGACAGCTATAGGTCTTGAGTTACTGCGAACTTGCATGGTGGCTATCCGTCGTCACGCGTAGCGCATTGTGTTTCACAAGATTCTCGTGTTTCACGGCGACGAATGAGATAGAAATTATGACCACGTGACGATTAAAATTTAAGGATACAATATCAGTGACAACTTCCACATTGAGGACCAGAAAAGCGATTTCGAACTTAATACTATATGATGTACGTATGTCTGTGAGATTTACGAGAACCGGAAACCGTAACTATATACGGATGTGGCAGCCGACTACTGATATCAATAACACAAATTATTGTGACGTGGTACCCTAATTGCAGTGCTTGTCAGTTGTAGTTCGTTATGCGAAAGTTGTATTGGAAATCTTGTGCATAATCAATGATGACAAATAATTATTACGAATATGGTTTACTACATCACTAGAAGTTGTGTCCTTTCTATTAGTTGTCGTTTTCCCTATCCATTCGAATACGGTTTTGGATATTCAACAAAACTCACAAATAAATTACATACATGTAGTAATAAGTTCGCGATCGTTACTCAGCTCCGCAATGTGGAGATGACTGAGATCATGTCCTTAAATTGTGATCGCAATGTGGCCTTACATCCCATGTATCTTTTATCTATCAGTGACAAGCACATCATTCGTCGTCGTGAAACGCGAGGATCATGCAAACACAAAGCGCTAAGCTATGACATGATACATGTAACAACATAATTAAGTACAAAATAAGCACGGCACGCATAACCACAATCCCCTTACTGTGAGTGACAAGCACGATTGTCTGACATTGTCAGTGGTCAATAATATGCGAAAAGGTTTTTGGACCGTGCAAAAATAAATACGACTACAGATAGCTATTCGTAATAATTATCTGTCGTCGTTCATTGTGCTAATGTGTCAATTGTGTTAAATCTGACGAATATATCCGTTGCGGTAGAGCAATTGGGAGTTTTGTTAATATCGTTACCACAAACACTCTATAGTTCCACATAGGAAATAGCGCATGAAAATATTATAAATGTTTCAATATTGCTGGCAATTTTCAGATTCTTTACCATCTTTTGCTCGTTGAACTAGGTCAAATTTCCTTCTCTGCAACTGGCACATCCAACCCCCCCCCCGGTATAAATTTTCCGGCTGATATCTTGAATTTCGTTTCCTAAAACGATCTCGATATTAAACTCCTTTGGATAATACACATGTACTATTTAAAATATACATTCGGTCTTCTACCATACGAGACTTTCAATAATATATGACATATTCTATCAATGGTCGGGAAGCTTTGAGGTTTATCTTTGGCCATTACTACATAATTAAGAAATAACTATTGCTTCGATTAAGTTTTGGCTGTTTTAACCACAGTAATCTGTGTCGTTAAAACAGGTAAAATGTAAATTAAAAAAATATCAGTTTAAAACGACCGCGCCACTTTAAAAAGTAAATCGATAAACAATACATATTTAGCTCGTTTTAAACTGAAATATTTTTTAATTTATAGTTTACGCATTGTAACGACACGCCCCTGTGATTTCAACCGAAAGGTTTGAAGACAAATTATATACAATACATAGCGTGTTATAATAAATGTTTCTTCCAACTGTTTGGTTATAACTCTTAAACTTAAACTAAACAAGAGTTATTTGTTATAATTTAATCCCAGTATTGGACAAAACGTCCCTATTATATTTCCATAAAAGTATATTGTTCTTTGTGAGAAACATTTATGTCTTCAAACGTGAACATACACCTGTCAATCACGCCCCAAGATGCAGAGAAATTTCATTTACATAACATTCATCGGTCAGTCAATTGAAATAAGAAAGGCCGGCATCTTTCCAAACACATATGGGGTTGCTGTCCTGAAACTAGTTAGCACACCTGATTGCAAACCTGGTTATGGTTATCGAATTGAAGAGGGGGGTAAAACGGAATCATTTTAAATTTTAGGATTACTCAATATTTACAACCGTAGAATAATGTGTCATGTCTTTTGTGGAATGTTTAAGCATATTTCTAGAGAGAACGCGAAGCAGAGTTTTCATTTTATGTTTTGTTTTGCGACATTTGATGGAGATATTTTAAACAATGATAAAAATAGTGACCTACATTTTAATAATGTCCAATAATATCCAACCTGGGATGAAACTCAAAATTCCGCTTCGCGTTGTCACTAGATAAGTGTTCAAACTTTCCAAAGGTAAGATATGATCACCTGCGCTTCATAAGGTTTGATCAATCTTTTTCCATAGATTAACACTGAATTCCCCATTCAAATTTTGCCACTTTACCTCACTGTTAATGGCTAATTATGATGCGACAACCAATTGTTTACAGTATTCCTGGTACTGGCAGCTTATGTTTCAATTATACATGTATATCTCATAAACATAAAATATATGAGTAAATAGATATGATAAAACGAAATCACTCTTCATTATATGCGGGGTTCATTTGATCCCTATTTTTACGTACAATATAACATAACACATTAGTTGGCCTATATTAAAATCTCATGTCTAGCAACTTCATCCAGTGCCTGTGATCAAGGCGGCAACATCCGCAATTGTTTTTCCCGGAGTTAGGAATTCTGTAATTGGGATGGTTTTGCCGAATTTTTTCTCAACAGTTCTTACTAGTGCAACACTCGCTAGGGAATCCACACCAATATGAAACAACTCAGATTCAGGTTCCAAGCTCTCTTCGTCGATTACACAAATATCTGCTAGAATAGCAGAAACTCCACGTACGACATCGTCCAAGTTGTGCTGTGTTTCTGAACTGAATTCAGTGTCATTGGCGTTGACTTTGTGATAGACGTTAGCTGCGAACGCTTCCCTCCTTCCAATATTAGTTGCTGCTAGGAATTTCTTCCAATTAATATCGCAGTAAATACTCTGTTCAGAATTCTTCATCAGCGAGTCGAGGAAACAGGATTTTATTTTGTCAACAGTTATGAAAGAGAGACCTTGATATTCTAGTAGTTCGTGTACGACCGCAGTTGACGACATGCCGAGATCAAGCGCACCCCAATTAATTGTCTGCCCCGGTAGCCCCATCATTCGGCGGTAGTACACCAGAGCGTCTTGAAAACAACACCCGGCAGCATAATTTGTCTGACCAACATTTCCAAAGATGGCGGAGACAGAAGAAAACAAAACGAAGTGGTCCAATTTATGGTTCAATGTTGCTTCATGTAAATTCCAGCTTCCCTTAACCTTCGGCAAGAGAACACGTTCGTAATTTTCTTTCGTCATGGTTTGTACCGTTGCGTCAGCTGTCACGGCGGCGGAGTGGAAGATTCCTTTTATCGCAGCATTTTTAAATTGTCGTTGGATATCACTTATCAGATTTCTAACTGCAGTTATATCTGTAATGTCACATTTTCTTGGACTTATTTGGCTGTGATAATTTATCTGCAGTTTCTTGATTTCCCGGAACTGAGCTTCGTTCGCGCCACGACGAGAAATTGGCACAATGACTCCAGCTCCCAGTTCAGCAACAATTTTGACCAATTCCCACCCCAAGCCCGAGAGACCGCCTGTGATGATGTAACAACCATCCGTCGCGAATAATTGATGTTTTTGGACATTGATAGTGTCGATGCTCTTCCCGTCAAGTATCAGCCCTTTTCCGTTTTGGTGGAGAGATAATGTACGTTCCGGATTAAGCAAATCCCGACTTATCATACCATTTGTTGAATCCCTTGCTATTGCAGTTTTGTTCGACTTTCCACATCTCTTTAATCCTTTGGACACTATAGGAACTAATTTTTTTAGTGACGGAATGTCCAACAATCTTTCTACGGAATGTTGTAACAAGAGGATCTGGGGTTGGAGCCTTGCTAGATAGCGAACCACTTGTGGCTTGACAAGATTCTGTAGATAATGGAACTTGCCTCCAGATTTAGCGCGTATTGCTTTTGCGTCTTCCTTCTCAAGTTTCGTTAAGCAGACGACGGTAGGATGCATCTCTGTTTTCGTTCCCAGCGTGCCATGGCATATGCCACTGACGCGGCGTGAGCTTTCTGCTTGAAGAACCTTCAGTATGTTTTCCCACTGTCTATGGTTTTCGTCTGGAATCAAGATAGATACGCAGCTGTCTGTTGTGCAGCTCTCGAGAAGTCCAGTGGCAATAACCAACTTCGTTAATAAGCCATTCTCGTAATTTCTGAACGCTGATGTGTTGAGTTGAAGTTCATAAGGGATCGACACGGAAGGCCGTATACTGGTCGGAAAACAAGCAACGATATTTTCTCCTTTGATGTTTTCACCGACGAACTCAAGTGAGATAGATTCGTGGCCATAGAATGCATCGCTTGTTGGTTGCTCAGAAAGCATGGCAGTCACCGTTGGTGGATACATAGACTTGTCATGTACTGTCACGGCCTGCACACGTACAATGTCGGTTTCACTCCCTTCTACACTCGGACTTAAATTGAGGAACATGTTCTGTATTTTCCATGGATCGTCAGACATGATGACTACATTCTTGTGTCCACGTTGTGTACTTTCTCTGCATTTCGGTTCACCATTCGATATATCACCCCGATTCAGTGTATTCGCGTACACAGAGCCGTTTCTGATAGCTATTTCTACCTCGCCTTTCGTTGCTAATCCCAACAACATTTCTGCGCTAAGAGAAACCACCTCAGCAAACTCGTTGATATCGACGATTATGTATCTGTAAGTGAACTCCTCACAGTAAAGGCATCGAAATGTACCCCAGATTGCATAGCCAATAGGATTGAATTGATGTTTTCCATTTTCATAGTTGGTCAAAACCGCATTTTCAGTGATAACCGAGAATACTATACTTGACTCCAAACTTCGTATGGCTCTGACAAGTAAAATCAGGAAATAACACTGTTGCAGGACCTCAGCCTGTGGGTCTATCAATCCATTCATCACGGGTTCGCCTGGTTGGTAGATGATATGGAGAGTAACAGAATTATGTTCGGCGACCTTCCTAACTAGCATTATTGCCAGATCAGCTTCGTCGATGTTATCCGATGCGGAGACGATGTGGGTAGACGCATTCGGGAAATTGCTGAGATAAAACTTTGACACCAGGGTGCTCATCGTGAAGACAATTGGATTACCATCTTTCATTTTATCGTTACTATTAACGGATCCTTGTTCTTGCCATGCAATGTCGTAATTTACGTCTGTTGGGCTGAATTTAACAAACTTAGCAAGTAATTCTCCTATGATTGCTACCAACCCGCCTTGTTCGTTGAGCAGATATATTCGGAATGATGCCGTGTTGTCTGTTAATTTTGTGACTATTGTGTAAACAAACATGCGATCACTGATTTGTTGGAAAACAGAAACGTTCTTAGCTGCAGCGGGGACAATCTTTGTGTTCATATCCAAATCAGACGCCGAGCTGAAGAGCAGAATGGATGTTTGGGTGCAGGCATCCAAAATGCACGGGTGCAGTTGATTTTGTCCAAGCATTGACTTCAGTTCTGCATTAACTCGCAACTCAGACAGATATTCACCCTCAGCCACATGTGCGCCTTCTATCAATTGATAACATGGTCCGTAACTGAAACCAGCTCTTCCTAACAACATGTATATATCGCTTTTCGATATAACTTTGGTAATTCTTGATCTAAGATCGGGAATGTCGAACGAACACGTATGTTTCATCTCTGTTTCGGTCGGGCGTATTGTACCGCTTGCATATACAACATTGTCGTCGCTTATTTCAAAGTCATATCCACCATCTTGTTTGTTTATGTCAAAGTTCAACGTCATGTCCTTGTTAACCAATAAAAATGTTTTATAATGACACGTCACGCGATGTCCGAATGATGGGTACATATCCTTTCCAACCGCCAATGCAGCCTCAACATGTGCTGCTCCTGGGAAGATAAGGTTTCCTTGAACAAAGTGTGAGTAGGCGAAAGCAGTCTTCACCTCGTTGATATTAACTACATAGCGTGCAGTGTTCTTTGTTGGCCGCACATACATATGAGAGAAACAGTAAATGGCGTTCTGTTCACGCTTGTGCTTTGATAGCTCTGTGAATCGAAGGTTTCTCTGTCTCTTTGGACAATATTTCGGGATATCCGTTATTTCGTATTTCGACGAATTTAAATCTTTGATTATCTGGAGGCCCAGCTCAACTATTCTTCCCAAACTACTAAGTAGAGTCAAGTCGTCTCCTTTTGTCATAGACGGCAAGCACTCGGTGGTGTCATCAGGCAAAATTGACTTAAGATGGAATCTCAAAACAGGGCTGGGTCCTAGTTCGACGAAGATATTCGTCACCCCTTCCTCTGCCGCTTGCTTTATTGTCTGTTGGAACTTCACTGGCTCAGCCACATTACGCATCCAATATTTCGGTGAGCTGAATTCGTGACAAACTTCTTCGGTTGTTACCGTTGAGTAGACTGTTACCTTCGGTGGTAAACCTGACAATTGTCCATCCAAACTTTCTTTTAGTCTATATGCAGCTGTGTGTACATATTTCGTGTGATAGGCTCTTTGTGTGTCAAGGTCACGAATCTTACACCGACTACTTCCTAATGTTTTCAAAATTTCTATTTTAAGTTCTGCCATCTGTGATTCAGATCCCGATAGCGTGTGCGCAATTGGACTAAGGTGCACGGCAATTGGATTGGTTAACCCAAGTCCAACACAAACATCTTGCAAGCTTGTTAAGTCAGCCCCAGTGCAAACGAACATCCTCCCTTCGCCAGTTTCTGCTAAATGCTTTGATCTGTAGTATATAACTCTAACTGCTTCATTGAGAGTTAATGCCCCTGATATCGCGGCAGCAGCGACTTCTCCCACAGATTGGCCGATTATACAATCCGGTGTGAGTCCAAATGACGACCAAAGCCTCGCTAACGCTATCTGACAGGCGAAGATTGCGATATGAGTGAGAAAAGGGTCCTCTGTATCGAAGAAAGCCATATGTTTTACCAAGTTGACGTTACAAAATGGTTCGAGTTGGAGACTGACGTCCTTTATTGCTGCCCTGAACACGGAAAATCTTTGTATAAGCAATTTGCACATACCTCGCCAAGCGGTTCCAACTCCACCACAAACAAATATGACCTTGCGCTTTTTAGTGTCTGCCCGAACACAGTTCTCTGCTTTTTGCAGAAGTGTTGTCTTTAAACCATCGCGCGTTGAGTCTCCGTTAAGTATTACAGATATTCTATAGGGATGATGGTCCCGTTTGTGTAAGCTTGTGTGTGAGACATCTTCCATGTTGTATTGTCCATGCTCTAGCTTTTCTATAAAATCTTCTGCTGATGTTTTTAGTCCAGTCTTTGTTGGTCCCGTCAAGACGATCAATTGCCGCTCCCTGTTATTGAACACTTGTCCATTTGCACATTCAGATTGTTCAACGATCAGATGTGCGTTCGTGCCGCCAAAGCCAAACGAGTTCACACAAGATCCTCTTTTGCCATCAGATCTCGGTTTCCATTCCCCACAAGAGGTTGGCACTTTGAATTTGTATTATTCGAAGTCGATTTTTGGATTTGGTGTCGCGAGGTGTAAATGGGGAACAATCTGACCATACTTCATCATGAGTAGAATTTTTAGGAGACCAGCTACTCCAGATGCTGCTTCTAAGTGGCCGATATTTGTCTTTACTGAGCCTATGAACCGTTCTTTCGAGGATCCAGATGACATGTGCTGTCCAAGGCTGTTTACTTCCGTCGGGTCTCCCCTTGGAGTTCCTGTTCCTGTCAAATATAAATGGGTGCAGTTACATGCATGGCTAATATAATATACAAACACGTCGATGAAGGTACGTCAAGAAAATTTAAGCGAAGGGATTCGTGTAAACTGTTACTGAGGAAGCAGTACGCCAATTCTACCAAAATGCTGATGACGACAGAGTGAATGTCAGTAAATAAGCTACTTCTACATGTTAGAGCTATATACGAACTGATAAATATTTGAAATAGAACAAAACGATGTCGTAGCTAATTTTGAAAATCGGGTTATTTTTTCTAGAGCTAAACACAAGAAATTGTCTTGCACTGAATACGAAAATCATGTAACGCATCCAAATTATTTCACAACTTTGTAACATAAGTAAACCACCAAACCAGTGCTGCTACATTAAACACAGTCTACACTGGCAGTTATGTCCCCCAGATACTCAGTACCCCCTCCCCCCCCGCAAACGAAATTGGGGTATAGAAACGGGCTCCTATTAGTTAGACCATCTACAACCCTCGAAATCGTGTACAACTACATGTACCTGAGGTGATAAATTACTACCAGTTCGAAGACACTTTCTGTGCCAATGAAACTCGTTTTGACCAACAATATTTTCACCCGGAAATCATCTAGAGACGGATATCACTTTATGTCATCACACATGCAACATATAATTTCGATCGTACCATGTGCCTCAATGTACTGTATCCTGTTTGTGTCGATGTTGTACTTAGTATACAAGTCTCGGAGCAAGTTCAGTTGTTGAGCACCAGAAGGCGCTGTTATTGGAGTTTCCGTCCTGCCGTCCTGATTACATCCAGTTGATATTACTCCCCAAACCTTGTTTCCATCCCTTATCGCCTGTAGATATGATATAAAGAGTGGTAAATAAGTAATCGAATGTCGACCATACTGCAGTGTGTGTGAATCAATACTATCTAGACAGCTGTCTGATCGGAGCTAACCAGAAGATGTTTGCATAGAAGTTGTGGTGACGTATTTGTTTTAAGTTATGGGATTTCCTGCTATTTGTTTCAGACTATAGTGCGCGTAGGTTATCTAGATAGTTCGGGTTCACACACTAATGATGGCGGTATTGCCAAATTTCATTGATATCCGTCAACCGGTGGTGGAGATACGGACAAAAAACCAACAATCTTTCAAATCTGCAACGATGAATAACTCTAAAACGGAAAACCGGGGAAAAAAACGATTGAACATTCAATAAAAAGATTGAACACTCAAGTAGTGAACATCCGTACCAAATTTCATTGAGATTCGTCAACTGGCGGTGGAGATATCTGCTCGGACGGACAAACAACAATTCCAGATAAACAAAGATGAATAACACTAGAACGGAAAATCCGGATAAAAAGGATTGAACTCTCAGTTGAATGCCCACATATAGTACATGTAGTGAACATCCATACCAAATTTCATTTATAATCGTCGAACGGTGGTGGAGATATCTGCTAGGAAGGACAAAAAACCCCAACATTTTCAGATAAACAAAGATGAATAATTCTAAAACGAAATATCCTGGAAAAAAAACGATTAAACACTCCGTTGAATTCCCTCATAGTTGTGGACATCAATACCAAATTTCATTCAGATCCGACAACCGGTGTCTGATATATCTGCCCGGACAGACGTACGGGTGGACGGACCGATGACTCAACGGAATGATAGATGTCTGGACGGAATGACGGACGGACGAGGTCAATCAAGTATATCCCCATTCTCTTCGAGAGTGGGGGTATAATTATTCATTATACATAACATAATTATCAAAGTTCTGGTGAGGCACATCGACCTCCTGTCGCCACGTCCGTTGCCGACGATGGTAATTGTATGTCGGTTTGGTACTGAATACAACCCCAGCATGGTTACATGTACCTATTATTTATACTGGACGCCCGTTTAAAGGCACGGATGGGTATGCTGTTAAAATAGTCACACCCGTTAAAACTGCCATAAACTGAAAGAATATCAAAACATAGACATATGTTATTCTCTATAACAATCATAAATATTGTGTAAATAGTATGTATTTGTCAAGTTTATAGGCTTTGTTATGTAAACAAAAGCCATATTTTGCAACACTTCTGGCTTTTGTTTACATAAAAAAACATACAAACTGGGAAATAACAATTTATTTACGCGATATTTATGATTGATATAAGAACAAGGTCAGTCTATATTTTAATATTCTTTCTGTTTATGGTGGTTTTAACGGAAGTGGGTATTTTAACAGCAATACCCACTGCGAAGACCACCCGTACCTTTAATCAATGTTGGTATGTTTGTTATCAAACAAAGATACGCATGTACGGGCCATGTTCAACTGCGGGTGGTCAAATTATTTTACGGACTCACTGAAACAGAGTTGGTACGTGTGTTTCTTAGCCAAAAATACAGCCCCAGTTTGACTATGGGTTTGATCCAATGTTTTTTTTTCATGTCGTACGGCCATATTTCGACTTAGAAATTAGCTGAGTTGATAACAGTTTGGTTTCCGGCCAATAACTCTAGATTATGTTATTTGTTTGGAGCTGATGTTGGTCAAGTTCGAAGATGGGTCCGGGCTAATTATTTTGCAGGAGTTACAGATTGTTTTTCTCCAAATTAGAATTCACTTTATTTAAAAACATTTCATGAAAAAGAAGCGGTCGTATATAACTACACCACAGCGGTACTCTTGTGTTTCCTTTGGGTGTTGACTTGGCCCTGTATATCATCATGTACATCATGCACTCGATATTAAAAATTAGTATCAAAATAGCACCTGGTGTGGACACATTCCCTATAACTATAAATTCACAGTTTCCAGTGAACCGTGATTATTCTTTGACCAGTGAGGGTAATGAGTTTAGGCGATGGATCCCTTGATGAGGAAATCCAGTTTACTGCTTCTACACTGTGTATATGTTTTACACCGCATATAATCACTATTCACTATTCAACATTGTTCAATATACATAACATGCCACCACCGTTGTAGATATAACGTTATATAGATTGTGGAAACGCCAGTAGTCTCAAACTGTAACCTACCTCTCTATATCGCTTCAGCACGACAATCCCACACCCTTCCCCTCTTGTGTACCCATCAGCGTTTGCTGAAAATGTGTGGCATCTCCCAGTTAATGAAGAAATGCGGCTTTTCGACATGATTACCAGCTGGTCGGGGGACAAGATGTAGTTGACGCCTCCGCAAATCGCCAAGTTACAATCCCCTGAAATACGAGACACTAACTACAGGGGGTTGTCGTTAAAACTACAGCAAACGTAAAGGATGAAATATTTTTTAAACAAAGCGTGCTACTTCAAGACACGCATAGCATTGTACCTGATATAATTTATTATATGCTAAGCTGTCAAATAGTGGTATTTTTGCATCAGATAAAAACCGTTATCGTCTAGTGAGATATCGATATCTCACTCGTATTCATCCGCGCTAAAATTAAAAGTGATTCGGTGCTAGGTGAGTTAATTAAAACTGAAAGTCCTGTTCAGGTTGAAAAATTGTAATATGTGATCAATTAAATGTTTTTGTTAAACATACTATAAGCCCCTTTTCCCTCACCCAATCTGTCTGAAAACAACTATTTTATATGCACAATCTCACTACCATGGCTGTGCTGGTGTATACAAATCGGCACTTCGGTACTCTTCTTTCGAGTTGAGCCATGGGGCATCTGAGCGGAGCATATACTAAACAGAACATCTACACTTTTTGTTTGGATATGGTAATTATCTCATTCGTGATGACAAATAACTGAATTTCCACTCGTGACAGAGCCGCTCGTGGAAATAATTTTTTTTGTCATCACTCTCATCAAGCATCCACCCATCATATCATTGGTCACAATATATGATGGTAACATATGAGAGATTAGCTGCCCAAAGGTTCATTACATTCAGACTACCACATTTACAGATGGCCTCCAACACATAATGGGTAAACTGCTGTCGACTGCTGTATTGCCTCACTTCACAAGTCCGTGCTTATTATCACAAAAAAACTACATTTAACAGGTTTTTCTGGAAGAAAATGAATTTGCAGATGAGCACATTCTTATCAGTGAAACTCCAATATATGTGGATATATGGTATTATGTTGTAGGTGGTAGTTGCTAACCTGCTCTGATTGCCATGCAACCTTGATGAATAGCAACAAGCGACGACGAGCAAGCTGTGTCGATTGTCATTGATGGACCGAGAAGGTTGTAAATGTAAGACACTCGAGCCGAGATGACGCTGTTCCCATTTCCAGTTAGGGTGTAGGTGCTGGCAATTGATTCCTCGGGGGTTCCAATTGACATTTGTGTGTTGTAATCTGCACTCATACTTCCTGAAATGGTATTGACATGTAGTCCAAGGACGCGGGGAATTCTTACCCTCACTTAACGGTCACATTGATCGATGTTCAGAGTGAAAATTGTATAAATTATGGATATAATACCCACTTTCATAAAAAGTAACGAATCTAGTTGTCAAAATATGCCCCTTTTGTTTGGTTCACCGAGCCTACTCCCCGGCCAAATAATTAGATAGTCTTGATTGTGAATCGTTTGCAGCGACATGGCTAGCTGTGGGTGTCTCACAACCATAACTTTGGTCAAAATTGTCGACAGTTGGAAATTTCACACCTGACACAATCAGTTGGAACTTTCAGACCATCAATAAGCTGAAATTGTTCTGAAATATTCATCTTCAAAGCAGTATTTAGTGCGTAAATTCCTGTTTTTGGACCAAGATTCGAATATTTTCAATCCTTTTGGCCAGGTTTTGGACTGAATTAGTCAATAGTTGGAAACGTTCCAACATCGAATGTCCGGTTGGATTTATCCATGAATTAGGAGCCAGTTGAAAAATTCCAATTCACATATATAGGGGTGGAAACACCCAGCGGCAGCATCTAGTCACATTCCTGAGTACCAAGGTTGATATTCTCATAATATATATTTACCCATATTGGATCGTTGTGAGACGAATGAGTCGTGGTATAAAGGACACATACCTTGGACACTCAATCCGTCTCTCACTGAACTGATCTGATGATCTTTAGTGCGTGTTCTACCACCGGATATTACAGTATATAGAAACAAGTCTGGTAGAGGCAAATGTTGGCTGCAATATCTAACAATATATACCGTGAACATGTGGCATACAGCATGGTGTCCTGTTATATTATCTTTTGCACGGGAATGTTGTTAAAATTATTGTTTTATTCCGTCAACAGGCACAACACACAGAGACACATTTCTGGATTATTATTGAAATTAGAGTCCCAAGCCTCATGGCCACAGAATAAGGTAGCTTTATTTGACCGGTGGAATTGTTAGAACTGAACAATTTGATTCTGGGAACAGTCATTGAATCACATTTTGCTTCCAAATGTCGATGTTGCTATCATATTTGATCATGGGATATAAAAAAATAAACTGAATGTAACCTATGTACCATTAATTGATAGGTAAATTAATCAGAAGTAACCATGTGTGCTCCATACCCGTGCCATGTAACTTAGTTCAGGTAATATGTTTTCAAATTGTCTACATTTGTACTTCTGAAATGTAACTAATGTACCCGACGCAAAACAGGGTACAAATGCACTGACATTTTGCTGCAGTAATCCATATAAAGTATGAAATCAACCGGATAACTATAACTAAAGTTATCATCCTGAACAGAAAATAATCGGCAAATCATAAGTCGACAGCAACCATCAATTCGGCAAATTATACCAAATCTGAAAATAGTCAGATAACTAAAACTAAAGTTACTATGATCACCCGGAAACCAAAATAATCGGAATGTTCTAAGTCGACAAGAACTATACCTCCGGTGAACATGAGCGGTCCGAGCCCAAATTAGTATTTGACCTAAATGAGTGCAACCTGCATACGAAATTTGAAAACAATTACTAAAGTTATCACCCAGAAACCATCTTGTGCTGAGGGGCGGACACCAGTGATTTCTGGGACAAATAAACCTAGCACTTTCGATAGGTTCGGGAGAGACAGGTATCAATTTTCAGAGGTACACTGTACTTAAGCCCAAATTTCCTTCGACGGGGAAGTTGTGTGGTAATGCCAGAGTTATACTTATTGTGAGACTTACCGCGAACTGACATAGCAGTCTGACGTGTTACCGTGGAGTATGCCACGGTATATATATAATGTTAGCATATAATTACAGCCCCTATTTGCCTAACATATTTGATTCTGTATATAGTAATATACTGTCGTATCAGGTGGTTCGACTTGACACATACCTATGAACACTCCAGTCTTGGTTCCATTAATGTCGATTCTGCGGATCCCGCCATCTTCTAGGGCCATGTGGGTGCATTCTAGTGCGATGGATTGCTGTGGGTCCATGGTTTCTGCTTCCAAATCACTTATACCAAAAAAGTTGTTGTCCCAGCATTCAAATCTGAAATGTTGACCGGCATTACTGTGTTTTGTGATGAATTGACTGCATGGAAGCACTGATATAAGGGGCATGCCACGGGTCTTTATCCCACAGTGCGACATGAATTGTCAACACTGAAAGGTCCGAACAGTGTTCGAAACACCAGATCACATTATATACAACTTATACTATACTATATATCATTTGAAAAAAGGAAGCTCCAATCCATTTTATTATCAACCTATCTGCCTGGTTGAATAAACTGTGGACCCGTTGTTTTTTGTTGAGATGCGGGTCATGTGCTTAATTCTGATCTGAACTGTACTGCCAGTCTAGTATGCTTGATTCCAGTTTAGAATTTGTATGCAGTTGGGTAAATAAGGGGAAGTTTAGTTGATGAATCTGAGGAACTCTATCACTTGGTGTACACTCCTATGTCACAGCGGTTCTGTATGCAACCTGTCCTCATGGAATATATATAGTGTATAGTCGTGGGAGAATAGAACCCGGAAAAAAACTGATTTTGGTGTCATTCGACGCGGAAAAACACCAGAAACTTACTGAAAAGGAAACATATCTTCTGACATTCATTTTTCTTTTGGTCCTTTGTAAATGTATTAATTCTATACAATCTTGATAACATATAATAACCTGAGGCCCATTGTGGAAATAAGTCTAACCATTCATGGGACAGACTTTTCAATGTTATCCTCGTTGCGATGGGTGAGTCTTATTACATCTCAATACCACTTCCCTAAAACATCTATATATTTCATCAAATTAAAATTTACACAGGACGGATTCGTGATATGCATCAATGTTCGTCGAAATGTTAGTTGAGAACCATGTCGCCATAAAATATCGCCCAATTACGGACCCTGCTATTCTTTTGATAGAACAGTCGTTGACGCTGTGATAGTGTTGTGATATACGTATGGAATGACGGATAATTTCGGAGACACATCCAATTCTGGACACCCAATATCACTGATTTTGTTTTTCAGTCACAAACTGTTATTAGAAGTTGACTGTGTTCGCTGCTATGCTCTAGTTAATCGACCTCTTTATCAAGGTTGTAGGGAGTTAATGGCAGTGGTTGCATACACTGCCATTCAACCAGCATGCGACATCCGCATGTTAAATCTTACTACGGTACTAGTAATAATTTTTTAATGGCCGCATTAATGTTTTGCGACCACCATACTGCGCATTCATTTTTCACATGACAAGCTTACACCTAGTCCAGTTTTTTGTGAGCGCCATGCACCGCGTTAAAATATTTCAATTAATAAATGTTTTACGGTGTATTCAATCATTCGAAGTTGGTGACTGACCGACATTCGAAAATTGCATTGCCAATGCAGCGTCACGCCATTTCAGAAACATCCACTCTCTGTGGTGGTTATAATGCTGACTTTAAAAGACAACATAAAATTCATATAAATGGTGTATGAAAATACTAGAAAAAACCTCTTCCATAAATATAGAGACCATATTCGCGCAATGGTACAATACATGGTTCTGGAGAATGGAGAATAATTTATTCACTATGGCTGTACAACACTTGAGCATACATTAAATAGGTTATGTTGGAACATTTCCAACCGTATAGGGGTGATATCGATTTGGAGTTGTACAAAAGTTGGAAAGCTTGAGATACAAGTTAGAAATGACAAACCCACGTTCGATGGTGATCAAATAGAATTTCACATACTTGGATAGTATGTGTAGTCCAAGGGGTGTGCAGGTCCCCAACGGCTGACATATGCATCATGCTTTCTCTCAAACCCTATTTTCTAATGTAATTGTCTTAATGTTATAGTCATACGTACTATACATGTATACAATTTATGTTCATTCATGATACGATACGATTTATTTGCGTAAGCAACAACAAAGGCAGTCCGCTGCCAAAAACAATACAAATCATAATACAACAATAATTTATAAATAGATAAAAGTGAACGTGACATGTCATGTGTAGCTACATTTGTTGACGTGTCTAGCTGCATGTATTTTTTTATTGCGTGATTACATGATGATAATTATTCCGAACGGTTATTAAAGACGCACTGGAGCACGTTGCACAAATTACAGAATATGTTGTCAACAAGTATAGTTAAAACCTCATCACTTATCGTATACGAGCGTTATCAACCTAATCGAGAATACATCATTACATAATTGCAACCACTTTACGGCATTTCGTGATAACTGATGTTTAAAACACGATCCTTGTCTATTTTAAGTTCCAACAAAAGAGCATTACAAGTACAATCGCTGAAGGCGTAAGGAAAACTACTACTCAGACCCGTCGCCAACCTCCCTGTTTTGACATTTTGGTGTAAACAATATTTATTCCCAATACAAAACAAGATGAATATTTTAACAAAAATGCTAATGGATGATTATGGGTGATTGGAATGGGATGAGACAACAAGCCTATTGTGGCTTTTGTTGTAAGTCCTCTCCCAGATCGCTCAAATTTCCCGAACTACATAAGGCCGTTCGGGCGAGTCAGGCTGGAAATTTTGCTGGTTTGTACTTTAGATAACTTAGTGGTGATTTTAGTATGGATCACACTCAACAACAGATAGCAAGAGATAAAATAAGAACTGGAGTGGGGTAAAATTTGGGAATTGAAGATAACCAATGGGATGAAAGGAGAGTAGTTAGATTTAAGAAAGGTTAGAAAGATAGGATGGTCAATGGGGGGGGGGGGGTGGATAGCTAGACATTCGGCTGTTGAATTATATGTCAATTGTGTATAACTAGGCGTACAGAGACTACACGAGTTAGCTGTGCAGTCAGGCTTTCCGAATTATGACGTTAATCGTGACGTTATATATGACTTTATATATGAAAACATGTGACATAGTATTACGTTAATAAAACCGTTTTGTACTAATTATGTATCTTTGTGTGGCCTCGAAGATACTATGATTTTCCCTAATGGAAGTTTCGGGTGAACCTTCGGGTATGGTTCTTTCTGATAATATTATGTTTGGTAGAGATGATAGCAGTTCCAATCTTGAGACCTTGTATAAATGGCATTCTAACAGGTAATGATGGGCTGTCTCAACAGCACCGCATGCACAATATGGGTCGGTCCTAACAAAATTGGTCATGAGATCGAAGTTCAAATTACTACATTTCAGTCTCAATCGTGTGTGGTATACTTGGGATTTGCGAATATGGCAATGATAGTAGTATGGATGTGTGTATATACAATCGTCAGCAAGTGACTCTTTAAACTTGTCCAGGTTGGTACAATTTTTTATACACTCTGGCAGTCTATTCCAATCGCTTATTGTAGAAGGTAAAAATGTATCTTTATATATATCCTTTGTGGCGTCCAATGGTAGTCGTATTGCATGATGTCTAAGATTGTAACCGGTTTTCAGAGTGACAAATATAATTTCGTAGGTACACGGGGGCTGTACTTTTAACTATCTTGTGCAATTGTATAAGCATTTTGTTTTTTCCTCCTAGATGCCAGGGTCTCCCAACCAGTAGCTAATAGTAGGCTCTCTTTACTGGCGCTGTTCGTCGTGCCAGTAACGATCCTTGCCATTTCAAATTGTATTTTCTCTATATCATTGCTGAGATAATCAGGACAGTTATCACATACTGGTGATGCATATTCAAGCACTGGTCTTATATAGGCAAAGTATACTTTCCAGTGTTTTACGGTTCAATGTAAATCTGTGTTTTCTAACTAGATTAACCCTTTCCCATGCCTTTGCGGTCGTGGTTCGGATGTGTGTGCACCACGTACCTCGGTTATTGAAGATCAGTCCGAGGTGTTTATGAAAAGGGACTTCGATTAAGGTGGTATTTCCCATAGTTAGTGGGGGTGATGGACATCTGAATCCTTTCTTGCAAATAACAGTGATTCAGTTTTTAGTGGATTGAACTGGACAAGCCATTTTTAGACCATTGATTGAGCGTATATAGGTCATCATATAGTGCATTAGCGGCTAGCGTAGGACTTTCAACTGTCAGGTATATAAAGGTATCATCAGCAACGAGGCGGATGTTTCTTGTTATGTTTACTGCAATATCGTTTATGTAGATAAAACATAAAAGAGGGCCAAGCACTTATCCCTGGGGTACACCGGTGGTTACTTGTTGCCATTCGGAAATACTTCCTTCAATCCCTACTCTCTGCTTTCTGTTAAGCAAGGTATGATTTGATGAGGTTAAGTAAATTCTCAGATACTCCGATATTTGTAAATGCACTTCTCGAATACCTTTGATACACAGCTAAAGAGAGAAATTGGGCGGCAGTTGTTCACAAGACTGGCATCACCAGTTTTAAATATCGGTGTGACATGTGATTGTTTCCATTCTGATGGATAATAGCTATTCTTGATAAAAGTATTGAAGTAAAAGGATAAAGGTTCACATAATGATGATGCACAATTCTTTAGGACCTTTGGGCTTACACAGTCTGGTCCGCTGGATTTTGCCACCTTAAGGCCCCTCAGTGCGGTATACACGTCGACAGATGTAAGTTTTATTACAGATAACTGTGGACGGTCAGGGTCGAGTACGGATTTGGGTAGGCTCTTCCCAGTATCATCAACTGACGAAATGTTAGAGAAGTATGTATTAAATGCGTTGGCTTTGTCAGTTGGTGATATCAGGAATTCGTCATTTGACGCAATCGTGGGAATAGATCTACTGTCATTAGAAAAGAGATAGCTCTGGAGTATTTTCCACCAGGAAGATTGGTCAATTGTATGACCATTGAGCCGAAATAACCTCGTTGCGTTTGTTTTTAAAGTTTACCCATCCGTGTGGAGTATTCTTTCCTTTAGCTAACCTATGTAGTCTATTCCTTTGTCACATTAGTTTTATTATATTGCATGTAAGCCAAGGTGGTAGTCCCTTACGGACGGTCACATTTTTGTTCGGGATAAAATATCGGCATGTCGTGATCAGTTTATCTGTTAAGATTTCAACATATTTTGAAACTGGGGAGTTGCAAGGCTCCTTATAATTCCAATCGCTATGTATTAAACGTTTCTAGTTTCTCGCTGCAGAGGTAATTAATTTTTCCATTACCGTCTACAAAATAGTTTTCAATAAAATCGCCACCTATTACCATGTCAATGTCTTCGTCGAGTGAAACTGTTATACTCTTATAAATTTTTGTCCATATGCTCACGGGTGTGTTTGGTGGTCCATAATGTCTCGATGTCTGGGGAAAAGAGGTCTTTTATGATGTGGAATGGAATCGAGTTGCGCACATATATACAAACCCCACCCCTGTTCTTCCATCTGCCATATCATGGCGTACAGGGTCATGGTATCCAGGAAGTTTGATATCACTGGCGGGTATATATCGACTAAGCCAGGTTTCGGTGAATAGACAAAAATCATATTTGCCTTCAGTCGTTTCGGCGGCAATAGTGTCAACTTTACGACGTATACTCTGAGTATTAAGAAGCATGAAAGAACAATTGGTTTCGGTATTAGTTGTGTTAAGTGGACCTGGGTGAGTTTCCACATCACCAGCAAGTAGTAAGAGCATCGGCATGGTCCCAGCCAGTGTCACTGTCATACATAAGACCGTATAATTTGAATTGGAAATGGGAATATTTAAAAAGTTTTTTGGCATTGACATACGTTTCTGTGAGCTCAGATTCCTAATTCTAAGCAATGTTTCCGACAAATTAAGGTAGTTTCACATGACAAAACACAATAATATGATACTGAGTGCTACATGGGGTCTTATTTTATTTGCCATCAGGATAGAAACTATAAGAAGAGTATAGGACTGTCTTAAATCGAGGCGGCCCTTACTGGAAAGCCTGACTGCGAGCCCATGAAAGGCACCAACATTGGCATTATATATAGCAATTTCAATCATTTTCAAAGTGGGAAATAAGTAGTGTATTTGTCCAGAGACTGGATATTTTCGTCGTAGCGACAACTTTACATGACGATACTACGATAACATTGTGAGGATGTATATATGTGTGTGTGGTGGAAGTTAGTGCTAATCACTAGACCCTCGATCGCACCAGTTACCATATGTAGGTAAATTTCGTCGTAATGGCAATATATATAAGGTCCTATAGTTCATTTAAGTATATTTAATTTTGATACAATTTAATCAATACACATCAACTAGGTTCCAATTTAATTTGACGAATTTTTACTTGATTATATTCCCCAAACGAGACTTGTTTTTAGCGTTTGAATAATGTGTTACTCCGGTCTATCCGTAGCATTCAAATCACATTCTCCGAACTCTTATTAACATCTCCGTAATGGCGTTAACAACAATTTCGGGTGGCTATTTCTTTTGTGGCGTTTCATGAAGAGTTCGAGATTGTTGGAACAAATAATGTTTCAATAAAAGTTGTCGGTGTGCGATTTTCCACATATATGTCCCAATAAATGGGTTATTAGCACTGGAATTGGGTCGTGACATGGATAAAACAGAGGTTTTGGTAGATTCTTTGCGTAAATTGTACGTAAATACTGCCAACCGTACATGTATAAAGTGGGCTAAGTATAATCACCATATTCAAAATTAGATAATCGTCATTGCTACATCGGGGTAAAATCAATTCATGTTGTCAAAAGCAGTTTTTGTGTTAAAAAATGGGATTACTTGTCCACTTTTTTTCCTGCTCCGAACTGTGTTTGTCCTCCGACTATATCCGTATCCGATTACAGGGTGTGATACAAGTTGCGAAGAAAGTTTAGAATGCATCAAGCAGTATTCAACAAAGATCAAATACATACCGGTACCGAATACATGTAGAATTGCCAACCTGAATAATTGTCATATTTTAGTGAGCTTTTTAAATATGTTTAACCTCAATTTGACCAATGTACAGTTGCATGTGAAAATAATGGAACCTTACCGGTAGTTCGTAAAATTATGGAGCCAAATGTATTACACCGAGTATTGCACCCATCATTGTTGTCCCCCGATTTTTTTTGGGGGGGGGGGGGACTATTAAATAGCCGGTGACCGTCTAGCCGTGAGTCGTCCGTTTGGAAAGTTTCCGGATGAAAACTTAATTTTTGGGCTATCGGATCAAAACCAAATTTGGTATGTGAGTTTATCAGCTCAAAACAGAGCTCATGTTCGAATATGGGTTCGGTCCGCCCATTTTTGCCGGAATTATGGCCCCTTTTCGATTTAGAATATGACCGCGTCCGTCGGGACGGAAATTTTCCGAATGAGAACTTTATTTTGGGCTATCGGTTTGAAAAAAAATTCGGTAAGTCAGTTTATCTGCTCAAAACACAGATCAAGTTTTAATATGTGTTCGGTCCGCCCATTTTGTCCGGAGTTATGCCCCTTTCGACTTAGAATCTGTCCGTCCATCCGTATGGAAAGTTTCCGGATGATATTTTATTTTGGGTTATCGGATCGAAACCAAATTTGGTACGTGACTTTATGAGCTCAAGATACAGGTCAAGTTCGAATATGGGTTCGGTCCGCGAATTTTTGCCAGAGTTACATGTATGGCCCCTTTTATACTTAGAATTTGACGATTATTTTGGTTTCCGAATGATAACTTTAGTTTGTGTGATCGGATCTGAAACAAATCTGGTATGTGAGGTTATCAGCTCCAAATACAGGTCAAATCCGAACATGGTCCGCCCATTTTTGCCGGAGTTATGGTCCTTGTCGACTTAAACTTGCAAATTATTTTAGTTTCCGGATTATGACTTTACTGATAGTTATCTGATTGTTTTTAAATTCAACTGAATCTCTTGATATTTGGTACGTGGTTCAAATATCAGAAGGTAAAGGCCAAGCTTGAATTTGGTCACGGTCCGATGAATTTTGACAGAGTTAAAAAAAAAAGCTGTCCTTACTAAAAAGCCACCTTTTCGGGGGACACGTGGTCGGCGATATTTAATATTTATGGAAATGTCGTTCAAATATCTGCGATAGCACTCAGGGTAGGTGTTTGCGCCTTTCTGTTCGGTCGAACATCACTTTTGCGGTACAACTGTTAAATATATGGTATACGGCAATAAATTACATTGTAAATTTTGCAGTAAAACCTTTTAATATATGGTGCCCAGGGGCGTGTCGCTAAAACGAGTAAACAAAAATAAAATATATGTCGAGCACGCCACTTTAAAAACCGCTTCGCATGTATGAATACCGAAGCGGTTTTTAAAGTGGTGCGCTCGGTTTAAATTTATTTATTTCTTAATTTATATTTTACTACGGTAGTGGAAAATATATGGTCTATTGTTTATTTCGCGGTGTATTACTCGTAGCATCTCTGCTGCTGATATTTGACCGTAAGAAGAAAAAAACATGGCAGCAGAGGATCGTCTTCCGAATCGAATTTGTCGAATTGGAAAATGCGGTGATAAGGCTGAGGACCATCGGTTTGTCAGCATGTCTGACTAATTTAAACGTTTAACTGGTCTGAGTGAACAATACATCGATCTATAATAGCCCGATTGGGCTAAAATAGACCGATCGGTCTTCCTGGCACAGTGCTCACGGTTGTAAAGAGGGCATTCTAAATTTCTTGACTATTGAAATTCTGTTTGTATATGTTTATTTTGAATATAATCAGTTAATAATTATTTCGTGTCTTTGTTCCTGCCAAGATATTCTGGAGTATCTGGGTAGGTACTCCAGGATACCTGGGCATGTTCTCCACACATTACCTTGATATTGGTACTCGATAGTACACGGACAGGTAACAAAGAGTACTGGACAGGTACTCAACATAACACTGGATATTTGGTATCCCGGAGTATCTGGACAGCAGGACAGGTACATGGATAGTTACCGCAGAGTACACCGACATTTTGGTACTCCACACGGGACAAGTATAGTACCTGCGTATAGGTACTCCAGGGAACATGGGGTTCTAAGATTGTACGCCATCTCTCCAAAGGTTTTTGCAAAGACAAAACGTCATGACATATCTCCTCATGAATGGCGACGTCACGTATTGGGTAAGAGTAATGGCGCCATAAATTAATATAACGCGTTGTGTTACACTACACCGTTAGTTATTGTTCTACTATTTAGGATCATCGCATTTTGGGAATTAGTTTTACATGAGACTTTACTGTGTTACCCTAGGTTTTATATACTGTAATTATATATGCAATCAACGTCTTTTTCTTTCATTGATGGGCGTATAAAATTGTAAGTGGCCGAACAACATACTGTACAAGAAAACTAAGATGCATGCATCAGGTCGGCCGTGAACTATCTACCATAGAATTGTTGTAGCTATCGATTATACATTTTGAAACACCTGTCTGTATGTATGTATGTATGTGTGTATGCGTGAATGCATGTGTGTATGTGTTATAGACTCTAACACTGCTCGAATTTGGTATTTAACGTGTCAACTTGACCTCGCTCATAGGCATGTTTCTGGACCTTGACCGATCCGACTAAAAATTTGTGTGTAGGACTACTTCGATCCCGGGAGCAATATGGACGGGTCCAATTTCACGTGGGACCATGTTCTCGAACGTGCTGATATAGGCATGTTTCTGGACCAATTGAACAATAGTTTGGCCAGACGCTGTATATACTGGGTACTGTCCAGATGGAGGCGATCACCAAAAAAATCCCTAACTAGCCCGAACGAAGTCGAGTACATCAGCTAGTTTAATATATATTTTGGACATTTGTCTGTCTGTTTGTCTGTTAGCTATGGCCGGGAAAACTGCCGGACAGATTTGACGAAATTTGATACCTAGGGGTAATTATTTCCAGGGAGTATTTTGGACGGGTCAAATCTTGATCCCGACCTGACTTTGACATTCAAAAAGATCAATTCAAGGTCAAATCTGGTAAAACGGAAGTATTTCAACGAAATTTGATACCTACGGTTACTTTTGTCCCAGGAGTGTTTCGGGTGGGTCAAATCATGACCATGACCTGATCTTGACATTCAAAATTGTCAATTCAAGGTCAAATCGGGTATAAAGCCGGGCGGATTTCGACGGGTACTTTTGTCGTGACTTTTGTCCGGGAGTGTTTTGGACGGGTCAAATCGTGACCCCGACATGACCTTCACCTTTAAAATAGTCAATTCAAGGTTAAATCGCGCATTTCTCCGAAAATCAGAGGGGAACATCCCGGACGAAGTGGGGTCCACGAGCTACTATTATATATTTCTAGATTTAGTTACAAACTAAATACCTGTATATTGTACAAAGAAATGTTTGACAAATATATCTGTATCAATATTACCATACGGGTCATTAAAATAGATACGACGAAACAAATTTTGAAGGGTGCATGTATCAGGTAAATATTTATATTTCAAATGATGACAGGAATGCAGAAAGTTGGAGTACCTACGTAATACTGGCTATCCGCATGAAGAGATATACATGTATATAAAAACCAGATGAGGGATATGTCTGTACAGTTGCTAAACAATTCAGTCATGCAAAAGAGGATCAAAGAGTAAGATACCAAATTGCTGCCTGTGGTAATGTTTTTTAACGAAATTCGGGAAAATTAGATTACTCTCACCCTGGTTATCCAGAAGATAATTGTGGAATCTGATGACGATCGGACAAGGGGTGTCGTCTGTAGGATCAACCAAATTATTTAGACATAAAAATAGTAAAATTGAAGATCACCGCTGGCAGTGATGTCTTCACAAGGACAAATGAGAACAAAATATGGCTCACATCTAGCGGTGACCCAAAATATCCACATAAGAAAAAGTTCTCCAATAAAAGCTGGCTGCAGGGTGCGCCAATTGATTCAAATTCGAAATTTAGCAGGGTGTACTGCTTGTGGCCATGTTTTCCCCGCAAATTTGATAGACTGATGGACAAAACCACTGAATCCGTTGAATCAATATACATGTATACATGGATTAATTTATATGCATTGTTATACACAGTACTGGTATATAAAGGTACTGAAAATAACTATATTACTAGTATACACAAAATAAACCATATATCATGGCTATGGGTTCTAATATCCGAACATGACAGCTGAGAACTTGGTGTGAATTAAAGAGTGGTGGTTTCTCAAGCATATCTAACCCTCCACGTTAGACACGTGCCATTAAATGTCATAAGTATAATCTAGCTTGAGGACAGAAGTGATCCATAAAACCCCCCTTAATTCAACCAGGTCCTCGCGCGATGTATGATCGATCACATGATGATCTAGGGGGATTAGAATTGATGTATAAAAACAGCACTGCATGTAAATATAAAATAAAATAGTGCTACATCTTATTACAGATTATTGCCATATATCATCAGTGATTATACAGACAGTCTGACAAAAATAAAGTTTCAGTGACACTCTATCCGAAGAGGGGAATAATTTCATCTGTTACAGTCAATGGAGCAATTATGAATCTGGAAAGTTGAAATTTCTAAGTAATACTAGATATCGACATGACGCGATAAAATATAACGTAAATGCAATATGGCCACTGGCGACCATTTTTTCCTATGAAATTAAAAAAATATTTGATAGCTCTCATCTGATAGATCAATATCAAGATAAATATGAAGTTTGGTGATGATCGGATGAGTGAAGTGGACTGTGCTAAACGGTTTAGTAATGCTTAAAAAGATTCTTACCTTAATATTTTTATGTTCACTTTATAAATTTCACCGAGTCATCTTTGTCATGTATTGAGTTTGATATCTTTTGTTAACAGTTTATAAATCATGTATGTCTCATGTTTGTTATTTTAATTTATGTGTTTATTATCATTAAATAAAGTTGCATTCCTTAAAAAGATGCTTACCTCAATGTTTTTATGTTCACTTTATAAATTCCACTGAGTCATCTTTGTCATGTATTGAATTTGATATCTTTTGTTAACAGTTTATAAATTATGTATGTCTCGTGTTCGTTATTATATTATATACACTTTATAGTGTGTTTTCAGAACGAAAACAAATTGAATAAAATCAACAAATTTGTAAATTTAAAAACAATTCAAACGTTGTTGTATTCCATGTCCCAGCCCGGACATATACACCAAATTTCAATAATATTCATTGAGAAACAACGGACCAAACGCTATATAACACCCGTATACATCTTTTATTCCGTATCGGACTCGGGTACATGTTATAGTAGGTACCGAATTGACACACGTCGACTGGGCGAGTTGGCCCTGGGGCGATTAGGCCGATTCCGGCACATTCTAGAATTTACCGTATGTATCCGTTTACGCGTAGTTTACTTTAGAAAGTTCCGCAATTAATACTGTAAATAGAGCGACCATATTTGACAGAGAATGCCTCTGTTATTGATTATCAAGTTGCTGTACATTTAAAACGACAAATTCACATGCTCGTTCAAGCGCAGTAGTCTATTTTCCCCATGTTAAAGGGCATCCACAAATACTAAATAACGCTAACCTACTGCCGAATGTTAGACACGACAACTGTTAACATATTTGGGCTGAATTCATCTGACGCGGTATTATTCCTCAAAATAAACAACAAAACCATCGTTACTTGGAAATGTAGTTTGGGCTAACATTTACATAAATCCTCCAGATCAATTATCCGACACACACGTCAGATGAAAAAGTCACATGAAGTAACCGGCCAAATTGGCCGAAATGATGTCGCGAAGCGAAATTATACCAAGTATATTGCAAGGCCACTTCCCATAAAAATAAAGAAACATGAATATTCTACTCAAGTCTCAGCTCCAGACACTTTATTGACAAAGCATGGACCTGGTATATCGTGTCCCACAAAAGGTGTCCTGACCTAAATAACAAATAAGCAACTCACATGCAATCCCTCGTCATATTTTGCCATCGTCTACTAAAGGTCATGGCCGCACACATCGGAGTTATATGCGACAATCAGATACCAAAATAGTTTCAGGAACAGCCATTTTCATTATGTTCATTATTATATCTATTATTATGTGTGTTTGCTTTATAAATGTACCGTATATGAATTTAAAGGGGTTGTGCACACTGGGTCTGGCTTTGAGTATGTTGGGTGTGTAGGGGTGGTCCCGTAAATGTCCGGATTTGGTTTACCAATTTATTATTATATCAATATTCCATCCACCCTGTATTACAAAATGACTGGGGAAGAGTCTCATAACGATGACCATTTATAATAAACGAATATCTGAGTGTTATGGCCCAAATGAATAGATCAAGGTGGAAACCCTATTTGCCGAGATGAAGGAGGTAACTCTATTTGCTCCAAAAAAAACCCACAAATTAGTATGCCTGTACAAATGTCCCAAACGGGTACATTTTGTGACCAGTTCAAAAACATGTATTTCAAAATAATGTGAAATTAAAATAATGCGACTTGACATTCTCATCGAAATTGAAATGCCAGTTAAATTGTAGAGGGACTAAAGGTAATAATACAATATATGCCACAGCGATTGGCACTAAGACTAACGAACACAAAATAAATTCTAACATACTGAATTCTTTATAATCGGCTTGCTTCATAATTTATAGTGATTAATCAACCCGGGAACAAGCGTGTCATTTTCATGATCACGCAAAATATGTACTTAAATATGTTTATTTATACATACATGTATCTTGTTTTTTGTTTGTATTTCGAATTTATGATTGTTTGTCTCACCACTCATCACACTCTTCTAACGAACACACTTGTAGCGAACGCTGTCACGAATATGGTTTCGTACACAATACCCCATTGCCTGCCTGTAAACAGCAACGTGAGTTATTTCCAATTTAATCCGCCATGACGTCAAATCTAGTGCAATATAGGCAGGCGATAAGGTTTTTCAACTTACGTACCAGTAGGTGCAATGTGGATCAATTTTCCAAAACTCGGCGTGGTAATACTTCAAACATTAAATTGCCTAAATTCGGACACATGCAAAAATTACTTGTTCGTACAGTTCTAATAAGTATGCTTTTGATTATTTTGAGCAATGACGTGCATAAAAATCCAGGTCCGCGTGAGAAGGAGACATTATCAATTTTCCATTATAATGTCCGAAGTCTAAGACACAAATTGTCCAAACTAACTGAGCATATTGATGAATATGATATTGTTTATTTTACAGAAACCCATCTAAATGTTGGTTTTCCAAGCAAAAAAATACTGCTTCCTAATTATCAGGGGCCAATTAGATTGGATAGAAACGAACGAGGAGGTGGTCTAGCAATTTACTTTGCTGACGGTCTCGTATTTAAACATATTCCTCAACTCGACTTTGATGATGAAATACTTTGGTTCGAAATTGGTTCGAAACAAACAATTCTGCTATGTGTGACTTATCGATCAGAGAAGGAATGTATAGAATCATATTGGAAAGACCTAGAATCCTCTGTTGAAAGCGCTCTTTCGATAAATCCCTCCCTGATTATTGTCGGTGACTTAAATTGTGACCTTTTGAAACAATCAGTACCATTGCACGATATAAAAAGTAGATGGGCTCTAACGAACGCTATCACCAACCCAACTCGTGTGACTGGAAGCTCCTCGACCTTGATCGACCCAATTTTGATAAGTGATACTCTATCATTCGTTAACGCATCCACTATTGATCTGGGCCACTCAGACCATTATGCGACCACCATAGAACTACTTACACCCAATCGTAAATCAGAGACATGCATTCGTCAAGTATGGAATTATACCAAAGGTGATTACTTAAATATGAATGCAGAGATCCATGCAATAAATTGGACAGATGTTTTATCTGAAAGAGGCACAAACATAAATGTAAATACAATGGTAACCATTTTCACAGACATGTTCCATAATATTGCAAAAAAGTATATACCATTTCAAACAATTACAATTAGGACAAATGATAAACCATGGTTTGATAGCTCTATTAGATTAAATATAAGAAAAAGAGATCGCTTAAGAAAGAAAGCTTTAAAATCAAATACACAAATGCACTGGGACAAGTATAAACAAATTCGAAATAAGATAAACAACATGAAAAAATTTGCAAAAGAGAAATATTTGTTAAATCTGGATGAAAATTTGAAACTCAACACAGGTCCAAAGCAATTCTGGCATGTCGTGAAACAGCTGCTTAACAATTTTTCTAATAAGAGTAAAATCCCAACTCTAGAGTTTAACAACTCATTTTATGATTCTGATGAAGAAAAGGCTGAACTGTTGAACAAAATGTTTATAATGAATAGCACCATAGACAGTTCGGAATCTGACATTCCCAATTTCGCAAATAGAACAGCATCAAATATAAGCTCGATAGAAACATGCGAAGATGAAATTTCAACTATTCTCAAATCTTTATCTACAAAAAAAGCCAATGGTCCGGATGGTATCAGTAACAAAATGTTAAAGGAAAACCACAGCTCAGTATGCAAACCACTCAAAATAATATTTAATAAATCGCTGAAGAGCTGTTGTTTTCCGGACACATGGAAACGTGCTGATGTCATACCATTGTTCAAAAAAGGAAAATCACAAGATCCAAATAATTACAGACCCATTTCACTTCTCAGTTGTGTTGGAAAAGTTCTCGAAAGAATCGTTCACAATAAAATGTTTATACATTTGCAATCCAGAGATCTCCTATATTCGCACCAGTCTGGTTTTATTCCAGGTCATGGAACGGATCTACAACTGATAGAAATTATTCATAATATAGTAGAAGCGCTTGATAAAGGTGATACGACATGTGCAGTATTCTGTGATATTTCCAAAGCCTTTGACAAAGTGTGGCATCGTGGTCTTATACATAAGCTCGATAAATATGGTATTAAAGGAGATATTCTTAAATGGTCTGTGAACTACCTTGAAAATCGCAAACAACGCGTACGAATTAACTCCAGTTTTTCCAAATACGCACCTATAACAACAGGAGTCCCTCAAGGATCCTTAATCGGGCCTCTTATGTTTCTCATATATATAAATGACATTTCGGACAATTTAGAATCCCGAGCTAGACTATTTGCCGATGATACATGTCTCATGAATGCAAACTCTGATCTACAAACTTTAGAATCGACGATAAATAATGACATGCGGAAAATCAATGAATGGGCTGAAAAGTGGATAGTCAAATTTAATAGTGCCAAAACTAAAGTACTGCTGTTTACAAGTATAGAAAATATTATAAAACCAGATATAGTTTTCAATGGAGCTACCCTTGATTATACGCACAGTCACACACACCTGGGTATTGACATCTCAGAAGATTTATCATGGAATATTTATATCGAAAATATATGTACTAAAGCCTATACAAGACTTTCCCAAATGAGAAAACTGAAATATCTTCTTAACCGTCAGACTCTCGAAATATTATATTTATCTCACGTCCGTCCATTAATGGAGTATGCTAGTTGTGTATGGTTTGGAGCACCTGACTATCTATTAAAAAGACTAGATGATATACAAATTGAAGCTGCACGTATAGTTACAGGTTGTACAATATCGGTCCCCCATGATAGGTTGCTCTTTGAACTCGGATGGGAGAAGCTGGAAAGTAGGCGGTATGTTAAACGAATGAGTATATTTTACAATATTGCAAACGGCAAAGCCCCCGCCTACTTAACTCAGCTTCTTCCGTCAAAGGTTAAGGATAAATGTGATTACGAACTGAGAAATGCATCAAATTTAAATCGTCCCATTTCAAATAGCAAAAGAACATATAAAACTTTCTTCCCCACATGCGTTACGGATTGGAACAAATTGGATGAAAAGAAAGAAAGAAACATTCCACTCGATAGGTTCAAGAAAGCACTAGTAACTAAGCCATTAAAACCACCAACATATTTTTCATATGGTAAACGGCTATTGGACATCCTTCATTGCAAACTGAGGTGTGAATGTAGTAATCTACAAGCTGATAAACTTCAAAATTATATAGCAATTTCTGCTACATGTAGATGTGGACATTCTGTAGAAAATGCTTTCCACTATTTTTTTGAATGCCACCTACACTTTGAAGAAAGAATTACACTTCGTAATAATCTTCTGCGCTTTAATATACATTCAGTTAAAACACTAATATTTGGGGACCCGAACTTAAAACAATTAGAAAATGAACATATCTTTAAAGCTGTGCAAAATTACTTACGAGATACAACTCAAGAGGAAAATCCGACAAAGTTCTATTAAGACGCTCGCATCATTTGAATGCAAATTGTAAAAATGTTAACAACGCACTATGAGGTACATGTATCACATTTAAAACAGCTACTTGAAATCATTATTGAAATTATTTAGAATTGGTGGGGTGGTGAGACTATACAAACTATTTTTCATATATTATACAATGATATACTGTATGTATACACTTGTAAATATGTTATACCTATTGTGTTGACAACCCAAATTATTATGTATCAGTGTTATAACGGCAATTGGGAGAGGGGGTTATGTATAAGTGGATCGCACTTGTCCTCCAATCCCAATGCCAATCTGTATTGTTATATACTTATTGGTAATAAATATGTTTAAACCAACTTCCCATTTTGTTCGCCCATAAATGCAACAAAAATGACATTGAATGCTTATAATTGCGCCCGGAACATAATTTCAAATAACAGCCGGTCTCATATCGACACATGATACCCGTATATTTTTACCGATGTATGTATTTTATTAATTACAATTAATTACATAATAAATATTTTGAAGTAGGTGCATGAAATTTCCTAAACTTTCACTCTTGTGCATATGTGGGCGCATTTCGAATCAATTAAATTATATTCGAAACAACTACTGTATGTGCATGATGTATAATGTATAGCATGCAGGACAGGCATATCCTGAATTCAACTATTATAGCTATATTAAGTTATTAACGAACCAAAGCCGGACGCTTTGGGTCGTATATAGAATATATCTGATTTTGTGACGTCAACAATTATTATCTAATACGACACTGCTGTTTTGAATTTTTGCGAGCACGTTTGTCGCACAGTAGATCGGTGGGTGACAGACGGTTGAATGGACAGAAGATAAAAGAACTGACGAAAATGCTGAAATTAGAGCACGCTAACTGTTTTGCGGAAGGCATTTTTGATGATACAAGATCACGCGGTGGTAATAACATAGGAACGTATCGCATTTTCAAGCGAATATATGAAATTGAACCGTTTATTAAGAGTACCAAATCAGTTGAAGCGAGCTTTCTATTCACTGGATTGCGCTTAATTAATCACAAACTAGAGGTTGAGAAGGTAGATACAAACAGCCCCTGCCAGAAATAGACGTAAGAATAGACCCTGTCTGCATAACGAATTCGGTTGAGACAGAATTACAGTTAATGTGAAATGTCCGGATTACGAAAACGTTCGCGTGAGTTGTTCACTGATATAGGCGAGTGCATAACCGATTTCCATCGAATGACAGAAGGCGAAAAAAATTCATTTTATAATGGAGAATAGTTACATTGGCACGATAAATAACAGAAGAATAGCCGCCTCGTTACCTTCACATCTAAAAATAGAATCTTTGGGTCTAAAATTGGTTGTGGGTGTCTCGTTCGCGTCACATCTAAAAATAGAATCTTTGGGGGTCTAAAATTGGTTGTACTAAAATATTCCCAAAATTTCAAAACCCAAAAATTATTTTTCCAAAACAAAAATTTCAAAACTTCCAAAATTTATTTTTCCAAAAAATTTAAAAACCCTAAAATTATTTTTCCAAAACAAAAATTTTAAAACCACAAAATTTCAAAAGAAAAAAATTCAAAACCCTCAAAATTATTTCTCTAAAAAAAAAAGTTTAAATAAAAAATTTATAACGAGTTTTCGGTTTCTGATAATCTCGATATTAAAAAATGTCGAATGTTAAATTATTTGCGTGTAATATCTTTCGTTATTTTTTTTTGTTCAAATATTTTTCATGAAATTATTAATCGATGTTTAGAAATAGCTTTATTGGACATTGTGACCATCGGTATGAATGCATACATTCCAGTGTTTTATCGGACGCAGTTCATATAATTGTCATACCTGAAAATAGACACCATTACTTTTACATAAATAATAAAGAGCGTTTATTCTTTACACTCTCTCTATCCCAGATGAAGTTATTGAGTATATGACAGGTGTGTATTATCGTGAATTATTGGAAGTATTGAGATGTACTATGTTGAATCACTAACGGTCGAAAATTGTAATGTGAAATTACAACCCTCCAGAATGAATTGTCATATTCGCTGTACACGCAATCACACACGCGACATTGGTGGTAACAATGTGTCTTTCACACCTTTGCTTTACCAAATGAATTCTATTATTTCCCCGGTCACAGTTATATGCTGTTCAGAAAACATATCGATTTAATGTCTGAACAAACGGGTTAGTATCAATTAAGGTTGATAAACTGTGTCATTCACACGATAATTAGTTATCCAAAACATGCATACGACCAGGTCACTCAATAATAGAAATTGATTCGGTGTCATTGTTATAACAACATTACGTAATAACCACTTATCACTCCATTCACACTTACGATCATTTTGTATACCAAAAATTTCAATATAATGAAGATGACGAAAAGTTACCTATAACTCTGCTGTGGTTAAGCCACAACAACAACAACAACAACAACAACAACAACAACAGTCACCAAGCGACATAACATCCTGCTTTGATGATCCAATGGCCAATGTCCATGAAGATTTTATTTCCGATGCAAGTCATATTTCCGACTAACTCCTGAAAAGTTACCTATAATTCTGCAGCGGCGGCGGCAGCGGCGGCGGCGGCATTGCGGTATTTTACTGCGGCGGCGGTGCCGCCGCCGCCGCCGGGGTCCGCCGCCGGCGGACCCCGCAGTAAAATACTGCAATGCCGCCGCCGCCGCCGCCGCCGCCGCCGCCGCCGCCGTCGAGAGCTTTTCGATGAATGGCAACAAGCCATATTTCCGACTAACTCCTGAAAAGTTACCTATAATTCTGCTGTGGTTAAGCAGTCCATTATTTAGTGCATAACTGTATCATCATGTCAGTCACCAGGTTACACATATCTATATAATAGAGTGTTCATATTGAAATCACTCATAATTGCATTGACATTTGGATAGGTAGGTTGTATTGTAGCTAATGTGATAAATTTGTATCCAGTACAAACAACACTAAGATACGTTGTGAACGACAGCCTGAACTAGTTAACTAGTCCACCACGTTTCCCTTGTTTCTGTTCTATATAAATATAGGTGCATAGAAGAACGCTCGATTTCACTGATTATATAGGAAAATGAAGTATCAATGTGAAGAGTGCTTAAGTGTCTATGCTTGGCAAGATAGTTTGAAGCGTCATATCAAAGTTAAACACACACCTTCAGAACAACAACAACAACAACAACAACAGTATCATCAGCCGCAACAACAACAACAACAACAACAACAACACCAACAACAACAACAACAACAACAACAACAACAACAACAACAACCACAACAACAACAGCCACCAAGCGACATAACATCCTGCTTTGATGATCCAATGGCCAATGTCCATGAAGATTTTATTTTCAAGCATCCATTCACGGCATGTGTAAGTGGACCGACATCTTGTGGTAAGACATACTTCGTGAAAACCTTACTACAAAAGTCTGCCTCAAAAATATCACCCGCACCTGACAGAATAATATGGTTTTATAAATATTGGCAGCCTCTATATGACGAATTAAAGTATACCGCCACCCCTCAAGTCAACTTTATACGAGGAATACCAGCAAACTTGGATTCTCTTATCAACCCCCGGTATAAAAATCTAGTTATACTCGATGACTTGATGCAAACTTCATCAAAAGACCAGAGAGTTAATGATTTGCATTCCGAAGGAAGTCACCATTTGAACTTATCTTTGATAAGTTTGAACCAGAATTTCTACTACAACAAAGATCCAACGCAACGACGAAATTGTCAATATTTGGTATTGTTCAATAACCCAATCGACAAGGGATTAATTTCAACATTATCAAGACAGATGTATCCTGAATGTCCTCAGCGTATGGTTCGAGAGTTTTCGGAAGCGACGAGTGAACCGTACGGTTACCTACTGGTGGATTTAAAAGCCGCAACCCCGGACACATTACGTCTGCGACAGAATGTACTAAAAGAGGACACGAACCAACATAGGGGTGAATGGAATGGTATGAAATATAATCTCCAAAAAGACAGAGAACACCCAGATGAACAGAATGGGATGAAAAAACATACAAAAGACACTGAGACCCAGGGTCAACAGAATGCGATGAAATACGATGACAGAGAACTCCCCGGTCAACAGAAGGGCATAACATATAATTATATTGTGCCCCAGGGTCAACATAATGTCTATACTAACGACATACGGCCACCTGGTGAGCTCGATGAAATTAATAAGAAGAACCATCAAAACAGAGACATTCGAGAAGACATGTCGTACCCTTGTAATGAATGCGGGCTTTTGTTCGCAGATCATTATGATGTTCAGAGACACGTAAAAAACTGGTGTCAAGAAAATAAGTTAAAACGAAAATTAACTGAGGACCCGGATGAACACGGAGTTATGTCCGAGACAAAAACAACTCTCTTCGGAGAAGATACAGATGAAGATGAACGGGGAACGCTATCAGATTCAAAAGATGGTAATGTCGTCGGTAGTAGAACGGTATTCGGTCTTAAGAAAGCTGCGCGATGTGTCAACGAGATGGACACATTCAAAAGTATGATGAAACGCGTCACCAATGATGTGAAAGAAGAAGAGAGCATTTCGGGAGATGAGAGCATGTCGGGAAAAGAGGATACCATCGACACAGAGTTTGCTCTGTTTCGCAAAAGTTATAGACGATTAATAGAATACCAGTATCGATTGAAAACATCACCCATACATAACACGATCATGAAGAAAATGGTCAAACTGACCAAACGCGGATATAATAATGAATGGGCTGCAGATGAAGCGATGAGAAAATTTAAGAAACTCTTAGAAGTAAATCTAACGGTCGAAGATTCAGACAATGATTAAATTTCAATAAACTTCATCAACATGTTATTCTCGTCTTCGTTATATATCTATAAGTGGGGAGGGGGGTTTGTATAGCGAGAATGCTCCTTTAATATTCACACACCAATATTACATAACGTCCCTTACCTCGTGTCACTTTAACATTCCACACACCGTGTGTGCATTATCCCCCTTTAAGTATGTCATAGCATGGGTACATGTAAGATAATATAACACTATGACTATGTCTGTATCTGTTGTTGGTAAGATGTGAAATATAAATTTCAGTTCATTCGTGTAGTAATTTCGTATATGTTCAACGCTCTTCATTCGTGCGCTTGTATTGTTAACATTCATTCATAATGAGTGTCCCTTTAGAGTGTCTTGTGTTCCTTTAAGATTCAAACACCAATATTACATCACGTCCCTTGTTTCGTGTCACTTTAACTCCTTGGGTGTATTGCCCCTTCGAATGATGTCATAGCATGGGTACATGTAAGATAGTATAACACTATGACTATGTCTGTATCTGTTGTTGGTAAGATGTGAAATATAAATTTCAGTTCATTCGTGTAATAATTTCGTATATGTTCAACGCTCTTCATTCGTAAGAGTAATTATGACCTCCGGCTTCGTGCCGATTGTGTACTGAGCTGACACCGGGGATAAATTGACCAATGACTGCTATTGTATTGAGCTGACACCGGGGATAAATTGACCAATGACTGCCATTGTATCCTTTGACAGATATGCGTGCGCAGACTCGTTTGATGTTCGCTATCGCATTACTATGTTTTAATAGCCGAGCCTTCACTTATCGTCTGACTCTCTTACCGACAAGACCTGTCTACACAGTACTTCTCCGGAAGACTATTCATCCACTGGTAGGCCTACATACAGGTATGCCCTAAATAATGGACTGCTTAACCACAGCAGAATTATAGGTAACTTTTCAGGAGTTAGTCGGAAATATGACTTGCATCGGAAATCTTCATGGACATTGGCCATTGGATCATCAAAGCAGGATGTTATGTCGCTTGGTGACTGTTGTTGTTGTTGTTGTTGTTGTTGTTGTTGTTGTTGTTGTGGCTTAACCACAGCAGAATTATAGGTAACTTTTCGTCATCTTCATTATATTGAAATTTTTGGTATACAAAATGATCGTAAGTGTGAATGGAGTGATAAGTGGTTATTACGTAATGTTGTTATAACAATGACACCGAATCAATTTCTTTTATTGAGTGACCTGGTCGTATGCATGTTTTGGATAACTAATTATCGTGTGAATGACACAGTTTATCAACCTTAATTGATACTAACCCGTTTGTTCAGACATTAAATCGATATGTTTTCTGAACAGCATATAACTGTGACCGGGGAAATAATAGAATTCATTTGGTAAAGCAAAGGTGTGAAAGACACATTGTTACCACCAATGTCGCGTGTGTGATTGCGTGTACAGCGAATATGACAATTCATTCTGGAGGGTTGTAATTTCACATTACAATTTTCGACCGTTAGTGATTCAACATAGTACATCTCAATACTTCCAATAATTCACGATAATACACACCTGTCATATACTCAATAACTTCATCTGGGATAGAGAGAGTGTAAAGAATAAACGCTCTTTATTATTTATGTAAAAGTAATGGTGTCTATTTTCAGGTATGACAATTATATGAACTGCGTCCGATAAAACACTGGAATGTATGCATTCATACCGATGGTCACAATGTCCAATAAAGCTATTTCTAAACATCGATTAATAATTTCATGAAAAATATTTGAACAAAAAAAAATAACGAAAGATATTACACGCAAATAATTTAACATTCGACATTTTTTAATATCGAGATTATCAGAAACCGAAAACTCGTTATAAATTTTTTATTTAAACTTTTTTTTTTAGAGAAATAATTTTGAGGGTTTTGAAATTTTTTCTTTTGAAATTTTGTGGTTTTAAAATTTTTGTTTTGGAAAAATAATTTTAGGGTTTTTAAATTTTTTGGAAAAATAAATTTTGGAAGTTTTGAATTTTTTTTTTTGGAAAAATAATTTTTGGGAAGTTTTGAATTTTTTTTTTTGGAAAAATAATTTTTGGGTTTTGAAATTTTGGGAATATTTTAGTACAACCAATTTTAGACCCCCACAGATTCTATTTTTAGATGTGACGCGAACGAGACACCCACAACCAATTTTAGACCCAAAGATTCTATTTTTAGATGTGAAGGTAACGAGGCGGCTATTCTTCTAATAACATATGCGACATGATCCGGTCCTTCTTTGAAAGCGGAATAGTTTATCACATGTAATACTACCTATCTTTTCCCTGTCAAAATTACAATACATACTTGCTAGATTATGGGGTGAAATAAAATAATCAAAATAGCAACACTTAAAATTCATGTACATATTATTATTGCAACTCATTGTGTTCTCTTTTGCAGGGGAAACTGAGTGGTGTGATGGCAATGTTCTGAAGTTGGTAAAGGGTCGGGACGGTAATCTTCGGTCTATCTATGAGGTGCTCTACCTCAAAGACAACGAGACATTTTCCGTAGATCATCTGGTCGCTGATTATCGGGAAGGGTCTGTGAATTTTTTAGTTAATTGTAAGTGACCTCTTTTTGATCAAATCACTCAAATAGTTTAGTCATGTTGTATTTTATCTTAAAAGTTACTTTTACTTGCTTCATTCTCATTTCATATTCCAGCAATTGCTTCAATAGTGTTTTTTTTTTTTTTACTTTTTTTTAACATTCATTTTGAAGTTTGCTTCTTTCAAAAAATATTCTGACTTGATACATCACTGTTGCTATACCAGTTTCTTATTTTCATGTACAGTACAGCACTACATATTATAATGTTTACAAATATTATCTTATAATGCCTATGTTCATACCCACATCCACTATCATTGATGCAACAACTTTGGCTCTTCTGGCCTCCCATACCAAGAAAAATAGTTCTTTGGAATGTAAACAATGCAAATTGAAGACATTTTCTCATTATTCAGGATTACGGTACTGTTTTCACAGGAAGGATATCTTGGACAGTTCTTGTTTCTCCTCAGAATGTTGTCTCATTGGCTCTAGTTAGATACTTATAGGACCATTTTTACTTTTCAGTTGGTGCAAAAGTTAACAATTGGAGCGGGAGAAACGCCGGTTGGGGAAAGAAATTTTGGTTGCTTTATGGTGAGTAAATTATAAAGGCTAAATAGTCTATGCTCATGGCTATATATTTGTTCATTATTCAGTGCCAAAAAAAAAATGTTTATCCATTCTGTGGTTGGTGCGTAATTGTTGATCACCTGGAGGTAGGGTGCAATTGTTGGCGGCCATCTTGTCCAAACTTTACCATCAGCTCAATCCAATTAGTATAGTTTGGTCCGAATTTAGAATTCTGGTGTGGTGAAGACGATATTTATTCTGGTACAGAACTATTTGCGTGCTCTGACCGAGAACAATTGACCGCACATAATGCGATTAGCTGGCCGAGATGAACACAACGACCCGTTAGTCAAGCCAATAATCGTGATTACCCATGCAGTGATCGCTGTTGAATGTGAATAATTATGTCCGAAATAACATGGACTGGTCCCGTGCACGGGTGACCCGTTGTTACGAAACCAAATGAATTCACCGATGTATGGCCCAGGTCCCATTGTGTTTGGAAACTCGAATGTGGTAGTCACATACATCATAATATTGTGTTACGATTATAAGGGAATCATGCATTACGAAGTAGATGGTCTGCCTGATGATATGGAATTTGAACTACATGCGTTGGTTATGATACCAACAACACACTTACTGTTTGCTGAAGGTAATGCAGCTCATAATGATCATGTAGCAAACGTGTCGCCGATTCAGGAGAACTGTTTCAAAATTACCACTAACAGTCCGAATGTTCCTCCACATTCTCCTTCAAATCAGCGCCACGGAAACCCAAATATCTAACAGTGATTTGCAAGAGCATTTTTCATCCAGAATACCACAAAACACTAAGTCAAGTAATAAGTGGGCACAGCAGACATGGTACGATTGGGCTTCGCAACACGAGACATTCAGTTATCTTTCTATCCAGTGCTAGTCGATTTGAGCGGGATAGATGTGGCAAGACTTGACTACTAACTGGCTTTGTCGCTTTGTCGTTGAAGTCCGCAGATGTTATGGATCCCCGTATCCGCCATTATCTTTATCTAAACGTGTGGTAGGAATCCAGCTTCAATAGTCCATTTATTAAAATTTTTTTGAAAACTGACACTGACTCTGAAAACATCATAAAAAGTCTCGACGCACAAATGAAGAAATTAACCCAGCAAGGCATATGTGTGACAACCAAGAGGGCTGATCCGGTTATCCCAGATGATGAGGCTCAGTTGTGAAACACGGGTACCATAGGTTTTCCTCTTCAAAGGCATTAAAGGTACGGTTGGCCTTGGCGGTGGGTATCCTGTGAAAATATTTCCACCCGTCAAAAACCGCCACAAACAGAAAGAACATCAAAATGTAGACAGACTTTGTCCGTATACAAATAAAAAATATCGCATAAACAGTATGTTATTGTCAAATGTTTGACCATTGTTATGTAAACAAAAGCATAAAAGTAACTTTTCTGATGTTTGTTTATATTATGATGGTAAACATAAAGAGCGTTCTTTGTGGGTGAATTCCTGATATGGGACTAATAAAGAGCGTTTATGCCATTGGTGTGTGATTAGCCAGTAGCATTGTGCTGTCTTATGTAACACACTCAGGCTTTTGCTTAGGTAAAATATAGTAGGTCTTTATGATAACATGCTGTTTACGTGATGGTCATGGTATATATGAACGAAACTGTATGCGTTTTAATGTTTTATGTTTACGGTTATTAGAACAAATATGAATATTTTCGACAACTAAGGCCTCACGTGCCTTTAAGCTATGGAGTCTTGTTTTACAAAATTGTACGGATTTAGGGCGGTAGATGAGCATAAAAGTTTGTGCGCAGAACAGATTTCCGTGAAATATGATACAGTATTAAAACTGAAATACGTGGAGTATGATGGGAGAAAATCCCAAAATTATAGTGGGGGACTAGATCACAAACACATTAGTCCCAAAAACATCCGTCAATACGAAGAGCCAAACAACCCACGCTCTGTCGTTAAACTGTATGAAAATTACATTAATTAGTGCCGAAACGCGGCCCATTCTATCGAAAATGATTTGAAGGTTTGAGGGTAAGCTCCCAGCTTATTGGGATAAATCTTCTAAAAACATATACCATATATGAAGCACATTTTCAGTGATGCCAATATGTCTACAGAAGGAAGGAATATCACCAACCACTCCGGGAAATCGACCTGTTGTACCACCCTCTACAACACCGGATTTGACGACCAGACCGTTCCGTCACACAGCGGCTATCGACGTTCGGTAGTGTAGGTCAACAAACGATCGTAAAAATGCTGCCTGAGACGCCGAAACCTGCTACTGCTGCTGAATCCGCTTCCAAAATACTAGCGGAAAATATACTAATACCCAATGATGTGCCTTCAACACCAGCGCAATTACCTCCACAAAAAAATCAATAACACAGCAACATAGGGCCCTGCCAATACATGTACACCGGCATGTGTCCATTCTCTGACGACAGTCGCTGAGAGGAGAGTACCATGCTGTTTATTCAACTTCAAAATAGCGTAAACACTGTGTATGAACGGAAGTGAACGCTGTATCGCGATAATCGGACATAAATAAAAGTCGCTCGCCTCAGCTTGACTACGGTACGTATATTTTCGTCCTTCCCTCCAATTGTGTAAAATTCCCAGCCCGGGTGCCAATCTGCCTCCGTGAGGGGTATGTTTTGCTACATTTTCGTACTAATTTCGTTTCAGTGTCGTGTCTAGTTCTCTCGTAAATAAAGGTTAAACCTCCTATTTTCGTGCTAAAAACACGTCAATTTGCGATCAAAAGCATATTTTTCAGACTATACGATGTCTTATTTTATAACAAGGACATGTTTGGGATGCCTTAAAGACACGGTTGGCCTTGGCGGTGGGTATCCTGTGAAAATATCTCCACCCGTCAAAAACCGCCACAAACAGAAAGAACATCAAAATGTAGATAGACTTTGTCCGTATACAAATAAGAAATATCGCATAATCAGTATGTTATGGTCATATGTTTGACCATTGTTATGTAAACAAAAGCATAAAAAGTTACTTTTCTGGTGTTTGTTTATATTATGATGGTAAACATAAAGAGCGTTATTTGTTGGTGAATACCTGATATGGAACTAATAAAGAGCGTTTATGCCATTTGTGTGCGATTAGCCAGTAGCATCGTGTGTCTTCTGTGACACAATCAGGCTCTTGCTTAGGTAAAATATTGTAGGCCTTTATGATAACATGCTGTTTACGCGATGGTCATGGTATATATGAACGGAACTGTATGCGTTTTAATGTTGTTCTTATTTACGGTGTTTGGAACAAATATGAATATTTTCGACAATTAAGGCCGCACGTGCCTTTAATATCCCATTGAAAGCCACGCTTAGCGATTGTCCCCTGTTTCCTGTGTTTTCTCGACATACGAGCCCGATTTCAAAGTGTGGTGCTCCAACAGAATTGAACGCACGGTAAGATCTGACAAAAAAACATTGAACGCACGGTATTTGTTTTATTATTTGTATTGAACGCACGGTAACATATTGATTACACCCTTTTACGGCCGGTTAGCATCATATCTCACGTTTCTAACTTGATTTTTACATGCCACAAATTAGTCTGGTCGATAAACTCAAATTTTAGGGTCAACCTAGAAAAAAATTGGACTAAGTTGGTTTTTATATCATTTTGAAGAGGAAGCTCTCCTCTATAACATATCCAAAAATCCGCTAAAATCCGCTTTGAGCAATTTTTGTAATTCAAGATGGCGTCCAAGATGGCTGCCATTTTCCTATAAGTCAGCTCGATGCAATTATAGTGAGAACATCTTGTCATATGTATACACTTGTATACATTTTTGTGAAGCTATGACATAACGCCATCTTTATGTGCCAAAATTGAAACTTCCCGTCTAAGATGGCCGCCAAAATGGCGACCGGAAGTGGAATTCATACGTTTTTACTAATACTTTTAAGATAAGTTTCTGAGGCCTTGAACTGGTTGAGAATTGTGACTTTATTTTGTATGTAGCATGTTAACTGACCATTGGAGCAATGAAATATGCTGTTTGTGGGGGTCCACACCCTTCCGATCACTCAAAAATTCGATTTTACAAAACGCGGTATAACATTTTACAAAAGATCCCCTTTGTGATTCTGGTCACATTTCACCAAGAAGTGGGAAGAACTGTGCAATGTAAGTGATTCATTCTATATCTTATTGATATTCGAACTCAATGGTACCAAAATTGTCACTTTGGCTCAAAATGGCTGTCAAAATGGCCGCCAATTTAAATATGGAAAAATGTTAATTATTATCCCAACGTGCCATGCAACCGCTTACAAGTTATGGTGATGTACACAAATGACTATTCCGTATTATATACATTGAATGCCAACATTTCTTATGCACCTTGATTAATTTTTACTATTTACCATTCTGAAATCACCAGAATTATGGGATTTTTCTATCACAAACAGCATCAAACTCGGCAAAAAATCACTATCTTGATATGCCTTAAATATGACATAGTGTGGTTTTTTAGACAATATTACTCAAGATTACATGCAAAATGGCAACCAAATTTAGTAAAAAGTTTATATTCCGAACATTATTCTCGGCTGTTCCGAAATGGTAGCAAATTGTGACTCACTTGCAGTGTTCGCGCTGGACCGAAAAAAACTTTAGCCAAAAGTTTAGCCAAATGAAAATTTTATTAGCCAAATTAATTTTTTTTTAGCCAAATTAAAAAAAAACTATGGCCAAATTAAATCATCGTTTTCTGGTCGGTTCACAATTAATTACTAAAACGTCAAATCTAACAGACACAGGTAAAATACACAATAATTTAACTAATTTTGACGAACTAGAAATATTTTTATATATATCGTTTATTAAAAATTTATTAATCTTTATGTGAAAGAGTGATTTGGGGGAGGGGGGTAACCCGATATCGTCCTTCTTAATGTCATTATTTTTTAGTTTTATATCAATATCTTTTTGTAAATCATTAAATATTAATTATCCTTGCGAAAATATCTAAGTGACATCTGGAAACTAATAACTTAATATTGTTACGCCATTATCAAATTACAATCTGTCATAAAAGCATGCATATTATTTTGAATGTATCGGTATTGACGACAAATAGCCACAAAATATCTGTTGTGATTCACATTTGGCTGATTAAGCTATTGTCTTACACTTGGTGCTCATAAACCTTGACCGTCATAAATACAATGTCATCACAAACATGCATTGTGCAGGAGCCCCGTGAGTTACCAGACAGACAATGGGGGGTTAGCGGATTAAATGTTAAATACTGACTTTTTGCTGTTTCGTGCAGAGTGACGGGTTTCCCTTTGTACTGTCCGCGATCGGGTTTCCCTTTGTACTGTCGGCGATATAATCCCACTTACGATGTTTTGGGACCAGATCGTTCACATCACAGAATTGAAAACCCACTTGCCAAAAATTCATGTTTTCAGTCTCCATTTGGGGTCAAAAAAAGTTTAGCCAAAAGTTTAGCCAAATGAAATTTTTATTAGCCAAATTCGAAAAATAATAGCCATTGGCTAATTTGGCTACCGACAGCGCGAACACTGCTCACTTGGTTATTAAACATGCTACTTAATCAATGGACAACTTAATCTTATATTATGGTTGTCCCAAATTAATTTTAAGGGATGCAGTATGAATTTTGCCGAACACCTCTTTTGGGATTATGTCCATGTTTTTTACGGAAATGGACCGAACGTTGAACCTGAACTGACAGGTATCATATTATGTGGCTACTCTGGCCCATTAGCATCAAAATTGATTAACTTACTATTGTCAGGAAAACCGTTTTCTTCACATTGCATATAAAACGCAATTAATGTGAAGAACACTCTGATATTACCTCTATCGATTAACATATCCTTGAGTTATTGTGGAAAGTGATAGTCACACAAAGGTGCACCAGTACAAATCACACATGAGCATGCAGTCACTCCATATATACATACATGAATACCACGTAAATGGTCATGTGCCACTCGCTGTATAGACATACACCTCACCCATTACCATACAGTCACAATTGGGTTTACCCATACACCAACGCATGGTCATATATCCGTGAATAACATTGCAGACACACCAGGTATACTCCTACACCTCACATGGCCTGTATATATATATTCACTACATACATGAACACAAAGTAACCTCTTGTATACCTATTCGCCTAACCATAGGCCATACAGTCACTCCATGTATATGTATTTGCCACATGCATAGCTATACAGCCACTAAATATATACATATACACCTCACCGATGACCATACAGTCACTCCATACCTGTTCGCTACATCCATTGTTATATATTACTTCTTGTATAGCTATTTGCCTCACCAGTGGTCATACAGTCCCTGTATATATACATATTTGCGACACACATGGCCACTCAAGATATACATATACACCCAACCCAAAACCATATAGTCACTCTAGGTATATACATATAACCTCACAAAAGTGGCCTTACAGCCCTTCTAGATATATCAATGTCTCGTACCGCGCATACGGCCATTCATACACTCCAGACTTGCATATACACCTGACCCATGACATTTCAGCTTCTCGCTGTATACGCATAAACCACATTCGTGATCATAGTCACTCCTTGTATATCAATTCACCCCACCATTAATTTTGTCATACTGTCAATCCCCATATACATATGTACATATTGGCCGTGCCATGGCCATGTAGTCACTCATGATATACATATACACCTCACCCATGACACAGCGTCACTCCAGGTGTGTATATATACCTCACCAATGGCCATACAACCCTTCTAGATATACCAATACACCGCACACACGGCCATTCGTACACTTCAGACTTGCATATACAGCTCAATCGTGACAATTCAGCCACTCGCTGTATACATATACACCCTCTCCACGAGCATTCAGCTAGTTACTGTATGCTTGTACACACCACCAAAGACAATACAATAGTACATATTAACATATACATCCCATCCATCACCATGAGGTTGCTCTCTGTATACACTAGCCGCCAATGGCCATCAAAGTGTACTCCAGGTATGCATATACACTTCAACAATGACCGTGCAGTCATTCCATGTATGCATATACACATTGCCCATAACCACACAACCACACCATATTTATACATACACCCATCCATTACCATAAATCCAACATGTGTATACATATACACCCTCCCATGACAATACATCCACCCAATGTACATATGTACAGCCCACCACTGACCAGACAATCACTCCATGCATACATACAGGACAGTGTAGCCGCTCTCGTTATGACCATACACCACTTCAATGACCAGACAGCCACTCACTGTAAACATGTTCACCTCACACATCAGCATACAGCTACTCCTTATATACATATACATCTCACTATGGACATCCCATCCATGACCATATAGTCACACATTGTATAACTATTCACACCATTCATGAATACAATAGTTCCATGTACACCTACTCACATCGCCTATGACCAGACAATCAACAGACATACACACTGTATTAAGCCGATCAATGTTGATGCTAATGGACCAGAATAGCCACTTAATATGATCCATCTCAGTTCGGTTTCAACGTTCTGCCCATTTCCGTTCAAAAACAAGGAAGCTTTAGGCAAAATCCATATTGCATTCATCAAAATGAATTTGTCATGACTCGTAGGGTACCGGGACAATCAGAATAGAACATTTAGTTGATTAATTACCACGTGAGTCACAATTGATTATGTATACATATACACCACGTATATACACATATGTTTATGTATATAATAATGTTTACCAAACTTGGTTGCCATTTTGGAAGCCATCTTAAGTAATTTTGTCTAAAACAACTCAGTGTGATACATGTAACACATATCAAAACAATAAACATCTTTGATACCAAACATAGTTCCATTTTACTTTCAAAATATGGCTCAAACCTGAACAGCGATTTTTTGCCGATTTTTATATCAGGATTGTGACAGAAAATTTCGAATAATTCTGGTAATTTCAGTGGTTAAAATAGTAACAAAATACCAAAGGTGCATCAGAAATGTTAGTACTCAAGCTATATAAGACATACTAGTCAACTGTGTGCATCACCCTAACTTGTAAGCGGTTGCGTGGCACGCTGGGATAAAAATTACCATTTTCCATATTTTGGTGGCCATATTGGCAGCCATTTTGAGCCAAAGTGACAATTTTGGTACCTTTGAATTCGAATATCAATAAGATATAGAATGGATCAGTTACATTGCACAGTTCTTCCCACTTCTTGATGAAATATGATTAGAATCTCGGGGATCTTTTGTGAAATGTTATACCGCGTTTTGTAAAATCGATTTTTTGAGTGATCAGAAGGGGTGTGGACCTCACGAACAGCATATTTCATTGCTCCAATTGTCAGTTAACATGCTATATACAAAATAAAGCCAAAATTCTCAACCAGTTCCAAACCACGGACACTTATCTTAAAGATATTATTAAAAAAACGTAAACAATCCACTTCCGGTCGCCATTTTAGCGGCCATCTTGGACCGGGAGTTCCAAGTTTGGCACATAAAGGTGGCGTTATGTCTTAGCTTCACAAAAATGTATACATGTGTATATATATGACAAGATGTTCTCACTATAATTGCATCAAGTTGACTTGTATGAAAATGGCAGCCATCTTGGACGCCATCTTGAATTACAAAAAATGCTCAAAGCGGATTTTAGCGGATTTTGGATATGTTATGCAGGAGAGCTTCCTCTTCAAAATGATATACAAACCAACTTAGTCCAAATTTTTTCTAGGTCAAATCTTTTATCGACCAGACTAAATGTACATTTTTATATTTCGCAGCCAATATTGCTACTTGTGCTAACAATGTTTATTAAAATGGTCAAATGTCACAGTCAAGATATGAGATGCATTAGATCATCCTACAAATAATCCTTGAATTTTTGAGAGTTTCTCTTGTTTGTTATCTTAACTAGCACTTTAACTATCATGAGTAACCATGAAAACCCCACACTCTTTTGTCAGTGGTAGTCTTTTATATCTAAAACAAACTATAACTATAGATTAATAACTATAGTTTACAATGCATGTGCTAGAATTTATCCAAAATACGACAAATTGTATCTTGTTTTAGTGGAAATAAGTCACATGATAGCATGTTCTAGAAAATAACACAATATAACACAGTATAAACAGTATACAGTATAAATCTGACAAACAAGCATTGAACTCCCGGTATTTTTTTATTTGTATTGAACCCTGTAAAATACCATACACTTAATTATGTATATATATTGGAGTGAAAATCGCTAGTATTAAAATAGATTATATCAATGACAAACACATGTGGGCATAATTGAACTCATATTACGGTCATAATCTACAATCTTTGTTTCAACAAATAAAACTTTTTATTTTTACCTCCAGCTGGTGCAAAAAATGTGCTAAAATAGGGTTTCATATGGAGTGGCATGGTGTGTTGAACACCGAAATAGATATAATGAACATGGATGCGCTTGTACCCCCACCCCAATTGATCAAATACTACTAATAGTTGGAAATTTTAACCCTCAAATTTAACAAAAAATTGGAAAAATTCAGACTTTAAACAAGTATAATCTTGATCTTTCCGACTGGAGTTTTAGTCTATATTTGCATTTTTTTATTTAGCCTAGTTGAAAAATTATAACATAATCAAATTCGAAACGGTAGTCGGATGTTTTGGGGTTGAGTTGAGTGTAATCGACCAATTGGATCCCAAAGAGTACAAATACATACACCAAAATAGGATATTCCCTATATTTCACGGGGAGGGTCATGCCATCAAACAGGACCAGGATGCAGATGGAATATGTGACCTTGGTCTAGGGAGGGCTAGAGGTGCCACGGATTGCCTTTTTGTCACCATACTGATGCATGCAATCGTGTCGCTGAATCTATATATACGCCCCATTTCTATATTTCAGATGGACGAATCCTTTTCTTGGATCGGACCCCCCCCCCCCCCCCCCCCCGCAACACCGAAGTTCTGGTGTCTGGAGCCCGACTGTGCATTCACCACCAAACATAGAACGAGCTTGAGCAGACATGTAAAGATACACGAACGTGCCAGTGTGGATCAACATGAAGATGGTGTGGTAACACCAGTTCAATTTTACCTGTCCAGTCATGTATATGTGTGGCGATCTGGTCACAAACATCACTCGTGGAGCATGTAGTCTTGGGTGTTGACTGAAACCGCAGTCGTTTACATGGTTTAGTAGGGATTCTACACTTCCCTGACCTGATGTGTTATCGTTTTGATCTGGCACAATCTCCCTGTCTTTTCTTTCAATCGTTTCGCGTGTTACACCATACTGCCGAACTACCGATTTGTGGAGTCCGGATTTTTATGGCTAATTTGTTTTGCCAATTCTTCTCCTGCGTGGCTTCTTATAGATTGCTTGACAAAATGTGTTGCCAATTTGATGGCATATGTCTGCATATCAGCCGGATCCATCTCTGGAATATATAGATTAAATAATGACTAAATGATTGCTGTGTTCATGGTTTGTATACATGTATATGTAGCCATAAGAAGTGATATGATGGCGGGTAAACAGAAATACAAGTCCAAAATCGGACAACGGAGACATTATTGAAGGTCAATTTAACTATTAACATTAATTAGGTATATAGCTGAGGTACGGGAATTATTTGTAGAGGATTGAGAGGCCAACGTATCGCGCCATAACTATTATGTAACTCAAATGTATAAAATACCTGCGCGTATACATAAACCATCTATATCAAGAGAACATATTGTCGACTGACATGAATAACTGACGGGTGATTTTTTCGGGTTAGCTGTCATTGTGTATAATAGGCATATGCATAATAACATTAGTTAGAAATTACCACACGAGATAAGGATGTCGCAAGGAGACAACGATAGTCGACCAATGGGATTTTGTGGTAACATTTCGCAACCTGCATGCTTTAGCTGGGTAATTACTTTCTAATATCAACATTTCTTCCTTCTTCTTATACAATACAATGGGTTGATTTATGTTAGCGAAAGATTCAAAATATTGTTCCTTAAAATAGTCCAGACAGACTCCAGTTTATATATGTATCGTAAAAAATTACCACACGTGTCCAAACTGCGTGGTAAGGACAATTATGCTTGGCCACTCGTTTAAATTATATATTTTCGTGGGCTGCCATGGCAATTATGTTCAAACAAAACCCTGTATTTTTATGTTACTAGTATATGGAACTTTTGTAATTATAAAGCGCTCTTTAAATATACGCCCATATGTGGTACATCGCATTGGGACTTAGGATGCAACGTATTATGTGTCGATATTATTGTATACCAACCATCATGTGCAAATAAACGGTATCGGTTTCTCGAGTGTAACCTTGGAATCCCACCATCTTTGGTCGAATGTAATATTTTACATTTATAAAATACTAGTATATGTAGAGTTTATACTGTGTTATATTGTGTTATTTTCTAGAACATGCTATCATGTGACTTATTTCCCCTAAAACAAGATACAATTTGTCGTATTTTGGATAAATTATATAAAGCAAATTGTAAAATATAAAAGACTACCATTCACAAAAGAGTGTGGGGTTGTCATGGTTACTCGTGATAGTTAAAGTGCAAGTTAAGATAACACACAATGGTAAATCTCATACATTGGACATTCAAGGACTATGTGTAGGATGATCTAATGCAGCTCATATCTTGATTGTGACATTTGACCATTTTAATAGAACATTTTGTTAGCACAAGTAGCAATATTGGCTGTGGAAATATAAAAATCTTCATTTGTGGCATGTGAAAATCAAGTTAGAAACGTGCGATATGATGCTAACCGGCCGTAAAAGGGTGTAATCGAAATGTTACCGTGCGTTCAATGCAAGTAATAAAACAAATACCGTGCGTTCAATGTTTTTTGTCAGATCTTACCGTGCGTTCAATTCTGTTGGAGCACCACGCTTTGAAATCGGGCTCGTATGTCGAGAAAACACAGGAAACAGGGGCCAATCGCTATGCGTGGCTTTCAATGGGATATTAAGGCATCCAAAACATGTCTTTGTTATAAAATAAGACATCGTATAGTTTGAAAAATGTGCTTTTGATCGCAAACGTGACGTGTTTCAGCACGAAAATAGGAGGTTTAACCTTGATTTACGAGAGAACTAGACACGACACGGAAACGAAATTAGTACGACAATGTAGCGAAACATACCCCTCGTCGAGGCAGATTGGCACCCGGGCTGAGATTTTTACACAATTGGAGGGAAAGACGAAAATATACATACCGTAGTCAAGCTGAGGCGAGCGACTTTTATTTATGTCCGATTACCGCGATACAGCGTTCACTTCCGTTCACACACAGTGGTAACTACAGTTGTGTCAGCCAAAGGAGACAAGAAGATGAAAATGTCGTTCGATCTGTCAGGAAAGGGATTAACTTTAACCCGGATTCAGGATCCGGATTGGCCGAAAAAGTGCTTTTTCCCGGATTCCGGATCCGGATCCGACCAACTTTTTTAAATTGCTTGATATCACTATCATGTGACATTTTCGCATTATATCAGCGTTGTGTGTGACTTTATCAGCTAGATAGAGGCCCTAGCCACGAATCCGGGATTCCCATGGTTGCAAACAGACGACTGGCTCATACAAGTGAATCCGGATTTTTCTCGATTGTTAATCCCGGACTGGGTCACTTGTCTCGTTACTCTCTCTCAAATATATATATATATATATCTCTCTCTCACTCGTTCTTTCGTTAGCACCCTGATAATTTGACAGGCGGCGCGTGTGCATACATGTCGTCTTGTTTCAGTTCCGGACCGCAAATCCGGATTATTCTCGATCGATAATCTGAGACTCGGGTCTATGATTCTCTCTCCCACTCTCTCTCTCTCTCTCTGTCTGTCTCCCTCTTCCCCTCTCTCCCTCTCTCTCTCATTCTTTCATTATCCCCTGATCGTTCAGTTCAGAGTGCAGATGTATAAACAAATCGCCTCGGTTCAGTTCCGGGAAGCGAATGCGGGTTATTCTCGATTGTTGAATCATAGGTTATTCTCGATTGTTGAATCATAGGATATCTCTCGCTCTATCTCTCTAGTTGGGGAACAGAGGAGCCGAATATAGTTATTGCATTTCCCAGATGGGAAGAGTGATTGGGACCGGAATGTTCCACTTAAAAGTATTTTGTTCCAGCCGTTACCGATGTATCGCTGGGACAAAACAATCGGCTATTTTTCCTGCCAAATCAAAAGGGGCGAACGAGGAAGCGATGTTAATGCAGGGCCAGGGTACGTCGGTATACTGTAGGATCGCACACAGAGGGCGATCCTCTGTATAAAGCAACCCACCCAACGGAGAGCTCGCTTCGGGAGGGTTCAGACTTTTAGCAAATTCCATCGAAACTCAAGGGGGGGGGGGGTACAAATTCGCGAATGCAGATAAAACTGGATTGACGAGTGGATGTGATGGGTAGTATCTATGTGCAACTCTCGCCTCCTCTATCTCTCACTCAAACTGTCTGTCTCTCTCCCATCTTCCTCTCTCTTTCTCTCTCTCTCTCTCTCTCTATCTCGTTCTTCCATGAGTCCCTGCACATACAAATCGACTTGGTTGAAGTTGGTTCAAATCCTGGAATCGAATCCGGCTTATTCTCGATTGATAATCTGGGACTCTGGTCACCCCCTCCCCCTCTCTCTCTCTCCCTCTCATACTCTGTCTCTGTCCCCCTCTCTCTCTCTCTCTCTCCCCCTCTCTCTCTCTCTCTCTCTCTCTCTCTCTCTCTCTCGGATCCCTCTGTCTGTCTATCTCCATCGCTCCCTCTCTCATTCTTTCATCATCCTCTGATCGTTCAGAGCGCATATGCACGTACAAATCGCTTTGGTTCGTGTTAATCTCGATTGACTATTTGAAAATCTCGTCGTCTAATGTCTGGTCCTTGTATAAACACCTATTGATAAACACTGAGTCCGCGTTCGTCATGCCGGTACCCCATCTCTATCTCTCTCCCTCTCTTCGCAGTGCGTGTGCGTTTTCCTGAATTAATTTAATTTCATGTTATCATCTCGGAAATAATATTTCAAGCAATAAATCATTGTGTTTCCGACATCAGTGTACTGCACCAGGTTAGACGAGATTTTCCCAAATGAGCACGATGAGAACAAATCTAGAGTTACTCCGCTTGTATAGCAAACGAAAAGAATTGTTGCATGAGAATCATCAAATTATACAGACGGTTTGAAACTAATTCGACGTCGGCAGATCTGTATTAAATATAAAGCTAACCAATCAAAATCCGATTGTTTTATATTAATTCCACAACAAATACATATCAGGCCATTTTACGAAAACAAATTTTAATAATTATACTTGAATTATAAACCCTATTACATGGTGTGTAACCAATAAATATATATATATATAATATATATATATATATATATATATATATATATATATGTACATGTTCTTCGCTGCCTTGTTACTTTTTGACGATTCCTTGTTACCGGGCAGGTTTAGATTGAACACTTCAGACTAAAGAATATATCATTCCCCACGGTTTGATGGGAGATCGGGACCATGTATGTAATGCAACTATTAGTGTTGTAGATTAGTAAAAGAATTGTTCACTTCGTGACTAAAGCATGAAATTTACACATATGAACATGTTCACATACCAATTGATATTAGATATGGAGCCACGCTGAAATTTCACTTTAACCTCTCTTTTAATGGGTTTTCCAAATTTGAAGAGCGTTTTGTGATTATATAATTTAATAAATGTCACAATTAATCTTACCATGGAATCTGCGCTTTAAAATTAGCTATATACAGCAAGTATGACTCAGTACGATATAATGGCATGTTTTTTTGGGCGAAATTGGAACTCCCCATTCAAGATGATCGTCAAAATGACACCCGTAAGTGGACAATTTGACGTTTTTCACTAATATCTTCGAGACCAATTTCTTCTGTATGGAACTGGTTCGGCAATGTGGCATTATTTTCTATTGTTTATGTTAACTGGTCACTGGAGCAATGAAATATGTCATTCGTGGGATCACAGACCCTTCCTATCCCTAAATAATTTGATTTTACAGAAGGCGGTATGAAATTTCACCGACAAAATCACCATTGGGATTCTAGTCATATTTCAACGAGAAATGAGCAGAACTGTGCAAATTAAGTGAGGCATACCATTACTTATGAATATTTCAACTCAATGGAACAATATTGTCACTTTGGCTAAAAATGGCTGTCAAAATGGCGGCCAAAATATGGAAAATGGTAAATATTGTCCCGTCGTGTCATACAATCGCTTAAAAGTTGTGGATGGTGAATAAAATTGGATGTTCTGTCATATATACATTGAATAAAAACATTTATGATGCATCTTGGATAAGTGATACTATTACATTACCAAAATTATTGAAATTTTCTCTCAAAATCGACAAAACAATAACTTTTCAGGTTTGCACCATTATTTCAAGTAATGTGGAACAGTCTTTTGTGTTTATTGTTTTGATCAGTCTTAGATGCGTCACATTTGATCCGTCTTTATTTCTTAAATGTGTCATATTAATGTGTTTGTTTTTAAATATACTTACTCTGGCTTGCAAAATGTCCACAAAATTTGGTAGAAAAGTTGATATTTTCAAATATATCCCGGACATTGTTCTCTGCTCTTCTGTAAAGGTAGCACATTGTGATTCGCTTGGTTGTTAAACATGTTATTTAATCAACAGACAACTATATGTTCTAGTCTGGTTGTCCCAGTACCTTATACGACACGGCAATTTCATTTTTAAACCATGCAGTATGTAATTTTAACGAAAACTTCTTATGGGATTCTGGCCATGATTTTGAACGGAAATGAGCAGAACTCTGAAACTAAACTGAGAGGGGCATAATTATGTGGCTACTCTGGCCCAAATAACATGCAACCATTATAGGTTAGTGGGCGTCAGACCAGGTAACACGTCGTCCGCACACCTAGTACACTAGAATGACAGAGAAATATCCATAGTAAAGCACTGGCAGGTGGACGAGTAGGCCTTTTAGAAAGTCAAACAAAGAACTGAGTAAAAAACTGCTTAGTAACATCAAATTCTGGGCCATTGGCATCAAGATTGATTAATAATGTCAGGAAAACAGTTTCCTACATTGTGCATATAAAAGGCTGAAGAACTCTCTAACATTACATCCCAATCGATTAACATATACTTTAGTTATTATGGAAAATGATAGTCACCATGAAATCATGTTATATATACACAAACACCACACAAATGACCATGCAGCCACTAATTCCATACACATACATCTCAACCACGATCATACAACCACACTTGGGTTTACCCGTTTACCATTCAGGTACACCAGGTCCAGGTATACTCCTACACTTCACCCATGACCATATATTCGTACATTCGTGATCATACAATCATTTCTTGTATACATATTCGCCTCACCATTGGCCACACAATCACTCCCTGTATATCTATTTGCCACATTTATGGCCATAGATCCACTCAAAATATACATATACACTTCAACCATAACCATAGAGTAACTCCTGGTATATATACACCTCACCAATGGTCATACAACCATTGATATATATATACAAATACCCCACACACATGGCCATTCACACACTCCAGACTTGAATATACTCCTCGCTCAAGACAATTCAGCCACTCGCTGTAATCCCATACACAACACTTGTGGTCATACAGTCACTCCTTGTTTACTAATTCACCTCACCACTGGTCATACGATCACCCCCAATGTCCATTGTGGCCACACCAATGGCCATATAGCCAATACAAATATACAATTTACATACACACCCCACCAGTGTCTATTATAGAATCACCCCCGGGTATACATCGACACCTCACCATTGACCATATAGACATTCTAGATATAGCAATACCATGCGCAGCAACTCACCATTGGCCATACAGTCACTCACTGTATACCTTTTCTTCGCACACATGACCATATATCAACTCAAGATATACATATACACCCACTCATGACCATAGATCTAGGTATACATATACAACTCACAAAATGGATATACCAATACCCCTATTATTACACTCCAGATTTACATATAGAACTTGCCCATGACAATTCAGCCACTCGATGTATACTCGATCACCATATCCGTGATCGCACAGCTATTCTGCATACCTATACACCCACCAATGATAATACAGTCACGACCGAGATGCATATACACCACATATACAACCATGACCACAAGGGCACTTCACATATGCCCACATGCCGCCAATGACTATCCAGCTATACTCCAGGTATGCATATACACTTCAAAATCATGACCGTACAGTCATTCCAAGTACAACATATGTATACATATACACCCGTTCATGACAGATACGCATGTATATCTCACACATGACCATACAGTCACTCTATATATACATAAACAACACGAACATACAGCCAATGAACATACATCCATCAGTATACCCACACACCAATTCAATAACCGTACACATCACCATTGTATAGCTATTCACCATACGGTCAACCCTTGTATACATATACATCTCACCATGGACACACCACCCCATCACCATATAGGCTACTCCTTTGCACTATCCATGACCATCCAATAACTCCCTGTAGAACTATTCACATCATCTATGACCACACATTCACTCCCTGACTGCCATTTTGATATACACCATATATTTAGTTGATGTTTGTGCTAATGGTCGAGAGTAGCCACATAATATGGTTTCACTCAGTTCCGTTTAGACGTTCTGCCCATTTCCGTTCAAAAATATGGACAGATTCCCAAATGACATTTTTGGCAAATTTCCATACTACTGTACATCATTTAAAATGAATTTACCATACACCAGGGACAACGAGAATGAAACATGTAGTAGTCAGTGGATTAAGTAATATGCTTAATAACTAAGTGGGTTAGAATTGCTTTGCTAACTCTTTTGAACAGAGAATACTGCACGGGAATGCTTCTCAATTCGGGACGCATCAATCGGCGATAAACTAACGCAAACGATTTCGCCATCTAGTGTCATTGCATTTAATTAATATATAAGAACTAGCTGGTGGGTGCGACTTCGTCCGGGCTGTTGCCCTTCTGCTTTCGTCCGTCGAAAGGCGCGTTTTGACCTTGAATTGGCCATTTTGAAGGTCAAGGTAAGGTCGGGGTCACGATTTGACCCGTCGAAAACACTCCCCGGACAAAAGTACCCCTAGGTATTAAATTTCGTCTAAATCCGTCCGGTTTACCCGATTTGACCTTGAATTGACCATTTTAAAGGTCAAGGTCAGGTCGGGGTAACGACTTGACCCGACCAAACACTCCCCGGACAAAAGGAACTCTAGGTATCAAATTTCCTCGAAATCCGTCCGTTTACCCGATTTGACCTTGAATTGACCATTTTGAAGGTCAGGTCGGGGTCACGCTTTGACACGTCCAAAACACTCCCCGGACAAAAGTATACCCTAGGTATCAAATTTCGTCGAAATCTGTCCGACAGTTTTCCCAGCCACATTCGTAAAATTTTAGCAAGATTATTCTCCACTTCTATTTCCTCACCCTGCCGGAATGTTTCATATCACTTTAAGAACATGCAATGACATGAAATCGTAATAACATGAATTGGCAGGATATGGGCTAACCTTTTTACCAGTATATAGAGTACACGCAAAGATTGCTATTTATATTACATACTAAATTTGAAAGATGTGGCTTGCCAACAGTGTGTGTGATTGTCGGTCCGACTGATAACCCAGTGAACAATTTAAGGAATAGTTTACATCATTTTGTTATCGCTATGTTGTTATATGTATTGGTGGTGATGATGAAAGTTTAGTGAAAAATGTGCCATCCACCACATAAATACGTATTAGTTTTACAATCGGACATCAAGTGACACTCTGAAACACTTACCAGTCTATAACAGTTGCTCCGGAGAGTTGCGTGGAATGAATCACTCAAGATTGGGCACTTAATCTCCCTCTTAACAAGAGATTCACCATCTGAAGAAAATGGAAAAGCGATTAGATGAGAGCTCAATTTATATAGACACGCGCACAATATTTACACAAAAGATAAATTCGACAGTTCGGAGAAAAGTCATGCTGCGTTGTGTCTTGCACCAACCAATGGGGAGATACCTACCGAACAGGACCTGGTCTCAAATTCCATAGCATGCACCCGGACCATGGCTCGTTCGTGCAATCCGGGATCAGTGGAGCTATTCGAACCCCCTTCAACTTCTAGAGTAGAATAGAATATAGTTGTCAAATGACACACACATTACGTATTTACGTTTGACAAATCACCAACGTAATATCCCATAGTGCAATGCTTCGTTCTGATTGTGTTTCTTTTCCACGAAGGTATTAAATAGATTCAACTCGAAAGGTATATAAAATAATTATCTATATCTATATTTGCGAATGTCTGTCTGTCTGTGTTCTATAGAAATTCACAGGAGACCATCTAGATGATACCATAGGGGTCTACTGGGGGTAACTTTTTACGAGAAAGATAATGGTGCGGGTTAGAATTTTCTAAAGTGACGCCGTTGTTGTCAGGGGCAGAAAAGGGGGAGGGGCAGAATTATTTTTTGTCGCGAGAGGGAGAGGGGGACCAAAATTGATAGATAGCGCCAATGTCCACCAAATTGATACACGTTCTTATCCATGATACGAGGAATCTAATCGTGTGATTTAAAGATGCCATATTGGTATTGTTTGGGTGAGAGATGGGGAGGGGAGGAGTTTTTCACCAAATTTGATAAAAATTTGTTTAGTCGCCGATTATCACCAAACTTTAAATAATCATCTCCATGATATCAGGAGTGTAATTATGTGGTCTAAGGATGTCATATGTGTTATATTGTGTCATTTTCTAGAACATGCTATCATGTGACTTATTTCCACTAAAACAAGATACAATTTGTCGTAATTTGGATAAATTCTAACACATTGTAAACTATAGTTAATCTATAGTTTTAAAATATAAAAGACTACCATTGACAAAAGAGTGGGGGGGGGGGGGGGTTCATGGTTACTCACTTAAAGAGCAAGTTTAGAAAACAAACAAGGGAAATGTCAAACATTGCACATTCAAGGACTATTTGTAGGATGATCTAATGCAGCTCATATCTTGACTGTGACATTTGACCATTTTAATAAACATTGTTATCACAAGTAGCAATATTGGCTGTGGAAATATAAAAATGTACATTTGTGGCATATGAAAATCAAGTTAGAAACGTGCGATATGATGCTACCCGGCCGTAAAAGGGTGTAATCGAAATGTTACCGGCCGTTCAATACAAATAATAAAAAAAATACCGGGAGTTCAATGTTTTGTAGTCAGATCTTATTGGGCATTCAATTCTGTTGGAGCACCACGCTTTGAAATCGGGCTCGTTTGTCGAGAAAACACACGAAACAGTCGCTAAGCGTGGGTTTCAATGGGATATTAAGGCATCCAAAATATGTCTTAGTTATAAAATAAGACATCGTATAGTTTGAAACATGTGCTTTTGGTCGCAAACGTGACGTGTTTTTGGCACGAAAATAGGAGGTTTAACCTTGATTTACGAGAGAACTAGACACGACACTGAAACGAAATTAGTACGAAATGTAGCTGAACATACCCCTCATCGAGGCTGGGATTTTTACACAATTGGAGGGAAAGACGAAAATATACGTACCGTAGTCAAGCTGAGGCGAGCGACTTTTATTTATGTCCGATTATCGCGATACAGCGTTCACTTCCGCTCATACACAGTGGTTGCAATTAGCCACCGTTTTCAAACCGCTGTGAATAATTTAAGAAACGAGTGTGAAAAATCATCAATTATTAGAATTTCGGTCGCCGTTTTGGGAGCCATCTTGGATTTTGAGGTCCAAATTTCACCGTCAAGAGGAAGTGTGATCCAATGGTATTATTTGTCGCGAAACATAATCATTTCCCTATTTAAATTTTCCTCCCAGACTCAATGCCAACTCTGAAATTGTTCATGGTTGCCATTTTGATGATTTCATCTCATTTTCGTCGTTTCATTCTCTCGAATTCTTGAGTTTAAACAGCCATTGTTCACACACTATTCATATTGTTTCATATAGCCATGTTATTACGCCAACACGGAGCAAATATATTCACCTATATTCACTAAATCGCACATTAAAAACAATTTGACAAATTTTAGTGATTTATCAATTTTGGCAACCATTTTGGTCGCCATCTTGAATACAGGTGCACTGTTATGGTTGTAATGATATGGCAATCTATATGTTTAAACCTGTTGCAATGTTTGTCATAAAAAATTCAGCTATTTTCTGGCTAACACTTGGCTCGAATTACAAAATCGATATATGGAAAAATTTCATAGCATATTTATGAATTCAGATTTTGACGACATTTTGTGGGAATAAGACCCAAAGCATAACATATTATCCTGTTCAAATGGTTAGGTATTCAAATGTATCTAAAATTAAGTTGCTATTAGACACCGATTTCAAACAACCGTGAATATTTTAAGAGACATGCGTGAAAATTCATCATTTTTCCGAACTTCGGTCGCCATTTTGGCGGCCATCTTATTAAATGTGGTCGATTTTTCTGTCAACGTGAAGCCTGTTATCATAGTATCACAACAGTAGAGAAATATTATATTTCTTACCATAAATTCACTACTAGCTATTAATCAAACTGATTCAGTGCCTACTCTGAAATTTTGGATGGCAGCCATCTTGATGACGTCACAAATCCACCCAGTCGCGACCCCCAGGTGTCTAACATTTTTTTTCTGGTGCCCGAGATATCAAGCAACATCATGATCATAGTGGCTATATTTCTTCACAAAATGCACATGGGAGCCAAAAAATGGACATAAGAGCCTCTACTAATATATGAGAATGCATTGGCCTAAAAATGTATTATTTTTTATAATTGTTAAAAAACGTAGGGAAAAAATGATAAAAATAATTGTTAAAGGATGTGAGAAATATTGATTAAAAAACGATTAAAATTGTTAAAGAATGTAAGAAAAATTATAAAAATTGATAAATAATGTAAGAACAAATAATATAAAACGATAAATAATTGTCAAAAATTATAAAAAATAATAAAATTGTTAAACAATATAAGAAAATTGTTAAAAATTGTTAAAAATGTAAGAAAAAATTATAAAAATTTATAAAAATTGTTAATGAATTTAAGAAAAAGTTATACAAAATTTGTTATGCCAATGCATTCTCTTATATATGCGAGGCGACATATGGTCGACTCGCATATATATAAGAGAATGCATTGGCACAGGGTCTTCATTGTTGCGCCATCGAAGCTCCCGTCATGAAAGGGTTATAATAGTCTGGTCGATAAAAGGTTTGACCTAGAAAAAATTTGGACTAAGTTGGTTTTTATTCCATTTTGAAGAGGAATATTTCCTCTACAACATATCCAAAATCCGCTAAAATCCGCTTTGAGCAAACGTTTTTACAGAGATTTTTAAAAATGCTCATTTTTCGACCTTGCGAAGTACGTTTTTCTACAATATCCCCCATCGGCGACACCAGTACGCATTAATCCTCCATCCGATATATACCAGTTTGTGTACAAGAGTATAGGGGGCGAATAGAGTGACAAGGACAGAAAACAATGCAATCGCGGCGATGAAATGGCTGTCAAAATGGCCGCAACTACAATCCATCCTACGATGAAAGCAACATATTGGATAACCCCCTATAAGCGAAAATACACATTTGTAATTTACAAGAATGTTGTTATATATCTTTAAAGGTACACATATAATTAAAACAGATCTATCTGAATGATTTATCGATTACTGCTACGCACGTTAACCCAATGATTTACGTTCGGGTTTTCTTATTAGAATACATCCAACAGTCGGACCAAAAACAGTTATTTTGGGAATGCAACACACAAAGTAATATTTTGTCACACAGTGCGTGGTAGTTTCCTTTTGGAACGATGATTAATTATTGAATGTAAAGCAGAAACTGAAGAGCCCACCCTATCTGTGTAAATACTAGTTATATTTCCAGAATTTTCAACACTCTCCGTGACAATAAACCATACACGTATGTCGTAATGCTGATTATACTGTCAAGAAACACTTATCTCTTCAACAGAATAGTACCATATCTCACTAGATCGAAGAGACTGTACGTCGTACATTTTATTTAGTACTAATTTTCATGGTGCTCCCAAACCGGTTTCTTAGTAGACAATTATGTTCAAATTACTTAAATCGGCACTTTACAACATGAATATGTACCCCGCAATACACACTATTAGTTATCAGTATCTTGTTGTTTGAAATTATGTTACCATTGCCACCCACATACTTGCGCTAAATATCAGGTCATCAGCGTTTACAGTTATTAGTTCTGCGTTTACCATTCACTCAATGTTGCTATTTATGGTTTTGTATGCAGCAGATATGTGTAACATTAGGGAGAATGGGTAAACGCGGCGATGCGGTTGCAGAAAAGTCGTACGTTTCGCGTATATGTGGCCTTAGTGCATTTAAGTGCACATAATTTCCAGGTATAAAGACAGATAGATAAGATAGATAATTTATTGGCAAAAGTGCATTAAATATACAAGAATACAGGAAATACAAAAATAATCATAAATAGGATTGAATCGTCAAGTGCATAAGCTCAGTTACTTGCCCAGTTGAGGGTCAGCAAGATATGGATATATGACGATCCACATCATGCTGACTTCCAAATGGGGTGCACTCAGCCTGCATGGGGTTGGCATAACCTCGTGCGTGGCTGCCAACCCCATCATAATTTGTATTGTGTCAACTCCGGTTATGTCAACAATTAAATGTAATAGTTAGTATATATCAGACATATGTATATGCATATGCTCTTCTTTGACGGACCAGAGGGAGTGCATGTGGCATGTGGTCTAGCGGGTTTCTTAAATACAGACATTTATGTACATGTAAACCAAGGTTGCCCTCATTTTCAAAGAAACCCGCCAGGCCAGTTGGATGAGATCCAGTTAGAACACTAGAAAATTATATTGTCGAATGTGATGGAAGGTGCGGAGTCGTTGCACGATGCATACTGGTTTGAAGCGTCACACGTGTACTAAATAGCAAATCGCGATCAACAAATCTAGAACGAACTATACATGCTTGATATTAAGAGTTATGGTGACATCGTTAACGTACGCATTCTGGACATTATGGGTTATTACAAGTCACTGACGTGGGATATGAATCGATGAATTTACTGATCTTTTTTGTTTTAAATTGCATCGTGTCGGTTCCGATCGAAGTTCTTTGGATAGGTTATTCCAAACGGCGGGGAATTTAAATGTCGGGAATGAATCAAGGAACTTTATCCGCGATTTCGAGAATTTAAAGAGACCCTTCTGTCGGGTATTAGCTTTATTTATTTCAAAAAATGAATTAAAAGAATCTGGAAGACCACCGTTCCGCCACTCTTGCATAAACAGTGCAACGTTGAGTTCGTATAGATCTTGAACTTTTAAAATTTTATTTTTGCTAAATAAGGGATCCGTGTGTGAGTTATAGCGCTTATTGTTTATAATTCTAATAGTCTTCTTCTGAAGCAGAAACAGTCTATGAACATGTTTGCTGTGACCCCATACTTCAATGCCATACAGTAAACGACTTTGAACAATAGAGTAGTATAGAGTTCTAAGAGTTTGATATGGAAGCAGTTTCTTTACCGTATTCAGTGCGTAATTTGCATAGGCTATTTTGGAGCAGACTTTAGAGATATGAGCAGCATAACTGAGATTTTCATTGATACATTGATATGTGTTCCTTTCGGTATAAGTCGTGATGGGTCGAATAAGATATATCGTATTTTATTTGCGTTTAATGATAGACGGTTCGCACAGCACCACTGAAATAGTTTTTGCAGTTCAAAATTAACGTCGCACTCTAATTTTCTAACATCGACGCCCGATTCATACACTGTTGTATCGTCGGCAAACGAGACAAGATTCATTTTTGTTGAATTTCGAATATCGTTGGCATAGAGCAAAAAAAGTATGGGGCCCAATATGGATCCTTGAGGGACCCCAATAGTGATCGGAAGCATACAAGATTGGTTTCCTCTTAACGAAACATACTGTTTTCTATCCGATAAATAATTTCGAAACCAAAGATTTGCTATTCCTCTTATTCCATAATGATTTGGTTCTCTCAAAAGAATGTTGTGATCTATGGTATCGAATGCCTTTGATATGTCTAATAGCAGAGCCAATGTGAAGTCTTTTGATTTTTTGTTGTTTTCAGTACAAATATGTTCAAGTAAGTGGAGCACATGGTGAACAGTTGAATGGTGTTTTCTGAAACCGTATTGGTGTTCATTCAAAATATTGTGTTTATTAAGAAACTTAACAAGTCTTGTGTACATGTACATCGCTTTTTCTAGTAATTTCGAAAAGGATGGTAATATGCTAATCGGTCTGTAGTTATCTAGGAGTTGTTCACTTCCAGCTTTGTAAATCGGCACTACTTTAGCTATTTTCATATCAGTAGGTATAATACCAGTTTCAAAGGTTCTGTTTATAATATATGACAGAGGGTTGTCTACCTCGCAAGCGACAAATTTGACAAGTGAAATAGAAATTTGGTCATGCCCACTGCTCTGTTTGGTTTGTAGCGAATTAGACAACGTAATTATTTCGGCAGAAATTGTAGGGAACATACAAAAACTTTTAGAATAAGATCCACTTAGATATCTGGGGGTATCGCAGTTCTTGGTATGTTAGAGGATACACGATTTCCAATATCTGTAAAGTATCTATTAAACTCATCGGAAATTTCTTTAGCATCAATTACATTAACCCATTTATAGAAACAATGCTTGGTATAGACTGTATCTTATCTCGATTGAGAATTGAATTTATTATTTTCCATGATTTTTTAATATTATTTTTGTTTTCTTCCAAAATCCGTTTATAATACGAAGACTTACAAGCACGCTTTGTCTTGTTAAATATTTTACAGTAGTCTTTATAAATGTTCTTGTTTGCGGTTGTTGGTGATTTTAAGAATTTTTTATATAGATTTTCTTTCTTTATTGCTGATACTATCAGGCCATCTGTCATCCACTCGTGTTTTTTAATGTACCTTTTATTGCCGGATTGCGTAGCCAGTGGGAACGCCGACTCGTATGCACCTTTAAATTTGTCCATAAACTTTTCATATGCTAGGTTCGGGTCAGGCTCTTGCAAGACAGGGGAGAAATCAGATGCTAACATGTTTCTTTTGAAATAATCCATGTTTGTTTTGGAAAATTGTCTTTTTTAAATCGGTTCAGGCGAAGACCAGGAAACTTTACTTTCTTCGATATAGAATATACCGAAATGGCCAGATACATCCGTGATAATAATACCAGATTTTTTTTTTGTCGTAATTATTACTATATATATGATCAATTAATGTAGCAGAGTGTCCCGTAACTCTAGTGGGTTTTTAAATTACAGGTTGGAAACCATCGGAATACATATTATTGAGAAATTCGTTTGTCTTCATATGTGATTCTGCTTTCAATAGATTAATATTGAAGTCACCCAAAATCAAAGCTCTTTTTCCGGATGTTCGCAAACAATTTGTAAGTGTTTCCATTTTCTCTACAAAACTATTCAAGTCGGCTTTTGGTGCAGTGTTAGGTCGGTATACCGATCCACATAAAACACTCTTATTTTTTTCCATAAAAATTTCAACAACTATTGATTCAAACACCTGTGGAATAAATACAGCCAGATCATCCCTAATGGCAATTTTTAAATCATCTCTAATAAAGAAGCCAACACTACCCCTTCCATCGTCTTCGTTAGGTCTACATTTGTATATTAGGGGGTGATATCCAGGTATCTTATATGTCTCAGTATCTCGAATTCTAAAAATTTCTTGCAGAGCAATAATACTAAATTGTGTTCCACTTCCTCTCATTTGATATAGGAGATGCTTTAAGTCATCCAGATTTGCATTCAAGCTTTGGCAATTCAAACTAAATGCGGATATATTCGTCTGGTTTGGGAATTGGTTTTGAAATTCTACAGGAGTATAATAATTACAATTATCTTGAAGATTGGATGGGACACATTCGTTTTCCTCATCCGTTCCTAGTTGAGACAAAACATGATTTAAATTAAATTCGTCCTTGTTCTGGATCTCATCCAAAGTAATATCAGCTAACATAATGAACTAAAGCTCCCCCGACATGCCGTCTAATGTGGCAATATATATATAATTTCATCTTAACTTGGATGATTTCCTGTAATTGAGAGTTAATTGTCATAAATACTGGTTGATTTGGCTTATCGTCATAACCGGAGCGACTTAGAGTGTGGACATGTGAAATAATAGGCACTGATAGGGTATAAGCAATGAAGAAAATTATATGTGCGATCATCGTCGCGTATTTTGCAGAACCGAGAATTCACCAACAGTATACGGGGAGGCCATCAATAAAGTGTATCTAATTCGTATGTGATCGTATGGAAACTAAATCAAAAGAAGGGAAAGTAAATGTGTGCCATTATAAGATATGTATATAAGGTATGTATATAAGGAAGTGCCGAGACGCCCAATGCGATCGTGCATTTAGTTGGCTGAGATCATAACGCTCGAAAAAGAATAATCCAGAAACATTACACAGGAACCTCACTGCGTATATAAGTAAGTGTTGCGACGCAATTATAACAATAGCGATTAAAATAAAGGTAAGTAATTAAATTATCAATGAAATAATATAATACTATGAACAACGTCCATCATTTAATATGAAGCTACACATAATCAAAGAAGTAAAAAACAATTAGTTATTTCTCCTCCAACACAATAACGGTCGAGATCGAGAATAGAGTGACTGCCCTTAGATCGATGGAACGATTTCAATAAAAAAAAAAAAAATTGTGTGTGGGTGTGTGAGGATGTGAGGGTGTGTGTGTGTGTGTGACACTCGGGCCTTTGAAACGAAAGCGTTCGGCACTCATGCTTTTCAAACGAACTGACAAGTAATACGTTGGACCTAAAACCAAGGCAACGAACGTGATATAACTGAATTTACTTTCATTTCGATAGTGTGTTCCAAAATAACCCATTGAATGGTCATAGAAAATAGACAGTGGTCATTAAAACAGAAATAACACAAGGTTGAATCACATTATGTTATAATAACAAAAAACTGTCTAGATGTTAATATGGTTTTATCAAGACTGAACTCTGTTGGTTTGTGCTAGTTCAAAATGAACGAAACGCTGAACGTAGTAATACATTCAGTATCTCGTCCATTCTGAACTAGGTTTATACCAGTCTTATTACTCCATTTCTCGATCGTCACCACGCGCTGTTATTTTGTTCAAATCGTCCGTGGTGCGGAACTTTAAGATTTCGCCATTTTTCTTCTTGACGAAAAGCTTGGCATTGGAAATCCAAGCATATTCAATGGAGTCTGACTTGAAGGCACGGCTAAGTAACTGCTGATTCTTCCTAGTCGTGTCTTCCATAATGAACACTTTGCCAGACGTTACACCTGACACCTGGAATGTTTTCAAGTGGCGACGTGCCTTTACAATGTCGGACATCACGAACCGATTGTTAAAACACACCAAGATTGGTTGCTCTGTCATGTTAGTTGATTTTGCCACCCTGTGTGCGATGGAAATGTCACCATCTTTCACATTGATATGAAGCGCCTCTTTAACTAGCCAGATTACCTTCTCTGCACATTCCCGGGCTGTACGTCTCGCCCTCCTTACCCTTCAGACCCATAAATCTAAGGCTGCTTTTACGAGAGTATTGTTCTTTGTCATTGATGTTATTTGAGTTGTCATCTATTTTGGTTTCCATAGCATTCACCTTTGTTTTAACGTACAAATCCAACTCCTTTGCTTTGCATCCAAAATCATCCATTTTTTTGTTCAGTTCCACTTCCCTCATCTTCAGTTCAAGTTCCTTAGATTTTAAGTTGGTTTCTTTTTCTCCATTTCTTTTTTCAGCATCTTCTTGCCTCTTCTCTATGTCAACAAGCCTTTGCTCCCACTGATCCAATCTACTGTCAACTATTTTTGTTACTGTTTCTGCCAGGTCTTCCTTTGTAATCATTTTAGTTTTTATTTCATTTACGGTTTGATATAACTTCACTATGTATTCAGGGGGGTTTTCATTCTGTGTCCCCGTACTGCTCGTAGACTCTCTTTCTTCTGCCATTGTTAACTTCTTGTCAGGCTGGTCTGTGTCTTCATTGAATGACTTTTTTTTAGTCCTACCCATCCGTATTGTGCCAATTTGTTTTGTTTACGTCTACAGCACACTGTACACCTGTGGCTAAATTGGTGTGTACTATCACAAGCGTATACCACGAACGATTCACGATTAATTTAGGTCAGCTATTCGCGCAGTCTGGTATTGGCATTGGAGATACACTAAGGTCATTTGAAAATCCAATAAAAGTAAAAGTGTAGAGAACATGAAATGGTATATAAGAAATTTACTAGCCTCCCGTACGCGGTGGATCCATCAGTTCATCATAATACACGAGTTGAACAACAATAAATTCTTCATTTAAGTTAATTTAAAACATTTGTCGCCGAGGTGTTGAACGCGTGTTGACATTGTGTCCAAAGGAAGTAGATCCAGTCTCTGCCATAGAGTATGTAGGCAAATTGGGTTATGTTGAGAATTTATTGACGATAGTCTATTGTAATCCTTTGTATTTTGATAAATTGCGTTCATGGTATACCACCATGTATTTGTGTGATAAAAATGAAATATTCGTGTTTAATCACTTGACCGGAGGCAACTATATGACTACTATTTTAAGACACGGACAATAGGATCTACACATTTTACCTAGTACCATAAGAATAGCTCTCATACTGTTCTATAGTAGTGAATTTTGACAGACTGTGTGTTGTAGATTCAAAAATAAATGATTATCGGTCACATTCGTGAGACTGTTTTCATTACATATATTTCTGCTTCTAGAAAAGGTCACACAATGAGTACATCCCTATTAGATCACATTTAACTGTTTTAATACACATATATTACACGATTCAAGATCAACAGTACAGATAAGGTAGCAATACACGATTTCTGGCCATTTTCACCATTTTGACGGGGGTACTGTATTACAACCTTCTGCTGCACCATGGTCATTGATAAACAGAACATGAGTGTTTGTTTACAAGATACAGAAATGGTCAGAGGATAATTCGTCTGTCTTTTGGAAAAAATTGCATCATCACAAGTAGAATTATCTCCCCTAGACTGATTTTTTAAAATCTTCATTTTAGCCATTTTTTGATCGAAATTGGCCGTTTTCGGTCGCATAGCTAACCATGACAGAGCGAATGTCAGTCTATAATCACCTTATGAGCTGATAGACCCGAGATATATGTCAGATATATTGAAAAATAAAAAAAAGTTATCGTAGCAATTTTAAATTTTTTTCTCAGAAGTGCAGACGACTGTTTTCAAGGGAGAGAATTCGAGCTGTTTTCCGGTGGAGTACCACACAGAGCTGGCCGACATCAGATTCCAAAAACATACTTCGTATTCAAATATCATCCCATTTTGTATACTATGGTACCTTTATAAAATAATTAAACCATCAAACCATTACTCCCAGGTATAACAGAGGCTAAACTGACAGTTATAGCCCTTATATGCTTAAAATCATATTTTTCAGCCCTCCTACAACCCATTAAATCGTGTATTGCTACCTAAAACTGCGTTATTCTTCTATTTCTTGGCGCCCAAAAAGTCCACATTCAATCGTTTTATGAGACCTGGCTTTCGGTTGCTCTCTCGCGAGATACATTAGAGAGAATTCTTACATACTATTATCAATAGCTCCCCTTATACTCTGAAATCATTCTTCCTCGTATAATTCGACGGCCTGTTCGTTCTTGTATAACCAGCTATTCAATTTTCAGCAAATTGTAAATTTCATTCGATTTTGTCCATTTTGGCGGCCATTTTGGACAGACATTCTACCGATATGGTTTACGACTAAGAATTGTTTGTGTGGATTTTATTCTATTACTAATTTGGTATTTGTTGGCGCACCTACCACCGAAATTCAGGATTTTTCTATACCAACTGCCATCATGGACGCCATCTTGTATTGCAGAAAATGCTCAAAACGGATTTTAGCGGATTTTGGATATGTTATAGAGGATATATTCCTCTTCAAAATGGAATAGAAACCAACTTATTCCAAATTTGTTCTAGGTTGACCCTAAAATGTTAGTTTATCGACTATAACGGCAAATGGGGTGTATAGGCGTACATGGCCATTCTAAAGGTGGCTGGTCATATTATATATATATGCGTTTTCTTCCTAATTGTAATTCCTATGCTATTCAAACACCTCGTGTACAAAGAGTAAGCCACCATATCCTGTTATCAACACCATGCAACAATAGGTTTATTGGAACAGCGCAGATGGTGCACATTCACTTCCGTATCTAATAGAACGTTTTCTACATAATACGGAAAAGTATATATGGCTACAGAGTCCCAGCACCAACGAAGGGGTCGGATGAGGGTCTCCGTTGGGGGGGGGGGGGTGTTTCCGAGAAATTTCAACATAAACGATGGTGGTGGTGGTGGTGGTGGTTTATGGGACCATCATTTGAGCCATGGATTAGTACAAAATATACTCATGTGCTCTGTTAAGTATAAAAGGAGATTGTCCCATAAGTGGCCGGATTTAGTGTATGGTTCCCTTTTATTAATCTATGTACATGAAATTTTTTCAAAATTCTTTGCCAATTGGTAATTCAAGTTCTCTTTGGTGGAGGACTGGAGGTCACATGTGCTTATCGATACCACATGATTTGGAGATTCTGAAAACCTGGGTAATCTAAGTAATTGTCCATAATAATCTGAATATCATAATGTAGTTACACTGATTTATTAGTTTGTGATGCAGGCTAGCATGATTCTTCTGAACTGTGTGATTACATTAGAATATCAATAGTATTCCTTAAATAATTACAAAATTATGACTCTATCTTTAGCTGGTAAACAGGTGTCCCTGAAAAATCTTTGGATTTTTCCCAGGACTGAAGTGCATCTTACCAAGAGAAGAATACATATAGACTCTACTCCCACCCCAATGAAGATTACTCACAATCCTTTAAGAAATGGATGTTGATTTTCATATATTCCACACATAGAATTGTAAGAACAATTAGCATCTATACTCCATTGAATGCGACAAAATAGAGAGATATCCATTCCTTATATGTACACCCATTATTATATAATATAATTAATACAGTGTTAAACCTTTCATGGTGGCAGTTGTGCTGGTGCGGCATTAAAGATCATGTGCATTCTCTTTTATATGTTAATATTGCATGGGGCGCTTCGCATATAGAAGAGGATGCATGGCTTGCAATGTCAATATAAATATTGTTAGGCCAATGTATTATCTTATATATGCGAGGCTTTGGAAGACTCACATATATAAGAGAATGCAGTGGTACAGGGTAGCATTCATAGAATATAGTTATAATCAGTTGGGGCCTTTGCTAATGACTTACTTGTACATTCATATTTTTGTAAGCAGTTTCTCATATTCCACAATTCACAAAATGAGTCAGTCTTAACATATAATATATCTTTAACAGAATATGAGTAGTATATATATTCGCCTGATTTAACAAGTTGGTAACAACAGGCTGAAAAAAACTGATCAATTATATCAGATACCACCCTATTCTTTTGAGAATTGTTCCCTGACAAGGATTAGATTCAATAGATCTGATACAAGGGTATCACTCCTCAGATGATGAGGATGAAGATACAGAAACGATGTAATGTGAGGTTAGGGGGGGGGGGGGGGGCTTTGAGACATTCCTATATAATCATCCACATCTAAAGAATGTAGATTTGAAGTCATAAACGGTAACTAAACAAAAGGTACATACATGTTGTAAGCCAAAGTGACTTCGCATTCTTTACACAAAGAAAATGGAAACATTCTAAATAAAAGACACATTTATTCTGATACATATGAGCTGACAAGTGAAGGGGAACAGCGACAGGCATTGGTCACTGAGGATCCACATGTAAAGGACATAATAGTTGTTAAACTTATTCTGTATTGCACAGGAAAGGCCAATTGCAGGAGGATGTATTGCGGCTATGGGGCATGCCTTCCAGGTAAAATAAAACTGATTCTTTGATATCCAGTGAAATATATAATCTATTAACAGATATATTAAAAACTAATTTTTAACATGTTCCCCTTCACTTGTCAGCTCATATGTATCAGAATAAATGTGTCTTTTATTTAGAATGTTTCCATTTTCTTTGTGTAAAGAATGCGAAGTCACTTTGGCTTACAACATTTATGTACCTTTTGTTTAGTTACCGTTTATGACTTCAAATCTACATTCTTTAGATGTGGATGATTATATAGGAATGTCTCAAAGCCCCCCCCCCCCCTAACCTCACATTGCATCGTTTCTGTATCTTCATCCTCATCATCTGAGGAGTGATACCCTTGTATCAGATCTATTGAATCTAATCCTTGTCAGGGAACAAATAGGATATTGGCATTATTTTTTTATCTCAATATTATTAGATAATTTCTTAAAGTTTCGAGATAACTTCTCATCGTCTCATAACTGAATACTGATCTGGAATGAACTGATAATGGACTAATTGGAATCTGGGACCAAACTATCAGATGCCTAATAATAGTGTCAGCACGATTATAATTTTTTGAGAAAATTCACAAATTCACAAATTCCCAACAATCACTATCATTTGTCATTGAGACATACAGTGAAAATGCCATTACTATTAATAATTTCAGCCAAAATCCAAACTGATCACCAGTCTATTATTGGGTCATTATGATTATTAGGCACCTGAGATTATTTGGCCTTATATAACCTACTAGCCGATGAGCCCGACGTTGTCCGGGCTATTCAAAAACCAAATTTCAAGTCGATAGCTCTACCCGTTTCCGAGATCTGGTCTGCGCATGCGCGAAGCTGGCGTCGCACGGGCTCGGCGACCCGATAAAATTCGTATCCGGGGCAAGATACATTCACATAGCAAATTTCAAGTCGATAGCTCCCCCCGTTTCCGAGATCTCGTCTGCGCATGCGCGAAGCGGGCGCCGCACAGGCTCGCCAATACGACAACGACGACCGCCTGGTCAAACTACACACACGTACCAAGTTTCGTCCCGATCGGTCGAGAATCGTAGATTTGTATAAAGGACAGACAGACAGACAGACAGACAAACAGAGGTCTTCAAAATATATATGAAACTAGCCGATGAGCCCGACGTTGTCCGGGCTATTCAGAAACCAAATTTCAAGTCGATAGCTCCACCCGTTTCCGAGATCTGGTCTGCACATGCACGAAGCTGGCGTCGCACGGGCTCGGCGACCCGATAAAATTCGTATCCGGGGCAAGATACATTCACATACCAAATTTCAAGTCGATAGCTCCACCCGTTTCCGAGATCTCGTCTGCGCATGCGCTGCACGGGTGTCGCACGGGCTCGCCAATACGACAATGACGACCGCCTAGTCAAAACTACACACACGTACCAAGTTTCGTCCCGATCGGTCGAGAATTGTAGATTTGTATAAATGACATACATACATATATACAGACAGACAGACATACAGACAGAGGTCTTCAAAATATATATGAGACTAGCCGATGAGCCCGACGTTGTCCGGGCTATTCAAAAACCAAATTTCAAGTCGATAGCTCCACCCGTTTCCGAGATCTGGTCTGCGCATTCGCGAAGGGCAAGATACCTTCACATACCAAATTTCAAGTCGATAGCTCCACCCGTTTCCGAGATCTGGTCTGCGCATGCGCGAAGCTGGCGTCGCACGGGCTCGGCGATCCGATAAAATTCGTATCCGGGGCAAGATACATTCACATAGCAAATTTCAAGTCGATAGCTCCACGCGTTTCCGAGATCTCGTCTGCGCATGCGCGAAGCTGGCGTCGCACGGGCTCGGCGACCCGATAAAATTCGTATCCGGGGCAAGATACATTCAAATACCAAATTTCAAGTGGATAGCTCCACCCGTTTCCGAGATCTGGTCTGCGCATGCGCGAAGCTGGCGTCGCACGGGCTCGGCGACCCGATAAAATTCGTATCCGCGGGGCAAGATACATTCACATACCAAATTTCAAGTCGATAGCTCCACCCGTTTCCGAGATCTCGTCTGCGCAAAGTGCGCATGCGCTGCACGGGCGTCGCACGGGCTCGCCAATACGACAACGACGACCGCCTGGTCAAACTACACACACGTACCAAGTTTCGTCCCGATCGGTCGAGAATCGTAGATTTGTATAAATGACAGACAAACAAACATACAGACAAACAGAGGTCTTCAAAATATCTATGAGACTAGCCGATGAGCCCGACGTTGTCCGGGCTATTCAAAAACCAAATTTCAAGTCGATAGCTCCACCCGTTTCCGAGATCTGGTCTGCGCATGCGCGAAGTTGGCGTCGCACGGGCTCGGCGACCCGATAAAATTCGTATCCGGGGCAAGATACATTCACATAGCAAATTTCAAGTCGATAGCTCCACCCGTTTCCGAGATCTGGTCTGCGCATGCGCGAAGCGGGCGCCGCACGGGCTCGCCAATACGACAACGTCCACCGCCTGGTCAAACTACACACACGTACCAAGTTTCGTCCTGGGGTCAATACTATGAACAATTTTATACCTGTAAATACAAATTGTATTTATTAATTTGTAATTACAAATTTGTGTTAACTATCACAGTGGTTTTATAGTACAGGGAAAATTTAGCCGTATTATTGTAATACCTTAGACTGGGCGAGAGGTGAAACCCCTAAAAGGCAGCTGTAAAACTTAGAAAAAAATAACTCCCCATTCTGCTCCCATGCACCTGTTATCAGTGTTATCTGAATGCCAGTTCAAATTAGACGGACATGTATATAGTGCTAAAATAACTGACAACAATTTATATGGGGAAGTTACAATGCTTGCTATCATATTGTGATTAGTGAGAACGCCGGTACTATGAAACGATGAGCTAACAGAATCTCGCAAATTTCTAAAGATCTACTGTTGATTATTGTAGATTGCTTACGGACAACCCTTTGCCTGTGAGTGATTAACAATATATTGAATCACGGCGGGCCAAAGTTACAAAAGAAATAACCAATCATAAGTTGAGAGGTGAACGCTTATCAGAGCTATCCAATCGGTTCACGGATTGCTAAGTTGATGACCACTTGTCTGCGCAAGTTAACAATTAAACGGTTCGTTTGTAGTGTGTGTATGTAAGTACAAGTCAGTGTAATAACGAGTACTACAAACAATTTGGTATCATTGTTTTTACAAATTACAAATTTACAACCATTCAGTTTGGGAAAATAAAATATTATTTTGATGGTATAGCATTATATATATTGTGACCATCCTATTATTTCAAACTGATCCGCTACTGTTATCATAACACATCGAGGCAGTAACGTAGCTCCATTTTATCGGGAGGGGGTGTATCGAAGCAGGGACGTGCTACTGGTCTCGGTTATAGGAGTGGTGCGGTAGAGTGCCAGTCGGTAGAATGCCATGCAGGTGCATTACACCGTTACAGGCCGCCTAGCGCTGACGAAGCTGGTTCTAACCCCGTCATATGGAGGGTGACCGGAATCGTGTATCTGGGCAAGTTTGTCAGTTGCTTTCCGGGGGTCTGTGGTTTCTACACGCAGTGGGACGATTACTCGCTGAAATCAAGCCTATGCGTGGTCTTTCCTCCACCCGTAAAATTGACAACGTCGTATGTGGCCTAGCGGCTAGAACGACGATAAACCCTAATAAACCAAACCAAACCAATAGGAGTGTCATTTTATAATTTCAAACTGCTCCGATATCTTATAATATATCTAGATAGGGACGTGGCTATATGGGCTCAGTTTGGCGACGGGGTGTCCATCCTATAATTTCCATATGCACCTTTTGAACAAAAAAATGCCTAGAAATTCCACATAACGATGGAATCGTATATCAAGGGAAAGTATTTTAATTTTTCTACGCTGATAACAAAACTTAGTCAATATGACTAACATAATTATGTTAGTCAAACGTTTTTCCTCAGGATGAATGACTTAGTTCAGCCAACATGACTGAGGCATAACATTAATCAAAATTACTAGGGTGATGAACTTATATGCTCTGGTTTAAGGATGTGAAAATCGACAATTTATGTTTGACACCCTATATAGACATTCTAGACAAGTTCTTAACGTTGTAACTTTCAATAAATTGGGTAATTTCAGTAGTTACAAGGAACACATACTGCTACATCACATCCAAGCTGACACCCCATAAGGTTTGACAATTTCTAAATATAGGCCATTTCAATCCAAACTTTTGACCAAAGGAGGTAAATATGCAAATGTTGGTCTAAAACAAAACATACCCCCTAATAAATTGTTGGAAAAAAACAAAATAACAGAACAAGTTCAACCTATTGTTGTTGTAAAATTTCCAATTCATGTTGTTTCAGGTATCACATTTGCAGCTGTTGAACGTGTTGATAAAATGTTTGGAGCGAGAAACATAACCCAACCCCCTTGTCGCGACGTCCCTGTGGGTTGTACTTGAAATTTCCAGCTGACAAAATATTTTCACGAGGGGGTGAATCGACCCCTTGTCGCCACGTCCCTGCGTATCATAGATATATATATTATATTATCCGGGTTAAGGGTGCGAAAACTGAAAAATTATGTTTCATAGTAGTCGAACATTCTTTGTGATTGGAGATATTTGTAAATACAAAGAACACGTACTATTTGTGATTTATGTTTGTAATCGTAGGTTCATAGTATTGGCGGAATGATAAATTGTTATTTCTTACAAACAATTGTAGATTCTTACAAAGAAAAAGTTTCATAGTATTGACCCCAGATCAGTCGAGAATCGAAGACTTGTATAAATGACAAACAAACATACAGACAAACATGCAAACATACAGACAGAGGTCTTCAATATATATATGAGATTTGGTGAGCATAGCCGATAGGGAAAATAAAAAAGATGAGAGATGTTCTCCCTGTAAAACACCAGTTGTGTTTATGTATGTGTGTGATATCTCATTTCAGATTTTAATTGCTGATTTGACACTATTATACATATTTCTTATAAATTGGAAACATCGACCATTTATTCCTGAGGTCACTAATTTTTGCCAAAGACCGCGGCGCGCCATATTGTATCAAAGGTTTGTTTCAAATCAACGAATGCGCAAAATAGTTTCTCGCCATTTTGAATGTATATGCTACTCAGTAGTTGTAACGCTAATATGTGATCAACGGTCGAGAAACTCTTTCTAAACCCAGCCTGGTTGTTATTTATCAAATAGTACAGTCAACAAATTTATTCAATCGTTTGTTCAATATGTTCCCAGGCAACAAAGAATAGACATTGGCCTATAATTGTATGGCAAAGTAGGATTGCCTTTATTTTTTATAGAGCGGGATGACTGTACAAACTAGCCAGTCATCTGGAATCATACCTGTATTAAATATATTGAACCACTTACGATAAACCAGTAACAATCATTTTAATAGTGTGTTTTATATGCTCGATGCGTGGTGCCCAACCCCAACTAATGGGGAAAGACCTGTCGAACAGGATGCGTCAACAACTCCATAGCATACACCCGGACCATGGCTCAGTGGAGCTATTCGAACCTCCCTTCGTTTTCCAGAATAGAATATAATATAGTTGCCCAGGGCACCCACATTGCGGTCGTTAAATCACCAGCGTAATATCCCATAGTGCAATGCTTGGTACTGTTTGTGTTTCTTTTTCATGTTCGCGAAGGTATTAAATAAATTCAACTCGAAAGGTATATATAATATGTTGTATATTGGTGCCGGACTTTCTGTGAAAATGCATGTGTATGGAATGAGTAACCGTCTGTTTTATTCCGTTCTTTGCTAAATGGATGACCACGCGCAATAATAATCACGAACACTCTACATTCGCACAATGGACCCCCATCGGTATCAGTACGTTTCGCCATACGATTTACATGAACGCTGCCGATATTCATAAACCAATAACTGAAGTCGACTCTTTACTGTTAATAAATAAGAAACATCAAGTGTTACATAACGTATATAAATTTATCGTTCACATGAACATAGCTATCCAGCAACAGACCACTTAACAGTGGACCCCCCCCCCCCCCGGTCAGACAATGGTGTATATCACCATGTATTAATTGTCTCTAGCGTTAAACAAAATCTAAACCGTTCTGTATAAAATACAGAACGATCCCCTCCTTATTGTCAACTAATTTGGAACGTGCGTCACTACCCTAATTGGTTTGATTAACAAATTCATTCCTCCTCCTAAATTTACAGAGCACAACATTAAGTCGGACGAATAAGGAATCCACGGTGTGTAGAAGGAGCGATAACTCTATTGACTGCATAACAAAATATTTTAAAGGGACCTGACACATTCGCAGTTGTTCATGAGGTGCAAACAAACATAGAAGTCTATCGGCACTGAACTGTAGAGTATGTAGAGTTATCTGATAAATTGCTGATGTCTGGTGTTACATGTATACTTGGAAATACTTATTTCACAGACTTTTATAAACTTTATTTTATTTCGTTTGAATCCACGTCGAATGGCATGGTGTCCCTTTAACTAAACTTACTATATATGGTGATACCTCGCTCATCGATAAATTAAGTCAATTGCATGCAATGCCCCTTTTCGATCAGAAACATACCGTATATATACACCAGTGGGAGTGACCCCTACCAAATTCCTTTTTCACCCGGGGTAAATATTTCATTGTGAAATCTGAATTAGAGAAATTTTACGTGTGTGATTATATATTGATGAATTTACTCTAAAAATGTGGTCTCTCTCTCCTTGTTCTTTATAAAGCAGCATATATGTAGTATAAAACGATGAAGTCGGAAAAATAATTTATCTGAAGTTTTCCCATTATACCAGAAATTGTATTGATATTATGATTATACCAGCAAAATGTGTTGACCATATCTAATAATAAAGTGGATCAATCTGCTTGTTACTGAAATTATCAATAATAACCCTGTCGTGATGAAATGAAAATTGGTCATCTGCATATCTTTTGTTAATTACTTGTAAGTCGAAGTTATATATACTAACACTTAAAGGAGAGAGAATCCACTTTCGTTTTGTAACCTCGTAACAATTATGTATATATTACCTATTTCAATGTATACCCCGCCTGTTATATTATGTATTATATTCTCAAACACTGTTTTTACAGTTAAATGGGAAATAAACATATTGAATTGAGTTATTGGTTGACGAACATCAGAAACGACTACCAACTCAAGCCGATCGTGTGCCCGCGCTCGATGCGTGTTATTATTGGGCGACTGTTGTTGGAATTTGAACGATATATACATGTATACTTATAATTGTTTTGAGAGTTTGGAAAAGTTGTTCGAATGACTGATTCTATTAAAATGTATATACTGGTATAGTGATTATAAGGAATGCGTTGCAGATCGATTGGGTCATTAGTTTTGACCGGAAGAGTAACTAAAGAAAGTTCATGTGCTGTTAACTTGAACGGTGCCTAACAAAAAATTGTCCCAACACAATATGTGCCTTTATACATTTCCGAAAGTCATGTCACTGGTAAGAAAGTAGGCCAGGTCATGGCAGAGTCCGCTCGTCCATGTCCTGGATCGAGAGCATGAGCGAGTGCGTGTATTATATCTTTTCTCTTTTGTTATTCTTTGTTCACAATAAAAAAAATTAAACAAAAACAAAACAATAAACAAAGTTCATGTGAATCACGGGATTCCCCCACTTTGTTATCTTATTCTGCCGGTCAAAATCCAATTACCCCAATCGATTTGCAAGACATTTGTTAAATACACGAAAACATTGGAATGGTCTATAGTTATTAACCCTGAGGGATGTTCAGGAAATATAAGCAGACGGCAGATAACACCAATTGGGAAGAATTCCTGTTGATTGGTGGGAAATGTTCGGATAATATTTAATTCTACGGCCGTTTGTTGAACGTATTGTTACGTATTATTCCGTTGTTGTATTCTTTTCGGCAGTTTGTCCCCTTGAGCTTTCATGAGATAAAAACTAAACCAAACAACACAGCGCGGCTCTGTATATTTATCCGCACATGTCCTAAGGGAAACTATAGGCGCTTTGAGCTAGACTAGGGATTAAGCGCCATACAAATTCCATATTATTATTACTCGCCAATGAGTATTTAGTAAATACGGGATAAACTGTCTTATACATAGAAGCAAATGTAATTTTTGAGACAGTGCAATTTTTTTTAGATTGGGTGGGATTCGAACCCCGGCCCAGACGCCGAGCGCGCTTTGCGACTCAAAGTCCGAAGTCAGAAATGTTATACCTATCCTGAGGTATAAGGGACCATGTACGTTTAGTTTAGAATGCCGGATCCCGATTATACCTTTTCATTCGGGAGTCTTCTGAGCAATCAACTTCCTAGTGCTTAAATGTATCCCTTTCTTTACTTTATATATATATTATTCATTGGTGAGTATATATCATTGCGTGCCATGGGACTGGGAGTGTTGCAGACACCCCCAAACCTTTTGAAAGCTCAAACTTCGGGAAAATATATCATATTCTGGTAAATTGAATAGTATATATATAAGGGTTAAATTGTGGCAAATTACAATATTTTCACATTTCTGCCCGAAATATACATATTGAAGGTTAATTTGAATCTATGTTGTTATATTTGTGTGTATACAAGGCATATTCTACAAAAACTGTGTTGCAACCATGCATGCATGAATATATTATGTAAGCAAAATCGGACAAAAAATCTCAGCCGGCCCCCTATAACATTTATACTTTTATAAGAAATTGGAGAATCCATTTAGTAACTAAATATAAAAGATATACGTGTCCTTGTGAAACAGCAGACTGATAGTATGAACAAAATGGATCGATTGTCTTTCGAAAAAACTGATCTGAATTCGGAAGTCAACATTCTTCACAACTGATACTCAGGGTCAATAATAGATCCGCTCCCAACTGATGCATCAGAACTTGGCGGAATTCAGTTCCATTGAAATAGCTTCTTAAACGGACAACGACTTGACTCGTTCGTCTCCACAATTATGTTTACATAATTTGGTAACCTAAACATACCTACTCGGAAGATTTCCGACCAAAATAGTCGATATCGCTATAAAAAAAAACACCCGATCCGTATAGCATTATATGATATAAATAATTAATTGTGTACAGTATACGCCCATCCAGCCCATCATTACGATATATACACATTATATTACTGATCTGACCACGGGCACAACAGGATGATTATATTATTGACGAAATAACGGATATATTCAGAAATGAAACACAAATTAAAAAAAAACATTACAAGAAACAAAAGTTTCTTATAGATTTTGTTTTTATCGAAGAATTGATATTGACTACATAACGGAGATATTCAGAACTGAAATGTTGTTTTTTTTTTAATAAAGAGCGTATTTTTAAAGAAGTGATTTTAAATTTCATCTGTAAACCATGGGAGAGCTGTCATCACAATCCAACTTTTATGAAACTGCATAATTTTGATGATTAAAATGAAGAGCAACCTGCGCGTAAATTTAAAATAGTTTCTAATTGTTCAATATGTATTATTTCTCGTATTAAATGTGTTTACATGATTTTGGGAAGAATGATACGTTTTCGGGAAGTTGCGCACTAATCTGTTTCCTATTACGGAACTTCAAATGACGTTAAGTGTTAAGTGGCCGGATATTACCTACCGCATATACGTTATAGGTACGAACTACTATCAGAGATGCCGCAAATGATTATTATAACCATGGTTCGCACTAAATGGAGTATGGAACAAATTGACAAACGGCTGAGATTGGGAAGAATGTCCCACGCAGAAATCTCGAATTGGTTTCCAACGAAGGCTTGATATTCATTCACCTCAATCGAGTCATGCTGACCTAAATACAACCCTCTCATTATTCTACGACTTTACACACCAAATACATATTGTGTACAAATAGTGTCGGTGTCATGTGTGCATATTCCTAGAGATGGATACATGTGTCTACACACAAAATAAGTATTTCCAAAGTTATTCTGAATGTTCTTTACATAAATGTGAATTAAATTGCAATAGTCTTGTTCCTTCATCTCTCCAGAAGAGAAAACTGGGCCCTGTTTCATGAAAGCAACTTATGACATAGTTGGGACTTAAGATGGTCATAAGTTCAAACTTCAGTCATAAGTGCGTTTCACGAACAAAGTCTTAACTTAAGATTGTCTTAACTTCGGTCTTAACTTTAAGACTGCTGTGGGGTGTCATAAGATAATCTTAAAGTTAAGACCCACGTGATAAGTGGCATATCGACCACAAGTATGGCGGCCTATGTTATTTTACAATTACGGAGATATCTGTACATTGTCTGGGTGGGCAATTCGTCGTCTGGTATACAGGGTCGTGGCTACAGAGTGAGAGGGGGTGATCGCCTCGAAATGTCCAACTACACCCCCTTAAACAACACCAAATTCTCTTTGGGTTTAAACATTCCAACTGGTACCTCAAACTTACCAAAACCAAAGTTTGGAGAGGGCAACACCCCACCGTATAACCATAGGGTTAGTTTGGTAAAAACAATTCAGAGCACAGGCTTATCATCAGGGACGTGGCGAATGGGGTTTGTGTGTTGTGTACCCCCCCCCCCCCCACCACACACACAAACACACACACACACATACTTTGGTCAAAATGTTTAGCAATTGGAAATTTCATGCCTGACAACAACATTAAAGGCACGTGAGGCCTTAGTTGTCGAAAATATTCATATTTGTTCCAATCACCGTACACAGAAAAACATTAAAACGCATACAGTTTCGTTCATATATACCATGACCCATCGCGTAAACAGCATGTTATCATACAGATTTACTATATTTTACCTAAGCAAGAGCCTGATTGTGTTACAGAAGACAACACAATGCTGCTGGCTAATCGCACACAAATGGCATAAACGCTCTTTATTCGTTCCATATTAGGAATTCACCAACAAAGAACGCTCTTTATGTTTACCATCATAATATAAACAAACACCAGAAAAGTAACTTTTTATGCTTTTGTTTACATAACAATGGTCAAACATATGACAATAACATACTGTTTATGCGATTTTCCTTATTTGTATACGGACAAAGTCTGTCTACATTTTGTTGTTCTTTCTGTTTGTGGCGGTTTTTGACGGGTGGAGATATTTTCACAGGATACCCACCGCCAAGGCCAACCGTGTCTTTAATCGTACACTATATATAGGTTTCAATTGTTTGAATTTCTAACTAGTAAAGGAATGTGTTGTTTTAGACAAACAGCAGCAACCGAAAATCACCAACTTTAGGGGCGTCAGGTTAGAAATTTCGAACTGTTGGAATCTTTGAGATACCAATTGGAAAGTTTAAATCCAACGGGTGGGGTGGACATGGCATTTCGCGAACATGGAAGTTTGGCCTGGTTCAATTAAGGGGCGGGTGCAGTTGGAAATTGCACGATGTACCCCCCCCACAGAGACCAACTAGCCACCCCCGAGCCTCGTCGAATGTAGGATATAGTCAATTATCAGATGTGTATGTGACCTATAGATAATATATATTATAAAATTGTATTACCCACGAATTAAACTTTTGATAAGAATTATGGCCTAGCTCAAAGCTCACAATCTCCTCTATGTTATTCCATATGTGTTTGTGGAGATGGGGTAAAATGAGATCAATTAATGTATTGATTCTTTCCGCTTTCCAAATTTCCATCGGCTGTTTACAAAGCAGATATGTCATATAGGAAATGTAACACAAACGCTCTTTATCAAAATATGTTTTAGAAATAGTGACAATTTTCTATAGAGAATATTATTTTTATTGAGTTTATGCCCAAGCCCATATGTCGTGATTTTCAAGGCTGTCCAAATTTTTGTCATGTTTTTTTGTGCAGGGGTTGGATGACCGTTGTACAGCATACTGTATATATGATATACACACCCGTAACGATGAATCCCCTCAATACGAGTGTGCTAATGAAAACGTAGTTATATATATATATATATATATATCCATGGTATGACAACCGCATAAAACATCTGCATAAAAATAATAATAAAAATTACTCTAACAAATATTGTTCATTTCCCTTTGAATCGAAAAACATGTACTCATGTTCGAATTCACATCGTGGAACTCATACAAGTCTAAGATCCATATGCGAATATAAGGCCACTGACTATAGACACTAAGGTACATGCGATGATTCGCCCACCCACCCCAGCCGCTATCCAGCATCCATGTCACACAATAATGTCAACTCGGACTCGGCTCTTTCTCGATAACCTCTCAATGCCGTACATAAAGATTGCACAATCCCACATTTTTTTGTTCCGGACTGTAGAAAATTGTCGATAACCAGTCTAAATGAGCGGGAACTTATCTTACTACTTAAGTAGGACTTAATCTTGTTTTGTGAAACGCGTTCTTGAAACGGAAAAGTTACATCATAAGAGCCACCTTAGATCTTAGATTAAGTCCATCTAAAGATAATCTTATGACCTTGCTTCATGAAACAGGCCTCAGGACAACATAAAATCACGTTTATCACTCCCTGATCGTGGTAAAATGGTCGGTTGTGCAAAGGGCATATACGTAGAAATTAAATAATATATATTAAAAATAATAATTATTGCCCGCCAAACCATAATATTTTCGCTTCCGTTACAAGAAACATCACATTTTGTTTTTAGTCCTTGGTGGTTCCGCAATTCACGGATAGAGTTATGACTACATTTAGCTAGTCTTAGTTGTAAATTCATGTGGTGCCAAAAAACATCACTTCCCAAATATAATGACGACGATTATAATACTGTAGATTGTCTACAGTAATTTATGGATGATCTACAATGTTCTAAGTTTCATTATTAATAACTCTCCAATGATAAGATTTCACTTCTCAAAACAATTGTTATATTAACAGTACTGATACAGTCAGGTTGGCATTTCTGATCAATGTCTAATTAGTCAAATGAGATTCTAAAGTTTGTAAAATATCTTGAAATTAAACATTAGAAAAGGTCACAGCATTGACAAATATTCTAATAATATTTCGACTAAAAGTTTCGAACTTGTTTCGTGATTACCAATTATTATAATTATTATTAACAGTTCTGTTTATATAACAATCGTTTTGATATGCAAAATTTGGTTAAATTTCAATAATTGATTAGCACCACGGTTTATCTATTTGGAGGTGTGATCTTTTAACCCATATATACTGTTTACCTAAAAATGGAGTAGGTTTTCCCTCCGTGAATGGCCAAATTTGACCCCTACATGGACATAATTATATCTACCCCCGCAGATGGTAAAATATCCCCCAATATTTGTCCAATATATTGTTAAAGTTACCCCTGTACGTAGTTACAATTTTCACCTACCAGAAGGTTTGGCAAGAATTACCCCCAAGAAGTGGCAACACCGTTTCTTATCTACCAATCATTATATATGTCGTTTTGACCAAATGTGTCTTTCTGTGGCATATATAGTACGTATGAAAGTATTACACGTATTAATCGACCAATTTTGACAGACTATGTCAATAGTAATAATTTGATAGAAGTTCCACAGAGAAAAGGATACAACTCGCCATAACATTGTTAGTCTGATAATTACGATTTTCGCGTTTTATGTAATTGCAATAATATTTTTGCTCACATAATATAAATTTAAAATAGTATGATTTTTATCGATATGAATTTGTATAAGTTATATTCCACTATTGCAATTATAAATATGTATATAAATATCTATCCTTCAAGGAGAAAATAAAACATTTCAACTTTTAAATATTTGTTTAATTTTGTGGCATTACAGTTATCACAATACTTCGATAAATTACACATGTGGACTATGAAAATCAATTTAAGAGCAGTGTATAGTGACTTTCCGCATAATTGCTTTTTATACTATATAATTGTTATCCCACCTCAGAAATAAACATGCAAGTCATCGCTCTGTATATTTGTGTAGCTATATATTGCCGTTGGAGCATTTAGCGTGAACCAATATACCAATAAAACACACTCAAACTAGATTCATTTCTTAATTGAATAAAAAGTAAAGGAAAAATAAATCATAATGTACTATAATTCGTCTTAAATCACACAACATCACCCATATAGCATGTGATATTTTATAGATGAAATTACGAATAATAAGACGGAAAATGTGATAGAAATATTCGTTCGGCCTCCGTCGTTTGATGACATTTTCATTATCTTAATTGTTCAAGCCTCGCTCGAGTACGAAAGCAACAACATTAATGCATTTCGCTTGAGGCACAAGAAGAGTTATGCATGGAAAACGTCACGATGAACCCTCTGGGGACTATGGTTGGGAGATTTACGACGCCGGATACCCGATTATGTTCTTTTCGCATGAATTAAAGTATATATGTACATGGATAAATTAAAGAGCTTTATGATTATTTAATGTGCAAATACAACTCAAACACGGACACGCGTGGGTTGCCGTGTGCTGCATGTGTATTACAAGTTCACATCGCTGAAAAACAATTGTGGAAGAAGCGAAAATGCTTGCAAGTGAAGCCGATTATAGAAAACAATGACATTTATTTCTGTGTTCGAATAGAAATATCACAGATGTGCCGCTTGTACTGCACTTTTCTCATCACTACACGGGATCTAAGTTCCCTTTCTGTCGATAACACTATCACCCCCTCCCCCGGTGCTACAAAAGAACCTATGCTTTTGTGTTAACACACATTTAGAGAGCGTGAATATTCCACAATTTATGTATTCATATCCCATTTTAACAAGAAAATACTGACTATCTTTGAAACAAATAATATATTCAAATAGACGTCGAATAGATCATTATTAATTGATCACAAATTCTTGCATTCGAACGGCGAGTAAAACATTTTGTGTTTATAACTGGACTTGGTATTGGTTAGGGATCCTGCTCGCAGTGGTTGTAATCTAGCTATGACATGGTAACGACTGCATGCAGGTGGTCTTGTGTCTATTGGAATTATAGGAATCAGGGAGCTAAATGTGTTCTAGAGTCGGGGGGGGGGGGCGAGTACACCGTGGAATGCTAAAGGTGAAGGTAACTGAAGAATGACCTTCACCTGATACATGCGACACGTTATTAAAGGATGACATCGCGTTTATTTGATTTGTACATAATATCTAAATAATTTAAACTGGTGAATGAATGGGGGAATGGATTTTTGTGAGCGGGAAATTTATTTAACTAGCTGCTGTAGTCCTGGGTTTTTCCAGATCAAATTTGGCTGTGAGATAACCCTGTCGTAGACTTGGGGATTTATTTAAAAAGTAAACATATGACCTATGATTTTTCTTGCATTTTCGTGATCAACTGGTGTCAATCTAGCTGGGTAAACATCACTGGTATGGCCTGCAGGCTTCAATTCAGTGAATGTGGCCGAAACGTTAACACAGTCGCCTATGGGAAACCATTTAGTTCAGTGATTCCTATAAGGAAAATTTGAATTTTACGAAAATTCACGTCTCGCCATGATAAGTTGTTAATTCCATATTTTCTTATTTTCAAATGATAATGACCACATTTCGGACATATTTAAAGAAGAAACCCATGGATTCGTCTGTAGATAGTAAAGAAAGTGATAAATCTGGGAATTTTGCATGGACATCAGGTACCATTAGGGGGTCAGGGGGTCTAAAGCCCCCCCCCCACAATTTTGAGGAGTGTTAGCCCCCCCCCCCCCCATTGGGAAAAGGTGACAGTTGACCCAATTAAGCTTTTACGACACCCAGTAGTCTTAACGGGGACCGTAGGCCCACCCGAAGGGGTGATGGCATCACCACTAGAGTTACTGTCGCGCAAAATTGCCATGGCAGGTTTCTTAAACAGACAGTATTCCCTGCCATCTGGTAAAATTTCATGTCTGAGGCTGTGTCTGATGTTTTATGATTATGTTTAGATATTTAAATTGACTTATGGTTGCTTTATATTGCTATTAAAGTATTTTTTATTTTAATTTTCTGTTAATTTTGGTAAATGTTTATTATAAATTGCCAAATTCTGCATGAAAAGTGTTTAAAATTGGACAAGATATCCCTCTCAAAATGTATATTAACATTTCCTCTTCAATTTAGTAATATTATGGTATATAAGGGCATACTTCAGTTATACGAGATGCATCAGCTAGTAAAATTGAAAAAAAAAAATCTTAATTTTTTGGCTTTATTTTGAGGATTGACACTAATTTTCAGGATGCCTCATATTGGAAAAATAAACCACTACTGCTCGATATAATCCATTTTTGATTTCAGTAAGGACTATATTTTGATAAAATACTATAAGAAACGCTGTGTTTCACACATGTACATATATATAGGAATCAGGGAGCTAAATGTGTTGTCACAAACAAACAAACAGGTAGTAACAATTCAGTTCAACTGATGCGTGGACTGCCCAACAGTGACCCATTATTATGGGTTACTGTTGGACAGTCTATGCCCCAGACGGCTGACAATGATAATAATAAGATAGTAAAATTTAAACAAAAACAAGATCTAACTGGGAAAAGAACATTATGAAAAAGCAATAAAGACACCACCACATGTGTATGACAAAGATGGGGAAATGGCTAATATAAGCATCACACTTTCTGCCAAATCCCATTCTCTAAAATAATTGTCTTTATGTATATTATACAACTCTGTTAATTAATGTGCATGATTTAGAGAAATAAATATGTTTACACCAAATGTGTTCTAGAGTCGGGGAGCGAGTACACCGCGGAATGCTAAAGGTGAAGGTAACTGAAGAATGACCTTCACCTGATACATGCGACACGTTATTAAAGGATGACATCGCGTTTATTTGATTTGTACATAATATCTAAATAATTTAAACTGGTGAATGAATGGGGGAATGGATTTTTGTGAGCGGGAAATTTATTTAACTAGCTGCTGTAGTCCTGGGTTTTTCCAGATCAAATTTGGCTGTGAGATAGCCCTGTCGTAGACTTGGGGATTTATTTTAAAAAGTAAACACATGACCTATGATTTTTCTTGCATTTTCGTGATCAACTGGTGTCATTCTAGCTGGGTAAACATCACTGGTATGGCCTGCAGTCTTCAATTCAGTGAATTTGGCCGGAACGTTAACACTGTCGCCTATGGGAAACCATTTAGTTCAGTGATTCCTATAGTAGTACACTGTATTGTTAGCAATACATGTACAATAGTTGAGTATATGAGTGAGATATTCCACAGACAATGGCTGGTACGCAGGTTAGTACTCTCCTGCCTTGTGCAATGGGCTATGGCTGTTGAAATCCCAGTATTGAAAATCCAATACACAACCCCGCCCAGTCTAAATAAAATTAGACCGTGTTTCATTTCAATCAACTTAGGCTCTAAGGACTCGCGGTGGGAAATCACGTGGTTTCGAGTTGATGAGTATCACGCATTCAAAATGGCCGAGGTGAACTAAAACGCGACCAGAAGCGAAGAAAAAGGAAATAAACTAAGATATGACATATTACATATATTTTTTACAGCTACGAGCAGATGCTATTATATTTTTGAAACAAGCTGATACCTCATTTATGTTCAGATTCACACTTGGTTGCTCTAACATTCTGACCAAAGTTGTCAGTCGAAGGATTCTCCAAGATGTATGGACTGGTGTATTCCACGCAACTCCGCGACTGGCAACTTTGATCAGATTGTAGAAAACTACTAAGTATTTACGAACAAATAAGGTATGAACTTGTTTCAAAAATAAACTAGCATGTGCACCAGGCTCGGTCATTTTGTATGATGCGTGGTACTCACCAACCTCGAAACCACGTGGGACTCTCATGGTTAAAAGGATTTCAAACGGGAGAAATCGAACCAATGCGCAGCAAAAGATGCGTTGCTTGACCAATGAATAGCTTTCTGCAAATTCAATAATACGTTCAAGCCACACCCGCGGTTTTTGACTGCAATATCATGAAATTATCGAATAAACTACACGTTAGTGTCCGTATCTTAACTGACCAAACGTCGCGTTCAACATCCAAATTAACGTACGTTTCTTTATAGTTGGGGAATGGTCAGCCAGAAAAAGTTTACATAATGGTAATGGAATCGTATTCGTAAAGATATTCAAAACTTGTTAAATCTAGTTAGTATTTGCTCCCAACCTCAGCTAACACATGGATATTACGTCACGTGCCAAATGAAGATCGTGAGAACTCAGAGTAATCTGATCGTAAATTGTCACGCGCCTATTCTAAATAAGGAGATGACGCAACATGACCACGGTACAGCTCAATAAAATTTATCCTATTGTGTTTATCGCTATATCTTCATTGCATTGTGCTTTATTATATAGCATCTGAATGGCGAAACTTCTATTCTGCATAGTGAAGCAAACTTTGAAACGCTCGAATAGTCAAAATGGTATCCGTTTCTCATAAGTTATGTTTGTGTGTGTTTTCACTAGCCTCCACCATTTTGTATGCGTGGTACTCACCAACCTCGAAACCACGTGATTTCACACCGTGCAAGTATTACTTAAAGTGACGCGGAACACATCGTTTGATGATATACAATGTGGTGGAATCTATATAATACTAATAACACTCAATGTTGTTTGTCTGGCTGGCTATGGGCGACCAAACGGCTGGAACGTCGGAGCTGAACATTTATACACAGGAGTGTCATGTGATAGGTGTCGTTTACATCGGATGTCTTAAACGGGAAAGGTGAACCCACAATTTATATGATCGTAAACCACCTTGGTTTGTTTGACTTCGATCTGCTAATGTGTTTCGCGTTCCAAAACAAACTGGTTCTCTTTTCAGAATTTTGTGTATTTATTTACCTATATAGATACCATACAACCACATTAATTACTGCATGATGTCAGTTTTTAGTTTCAAATAAGTTTTGTCTAGCCATGAACAATACATCATAACAACATTTAGTTTTTTGTAATCTGAAGTTTTTATGTGTAGCATACCATAGTATGGTACACATAGTGTCGACGTCCGGACTTACCATTCGTCGTTGGTCCGTCCGTCCGTCCGTCCGCCCGCCTGTCCGTATGTGCGTATGTTCGTCCGTCGACACGTTACGCGTGGTGCGATAGCTCACACATATCCGATCGGAACCAAATTTTGTATTTGAGTTCCTCAGCCAAAAATACATATCGAGTTCGAATATGGGCCTGTATCGGAGTTATGGCCTTTTCTACTTAGAATTATCCAGATTTGAGGATTCCTGATGATAACAGGCTTGCAACTGTGAGAGATGGAAGACAAGTTTATAGCTTGGAGACTAATCTATTTTAATGAAATTAACCTATTCTTAGCTATCATGTCTTATAATGTATATAGATTTTCCAATATTAATACTTAGTAGGGAGAATTGCTATAAAAATTATAACAAATGTGTTCATAGGTTCATCGTTGAGTGAAATTTAGGGGCCACCGAGGGGTCAAAAGACTAACATCGATAGCTATGGTGTTTCGTGGATTTCATCTCAAGAACATACATATGTATATCAATGCTTTTCTATGAATTAAAAAGATATACAATGTAGTGTTTACTATAGAGCATTTACGGCTGTTATCAGTGTATCACGTCAGTAGCTTCGGGGGTTCATAGACAAGAGACAACTAATTGATCATATAATACTAAATCAGATAACTACTTCAAAAATCGTTTTCTACATTCCAAGATGGCAGATGTTGTTAATCCTTGGTGTAGATTACTGCCAGGAACCATAGTTTCCAATTTTTTCATATTGTCATGGTTGATTGCATTACATGAGCCACATATCGCTTCGGGTGCTCTGGACTTGAGTTGTTATATCTACTTGTAAAACTTTGTAATATATGAAACCAATTTCTTGAGCCACTTTCTGTCTTTTGTATGAACTGTGGTAATCTGTTTCCAGTTAGGGGCCATATGGGTTAGCATCCTCGTCATATTATGGCCTTATAAAAATCAATTTATAACACTTTGTATGGTCTAATATATTTTCCTGAGAGCTATACTGACAACCAGGCTATTGGCTGTGTTCATTTATCTCGGGTAGGGGTCCAAGGGTATTCCAAGGGGAAACTGACCCCTTTGCTTGAAGTAAATGATCCAACATGTAATAACTCAACGAACCAATCTAAACCGAAATCGTGGGTCCCTGAGAAAACCGCCGAATTTGTAGGAAATATCGAGGAGGTTGACATTAAACAAATAAATGAACAATTGGAAGCTATGCGAAACAACAGTTCCACATGTAACAGTATATCGGAATTAGACACATCACTTTCTGGCGTAATGATAGATGCAGCGAAAAAGACTTTCGGTTCCAAGTATGTGAGGAAAATTCAGCGACCCGAAACAACAACACATCGAACTAGTTGTAGAGTGTGGTTTACAGACGAATGTCGAAACGTAAGGAAAGCTTATAAAAAAGCCAAACGCATATATGCTAAAACACCAAACGAGAATACAAAACTAGGCCTACGACAAGCTGAACGTGAATATAAAAGAGTCATAAATAGGGCGAAACGTGAATATGAAAGTAATTTGCAAATTCAGATGGAAAGTATACGAAACACTGATACAAGGACATTTTGGAAAACCATTAAGGGTAATAGGGGCCATAGTAATACATCTCTTGACATTGATATACTTGTAGAACACTTCAGAAAGCTTAACTCCCAGTTACCTGATGGTTCAACACTTGTTACCGAAAACAAAGTCGATTTGGATGCCACATGTACACGCATGTTAAACATTCCCATAACTAACGAAGAAATATTATATTGCATTGGTAAACTTCAAAATAATAAAGCGTCTTCGCAAGATGGAATAATCAATGAATATATTAAGGCATCAGTGCCCAAGTTATTACCAGTCTATACGCATCTCTTTAATATCATTTTCGACTCAGGATTAATACCTGACTCATGGCGCACGGGCTCAATTATACCGATTTATAAAAATAAAGGGAAGAAAGACGACCCCTCGAATTATAGGGGTATAACCATATCAAGTTGTCTTGGGAAATTATTCACATCAATATTGAACAGACGGTTAACTAATTTTTCTGATTCTTGCGGAGTTATACATGAAAATCAAAGTGGCTTTAGGAAAGGTTACTCAACCGTGGATAAAGTGTTTGTGATACAGACGCTTATGGGTCTTTGTAAATTTAAGAAAAAGAAATTGTTTTGTGCCTTCATTGATTTTGAAAAGGCCTTTGATACTGTCCGTAGAGATTATTTATGGTATAAATTAGCATTAAATAATATAGGTGGCAAGATGTACAATATCATTGTTGACATGTACAAGGATATTAAATTTAGGGTAGTATGTAATGGAGAAATATCAGACCCCTTCCCCTCTATGATTGGTTTGAAACAGGGTGACAATTTATCCCCTTTTCTTTTTTGTATCTATGTTAACGACCTTACAGATTTTCTCGCCAGCACGGATATAGTGGGAGTGGAGTCGATATCGCGCGAATGCGAGGATAGACTAGACAGATATATGAAATTATTCATAATTTTATATGCAGACGACACGGTGTTATTCTCCGATTCCGCCGATGATCTGCAGCGTCAGTTGAGTTACTTTGAAGACTATTGTTCGACTTGGGCCCTTAGAGTCAACGTGGCAAAAACTGAAATAATTTGCTTTTCCAAGGGTAGGTTACCCAGACATTTACTGTTTAGGCTCAACGGTAAGGAAATCGAAGTGGTGAAAACATTTTCTTACCTGTGTATTTTGTTTAGCCGATCTGGCTCATTCACGATAACCAAGAAAGACTTATCAATGAAAGCTAAGAAAGCCATGTATGAAATTATAAAAATCGCGCGTACGCATAAGCTAACAATATCAACACAGTTAAAACTCTTTGACACCTTAGTCGCACCAATCCTAGTTTACGGGTGTGAGGTTTGGGGTGTGGGTGACAATTCTATCATTGAGGGAATACATCTTAAATTTTGCAAAATGGTCTTGGGATTAAAAACATCAACACCTTCTTATATGGTATATGGGGAGCTTGGGAGGTATCCAATGCATATTGATATCAACTTAAAAATAATGAAATTCTGGACTAAGCTTGTCACAAATTCAGAAAATCAGTTGAGTGGAAAAATTTATAAACTTGCCATATCCATGGCCGATGAAACATCATTTGCGTCCCCATGGTTTAAATCGATAAAACAAATTCTAAATGAAGCAGGCATGTCTTTTATTTGGAGCATTCAGAATCGCGGAATCGACGAGAAACGATTAATAAAGGATTTGAAAAATAAAATGAGGGATCAGTTCGTTCAGAACTGGCATTCATCGATGACATCATCTTGTAAAGGCAATACTTATAAATCTTTCAAACACGGTTTCTGTGAAGAATCATATATTTTTCACGGATCAGATACTAATATAGTTACTCTAGCTCGATTTAGAACAGCCAATCATGTTTTACCAATCGAAATTGGGCGCTGGAATAAAACACCGTTATCGGAGAGAACGTGCACTTTATGTGAAACAAATATTGTCGGTGACGAGTATCACTTTATACTTGAGTGTCCCTCTCTATCACAAGAACGGAAACTATACATAAAACATGCATATTGGAAGTATCCCAATCGTCGCAAACTGTCCATTCTTCTCTCAAACAGAAAGCCAAGTATTATACGCAACCTTTGTAGATTCATACACATTATACATAAAAGAGCGAGTTGCTCTCCTGGTTCATCTGACCCTTAAAGTTATCACAACCATCGTCATTGCGACCTTGTTTGTTTGTTTATGTATTTATATATGTATTACCATGTATATTCTTAATACCATTGTACTATGGTGAAAGAATTAAATGATACTGATCCAATGTAAGTATATGCCAACCGATGTCAAAGTGACAGCTACTAGTGCAAAAGTGGCACTAGGACCCACAAATTAAAAACAATGGCAATCTATGTTATGTACGTTTGGCTATACATGTGTTTATTTAGTACATAACTGTATGCTCTATAATTCAACATCAAAACTCTAGATTATGATTCCGATCTTAACTATTAATATCGCCAAGGGGTGGGTTAAACATCTGCCGATCGTGATTGGCCTCTCATCTTATCCGTGCAGCGTCCCATTATATGTCTGAGATGGTGCATTCATGAAACCTTAAAGGATTATGAATAATTAGTCTCCAATAATCGGAAGCCATGGATTCTCTCAACCATTTAGTTGTTTTAATAATAGGTGCAGTTCTGATTAAAATCACACTCAAAAGCTCTGCACGCAGAGCGTTTGACTGTGGTTTTATTCAGAACTGTACTAAGTGGTGAACGAAACCTTGTCGGAAATTATTAATAATGAGTATCGAGAATGTTTGCAAACCATTCAGTGTTCACCGCCGCAGATTGGCTTCTGTCAGTAAAAGGTTTTTTTTTAATAATCTGTTTATCGGGAACCGGTATTTTATTTGGATGGACTAAATATGATTAGAAACATACTCGGTATTTGCACCATGTATGTATATAACGACGATCGACAATTTTGGCCTGAATATTATTCGACAAGGTATTTCATGAACTATTCAGACATCTATTTCAATTGAAATTAGAATAAATAACAGAGAAAAGATACATGCCAGCCAAAAACAATTATGAGTTGATTATCTAAAAATATTCATTTTTGTCGAGCCGCATGCTTACCTCAACTATATATACGCCATCGGATCTCAATATCATTTGGAATATATCTTTACCGTCATAAAAGACAGGTTTTTAATAAGGATCTATTAATGTTCTTAAAATATAAATTCTATAATTTGGCCTATCGTGAGATTTGGGACCTGAATATTATGCATTGCCTCAAAATGAGGCTAGAAACACATACCTGCGTAGTATCGTATGCGTTTATACGCATGCGTAACACGTATGCGAATTTACGCACGAAATGATACGATAATAATTCAGGTGTATATGTGTACCTGCCACATGCGTGACGAATCATTTCTCCAAGATGTTGTCATCGAGTGATGCGGCTTCGTCAAGTGATGAATAGTTTTTCCTCCTCTATGTTTACCAGCACCTTCGCAAGAGAACGAACAGACGAATGTGGGGGCATCCTATTGTTAAGAAACGGAAAGAGCAATGCATGGGCCTTTCAGAACCTGATTATCAGGGATCTGTATGATGATGAAGAACGCTTTGTAGAGTACTTCAGATTGAACCGAGAACAATTTTCTCAGGTGCCTCATCTCATTGCACCAGCAGTAACGAGCAGGCGAACAAATGTGAGAGAATGCTTATGTCCCCGACAAAGGCTGGTCATAAAAATTATGTATAAGATAAGTTTATATTTTGAGAATTAATTATTTTTATTTCCAAAAAAGTTATCAACAAACAATCATGAACAGACTTTAAACCGGGTGTGAAAACTTCTGAAATGTTTCAAAAAAGCTTTCAATTGAAGCTTCAGCCTAAACTAATAAAAAACATACCTGTATATGTTACTTATTCAAACTACAATAGTGCAATAGGAATTCTCAGCTTTTTGTACACGTTAGCTATACGCATCGATTCGGTAATCACATCTTGTGGCATATAGGTTTACTGGAGCTTTGTGACAGATTGCACATGCGATCCCACATCATATAGCGAATGTGGTGTTGGTTGTGAATCGAAACCGCACTGCAGCTGCGGTTACTGTTGCATCTATGGTTGCTGGTGAGCAGGGAGAGGCATGCCAAATATTACGTCATAATAGGAATTTCTTGATTATTCGGATTCGAAATTCGTATCCGATGACGCATACTACAAACAATTTGGTAGCACGCTTATTCGCATCAGATTGTCGTATCAAATAATCGTTGTCACAGGTATGTGTCCTGGTCAATTGAAAATCATATGTTGGTAGTCGACGAAAACGGATATGACTTACGCATACGTAAAACGGATGCGTTTTACGCAGGTATATATGTGCCTATAACTTAAAACCAATTTGAAATATTATACGACCCGTGACGCTCGCGCGGTATAATTCAAGTTGTTTACGAACACACTGCGTTATATATCTCCAAGGACAGATCATATTGCTTCTGGGTTTCGCGCGGTGTATCATCGAAGCTACAGTATCGATCGAGTCTGCTCTACCTCATAAAATAATTACGACTAACCAACCGAGAAGCGGTGTGTAAGCGTTATTTATAACTCAAATTATTTAACATATTTGATCAATGTCCAATGAAATAACACAGGTGTGTACATATTTGACATGGATGGACGTAACAATCGGGATATATCCAAGGATCACTGATCGGAATTTATCCCTGGACAGGTAACATCGGCAGCCTAATCATCGTTTCTTCTGTTCGCGGATATCTTGACATCAGCGCATGAAAGCCACACCTGGCGGCCAGTTACTAGTTAATATACGACGCGCTTTATTTGGGTTATGCGCGAAGCGCCCGTGATGATCGAAAAGTTCGAGTGATCTTCTCCTTCATTCCACTTGGGGTTTTATCAGGGTGTGTCTTTTTACCGGATTCCGGATTTCGACCCGGATTTAGGTGTCTTTTTACCGGATTTCGACCCGGATTCGTGTATGAATTTCATGCTTGTTTTATCACACATTTAACCCATTAAAAGCCGTTTCTGACACGATTAAACCAATATAGGGCTGTCGTGCTCATTCAACCCGATTAATCGTATTTAAAGGTACATATCGTGCCCGGATCAGCATACTTCTTATTTTTTCATATAGACACGGCGGTTGGATTGATTTTACGTGATCATGATGGCATTTAAGGGAACACACCATGTCCGGATCCGAATTAATTATCTCGTAATTATTGATCATATTTAAAGGTAAATATCATGTCCGGATCCGGTTTTTTTCTCTCTCTTTTTTTCCATATAAATTATCGTCTTTTTGATATATTAAATGTCACGTGGAACAAAGTTATAAGTTGATTTTGAGACGTTATACTAGGCTGTTGGATTGATTTCATGGAATGATTATCGAATTTAAAGGTACACACCATGTGCGGAACCGAATTAATTTCCACGTATTTACTGATAATATTTAAAGGTACAGATTATGCCCGGATCCGGATTTTTCTTCTTATAAAGTAATGCTTATTTAATACAATAAATGTAAACTGAGTCGCGTGGAACTATAGGTTATAGATGTTGATGTTTAGATCAGATCATTCCCGGATTCGGATACGAATAGTTCTTTTCTATTTCATATAAATAGTCAAGTATTTAATACATTAAATGGCAGCTGAGCCACGTGGAACTCAGTTTATTTGGAAACGGTGAACATGGCGCTTGGATTGCCATGTTTTCGCGGGTCTGAAATGTCTTTTAATGTGTTAAACATGGGTTATAATAAACATAAAATTGAGATCAGGGTTCGGGTCGAAATTAGAAAAAGACACATAAAATCCGGATCCAGATTGTATAAAGTTTGTCTGTAAATGGGCTCATTCTCGCGTGAAATCAATCCAAGCGCCATGTTCACCGTTTCCAAATAAACTGAGTTCCGCGTGGCTCAGCTGCCATTTAATGTATTAAATACTTGACTATTTATATGAAATAGAAAAGAACTATTCGTATCCGAATCCGGGAATGATCTGATCTAAACATCAACATCTATAACCTAGTTCCACGCGACTCAGCTTACATTTATTGTATTAAATAAGCATTACTTTATAAGAAGAAAAATCCGGATCCGGGCATAATCTGTAGCTTTAAATATTATCAGTAAATACGTGGAAATTAATTCGGTTCCGCACATGTTGTGTACCTTTAAATGCGATAATCATTCCGTGAAATCAATCCAACAGCCTAGTATAACGTCTCAAAATCAACTTATAACTTTGTTCCACGTGACATTTAATATATCAAAAAGACGATAATTTATATGGAAAAAAGGAGAGAGAAAAAAACCGGATCCGGACATGATATTTACCTTTAAATATGATCAATAATTACGAGATAATTAATTCGGATCCGGACATGGTGTGTTCCCTTAAATGCCATCATGATCACGTAAAATCAATCCAACCGCCGTGTCTATATGAAAACATAAGAAGTATGCTGATCCGGGCACGATATGTACCTTTAAATACGATTAATCGGGTTGAATGAGCACGACAGCCCTATATTGGTTTACTCGTGTCAGAAACGGCTTTTAATGGGTTAAATGTGTGATAAAACAAGCATGAAATTCATACACGAATCCGGGTCGAAATCCGGTAAAAAGACACCTAAATCCGGGTCGAAATCCGGGATCCGGAATCCGGTAAAAAGACACACCCGTTTTATCAGCCCATGCGATGCGCTATACACCCCGCGAAGGTGGCGCGGATGTGACACATTGTTTACCAAGCTACAAGACATAGTTCTGTCCTCTCGCTACGCTGGTCTGACCGCTGACATCATGTATATATTTTCGTCATTAAATCTAACATTTTTTATTTAAGTATTTTGTCAGTTACCATTCATTCTGGCTTGATATAGCCAATTTTCAAATGAATATGGACAATTCTGTTTCTCAGAATAATGCAGAAATAATTGTAATCGACAAAAGACTCAACTAAAAATAGGAGTGGTTTCCTCTCATTCTGTGTACGAGATGGCAGCTTCAGTCCCCTGTCCAGTATAATAAGGCAATGAACTCTGGCTTGCATTTTGATTGTTTACAATCTCGCAGAACTATCAGTTCCTCATAGCTTGACACTATCTAGATTCATGCCACAAATGTGTACGTATAGTAAACACGACTTCCTTTCTTAAGAATTTTTAAAAAAATATTAATTTCAAACTATCAATTTTAAGGAAAAAATAATTATCTATTAAAACCAATGAATGCTATAGTACTATAACAACAACTATTTATCCTCATAATATGAGAGATATTTTCTAATTACGTAAAAAAGAGGTTTGAAATAAACCCTAGATTTTATGAGGTAGGTAGTTTGAAAGGAAATATTTGTCAAAACCCACACTGAATTATCTGAACCCAACTAGGGTATGCCTTCAGTCTACCATCTGAAATCATGATGTCTGCGTGAAAATAAATGAAATAATTTTCATTGCATATTTTAATTTTTTGGCAGCCATTTTCAGAACACTTTTTTTTATATGAAAAATCACCATAAAACTACATAATGTCTGAAAAGATAACTCACTATATTGAGTGCTTATGTACGCAAGATTATTGAAAACGTAGTTGAATAACATGTATGTTATTTTATGTTGTTTTTGGTGCTTCACATTGCATGTAATAAAAGGGAATCTAAAAATCAATGACGGAATTCATTCCTGCATGGCTAAGCTTCATCATTGAAATAAACTAATAAAGTTGCATTCCGGTTCCAGACTAATGCTTCCTAAACCTGTTGTACTATCTATTTACATTATAGTCTATAAAACAGCATTGGAGCGAGAAGTGTGTACGAATGATGGGATCTATAAATAATGAAGTATACGTGGGTTTAACAAATAATAGCGATCCGCGCCAATGGTATATATAGATCAAACCCGAGGGCGGAAGATGCGGTTGGTTTCATATGTTCCTATATTGTTCGTCTACTTTAATAGCGTGTTATCGCATGATCAAGACTGTATTTTCTATAAGTTTCTTGTCAATTATCAACCACCGAATTGTGCAAATCATTCACCTCATCTTTAAAAATTACAATACTACATCTATATATCTTCACTAAATAGGTTCTCGGTGTTTATAGTGCACTTAACCCTCTGTATACTATATACAAGCTCCATGCAAAGTTCAGTCCCCTATACGCAGGACTTATTGCTGCCCGCACCTAAGTGAAGAAATGTCGCATTTATTTATTTGAGATTTTTGTAGGTTACAATTCATTCTGCATTATTCTGAGAAACTGAACTGTCCATATTCATTTGAAAATGTTCTAGATCAAGCCAGAATGAATTGTAACTGGCAAAACACTTCAATAAAACATGATAGATTTCATTAAGAAAATACACAAGCCGACAGCGTTCGTACATCGCGTAGCGAGGGGACTGAACACTGTTTTATAGCTTGTACTATATATTCATTGGCGAGTAGTTATCCCTTAGAAAATGTTCAGAAAAGTAATAAGTTCGTTTGTGGTCAAATTGTTGAACTTATTATCTATATATTTCCAACTTGTTATCTAAATATTTCCCTCCAACAAACGACTCTATTTGTTCATATACCAGTCAAATGTATACATGTATAACTCACTATAGGGAACACATTTACTATATAGGACGGATTAAGAAGACGCCCCATTCGTGAATTTTCAAGATATCTCAATTTCAAACTGTCAATTTGAAGGAAATAATAATTATCTATTATAACCAATGTAGGCTATAGTATGTTAGTTTTTTTTAGCAGCCATTTACAGAACTATTTTTTTCCAGGAAAAATCACTTTAAAACTACATAATATCTGAAAAGTTGAATCAGTAATGAATATTTATGTCTGCCAGATTATTGAAAACGTGGTTTAATAATATTTATTCCGTTTTATGTTGTTTTGGTCCATTACCCTAACAAAAATAGTTCTGCAAATGTCTGCCAAAATAAATAATAACAACCCTATTAGAGGAGGAAGGGTTAAATACGTATAGGAGTAAGGCAGCTGCGTATCCAACTTGGTCAACTGGCTCCAATACAATTATGCGATGTCGAATCGTTGCTCTTCGAGTTTCAACAGATAGCCATTATTCGCACAAATTTCTGTTCGGGTGTGTTAACGGGTTCGTATCTGAAATCACACCCCATGCCAACTTTCAGCCTATTAAAAAAAATATACTTCCTATAATCAATGTGGAGCGTGTGCTATTGTTTTTACAATGTTTCAAAAGGAAACATATTTTCAAAAACGAAACAATTCGTTCCACGTCCCAGTGCATGCGTTGGTTCTCGTATGTGTCTCAATGGACACCTTTCGCACAATGAACTACTACTGGTAATGATTACGAATAGGGTAGTACGTCACTATAATTTGTGTTCTATCAGTTGTCGTTTTGCCATAGCCGTTAACAACGATTACCTTGCATGAAATAATCGACCTTGCCACTGAATATGACCTGATAACAACACAATTAAGTGAAAATAATCACGACAAAGAAAACTATATCACTTTACTGTGAGTGGCAAGACATTTGATCGGCACTACTTTCTCACAAACGGACTGCTAGTCGTCAAAAGGTTTTTGGACTGTGCGAAAAATTTACGATTATTATAAGCTATACTCATAATTATTATAAGATGTAGTCCAATAGACAGCTTGCGCAAAATGAACGAATACTGATAATAACTACGAATGGCTAATAGTAGTCGTACATTTTTCGGATGGTCCAAAAATCTGTTCGTAGAATTGAAGACTACGAGTCCGTTTGTGATAAAATAGTGCCGGTTAACCTTCATGTCACTCGCAGAAATTAGGTGATATGGTTTCTTTGCCACGAATATTTTGTACATAATTATAATTTGTTATGTATGAGGTCATGGTCGGTGGTTGTGTCGATGAGCGCATGCAAACGAAGCGTGCCAATGCTTGTTTGATAGAGCTGATTTCCGGTTGAATCAGGATTGAGTCTTTCTGGGGAATTAGCATTTATTTTCACAATAGAAATATACGGACATTCCGGTATAGTTGGAAACAGTCCACCAAAACAATTGGAACTCCAGTTGTAATAGGTGAAACGTGACTGAATATTGGAGTTCCAAAACATAAAGTGTCATATCACAGTTTTACAAATTCTTATATACAAAGCATGAACAGGTGTGAATTAACGACGCATGATTAGCTTAACAGATATGCATTATAAATTATCCGATAACCACAATGGCATTAACAGTTCGACAAATAAGTTATTATTAAAAGTAAAGCTAAGAATACGTGCGATGAATGGTAATTAATGAGCACATGCTTGGGCAAGAATTAACAAGTTGCATAAGAATAGCCAGCTGATTAATACAAAGAAATGTTGTAATTTCGAGAAAGCCTAATCTAACAAAGAAACGAACCTAACGCGAATACTATAGAAACGAATATCGGCAAAATCAATGTAGATAAATAAGGTAATAATTGTCCAAAAATGAGCACTCTGACACTTGGCTTATCGAAACCGTAATCGTAACTACGGACATAGCCGAACGAAAACTGATGGAAAGAACACAAATTCCAGCGGCGTAGTGTCCTATTAAAATCACTTATATCAGTAGTAATTATTTACGCGAAATGTGTCCATTACGCGAAAGGTGGCAATTACTGCCATGTTTAGGCTTCATCAGTAGCAATCCCATACTTTGGTTTTGTTAGTGTACATCTACATTTCGACTACGATATATGACGAATAATTACATTGTACATATTTGGAAAATATCTATTTTTAGGATAATTATTATTATTATTATTATATATTCATTTAAGAAACGCATTCTACAGCAATTAGTTTCAATGCGCATTTACATACACAAACAAGATAACATCACACATATTTACACATAAAAAGCAATACAAGCTTCACCGATATATGGCAGATAACTCGGAAAGATGACTAAAAAGGGCACTACAATTAACAATAAAATATCCAGTAGATTAAAAGACCTGATTAAAATATTAAGTTAATATCAATTTCCAACTATAACGTATAAGCCTAAAAAAATAAAAAAGTAAAAAAAAAAACAGATGGTGCACTTATAACGAATAACACATTTTGAACAGGTGAGTTTTAAGAGATGTTTTAAAAGATGATACTGAGTCAATTTCCTCATATCAACGGCTATATAGGTTGTTCCAAATAGAGACTGAGACATTTTGGAAAGAGCACTTTCCATAGTTCACATTTAGTTTATCGGGTATATGACACAGTTGGACTCCACTTCTGCCATTTCGAGTAACTGAGCTGTGTTTGGTAAACATTTCAGAAATATAAGATGGTGTATCTCCGAAAACAATTAAGGCACATCTGTATCTGACACGGTACTCAAACTTCAACATGTGTAGTTATTTCATTACATGTGTTATTCTGCTGTATCTTGGTACATTAGAAATGAGACGAGCGCAGCTTTTCAATAAAAGGTCAAACCTCTGGACACTTCCCTTTGTAAGATGTGTTAATAATGGATTAAAATTGTCTTAAAACTCTAGAAACAACCAGAGATAGAACGGCATGTTTCATCACACTTTGGCTTAAATGACATTTCACTCGCCTCAAGGCTCTCAACTTCATGTAGCTCGAGCGTAAGATATTCGAGACCATAGCATCCATTTCCATATAGTACTGTCAAAGTACGCTCACAGGTTACGTAAAGAGGAACAATATGTTACATGACTATTTGCAAGCTGAATTTTGAAAGATCCATCCGAATCACTGCATCCATTGTCGTGAAGTAGACTGAGAGAATACTTGGAACCAATAACAATGTATCGCACAGAGTGTCTGTTTAAAATATCTGCCAGTGGTATGGTGTAAATTAGAAAATATTCTAGCAATATCCTGTCGTGCAATCACTTCAAATAATACCCCTCTGCGATATGTTACCTGGAAATTCCAGGACATATTTTAAGTGTGTGAACGAAGCCGTAAATTAATATGAACTTGATGCGACCACGCGTGAATCACGGTGAGAATCACGTGGTTTCGGGGTTGGTGGGTACCAGCATCCAAAATGGCCGAAGCGAGAGCAAACGTGCAAAACAATACACGAGGAACTGACACAAAACGTAGCGTTTTGACTGTTACGAACATATGCTAGTTTATTTTTTGTTTTAAGTTGATACCTTATTTGTTCCGCAATACTCAGCAGTTATCTATAACACTCTGACCAAAGTTGCCTGTCGGAGGTTCGTGGAATACACCAGTCCATTCGTCTGGGAGAATCCATATACTACAAATTTGGTCAGAATGTTAGATCAAACAACTGTGAATTCTTGTTGGAAAAATAGTATAGCATATGCTCGTAGCTGCCAAACTATTTTGTAATATGTCGCATCTTATACATGTAGTTTATTACATTTTTCCTCACTTGTGGTCGCATTTGAGATCGCCTCTGCCTTTTTGATTGCGTGATACTCATCAACTCGAACTTTCTTTTCTATTCACAGGAGCTACTATTATATTGGGCGAAGTTGAAACTTGCACAGATCCTCAACAGATTAAATGAAAAATGGTTGGATGCAACACCCTTTACGATAAAGTTGACGGTTTCCTCGGTAAAATATTTCGAGCATATGGTACATTTGTAGCGAGGCATCCATGGTGGTTCATAATCTGCAGTGTTATACTTTCTGTTGGTTTAGGCATCGGAGTCATCAGTCTCGAAGCAGAATCGGACGTTGAAACTGCATACACGCCCACGGATGGACGTGCAAAAATAGACAGAACATTTGTCAATGCCAATTACGCAGATGCAACAGCTACGAATTTCCAACAGAGAACATTAAGTGGATATGGACTTTGGTGTGATGTCATTTTCAAAGCGAAGGATGACTCTAGCATAATATCACAAACAAACTTGGAAGAAGTTGAACGAGTCTACTTAAATATTCTGGGCGTGTCTGTTGGTCCTGATTCAAATGCTGTCAACTATACCGAGCTCTGCGCGAAGAATGGAGGTCGATGTGTGGTGAATGGCAACTATGTCTTCAGCCAATCGTTTAACACTTCATTCAACAATGGCGACGTGACATTCCCTCTCTTCAATGATCCTACATACGGGCTTGTCTCCATAAACTTGTTGCTGGCAGACGTCACACTCGACCAAGGCAACTTGACCGGCGCAAAATATTTAAAATTCAGATTCAACTTAGCAGAAAGTGATGATAAAGTCTATGATAAATCGTTCGCATGGCTCGAAAGTTTCAGGGCATTTATGGAACAGTATAAATCAGATAGCCTTGACATCCGCTATGCTCACGTTAATTCTTTAAACGAGGAACTAGATCGATCAACACAAGGCGACCTTGTATTCATATCATTGGCCTTCGCCATTATGATAACATATGCTAGTATAGCTGTGTCGGGAACAAATTGTCTGTCCAACCGAGGGTTCTTAGCCATTGCTGGAGTTCTGGCGGCAGGTATGGCGATCTTGGGTGCTATTGGTCTCTTGTCGGCCTGTGGCGTCAAGTTTGTCAACATCGTGGGAGTAATGCCATTTTTAGTCTTAGGTAAGTATTTTTGTTATAGAAAACTACATAATGTGTAATCCGCTTCCTTTTATTTTTCGTCTGAAAGCATTAAGATGACACTGAGGTGTATTAGTTATAATGTCACTCATATCGTGACATAACATGAGACCTACGGCGTTCATGTGTTACTCCGCCCACTTTTAGAAGAATTATACATCAGGCGGTGACTACATGCAGTAGTCTCGTTCTTTACTCTTTACTAAAACTATAAACATATGCCATCATGTTCACACGGGGTTGGCGCTGAGATGATATTTTCCTTCGCCATGTATATAGCAGGAATATCAGTTCTCAAGGTTGGAAGTTCACAATATTTGATGCAACTGACTTGCTTTTAAGGATACTGTACGCACAGTATCACAACCGAATGACAGACACAACTAAAACACAAAAAGGCCTATCTGTATTCAGGCTTCCTGATTATTGCTATTCAGATCCATCAATGTACAGTTTTGTTGATGACCAGTACCACAAAATATTGTGGATACGTACATATCTTACACCATGTTACGGAACAGCTGTGACTTAAATTTGTCCAGTAAATTATAGCAAAGCACTCAAAAACCCATCCCGTTTCTCTCCCGAATTATAACAACAAGCTAAAGTTCAATCTAGCTTCTTTCGTTATGAGATAGAGTCAGCAGATTCGGCCGGCTTACAAAAAGTTCAAACTTCTCAAAACAAGGCACTGGCACTTGTACATCGACAAGGAAACATGTTATTAAAATAGTTTCAGCAGGTACAAATGTAGCTATAAACTTAGTGGACTATTATATCTTGTTGGAGAATGCAACCGAGACATCTGATGTGACAATAATTGCACCGTGTTCCCAACCGGGAGGGTATGCTGCTGCATGACACTTTGTTCAAAGGATCACATGGAAGTTCGACTGCATGTCACACCAGGAGCCAACGTACTGCTCCTAGCCAAGAGTGTTGTTCAATGTAACACTCTGGATAGGAGCAATCTGCTGTTTCCTGCTCAATGCACATATAGTCTAGTCGTAATTCTCAGAAAAGACATTTCTAGAAGCATTTCCGCGGAAAAGTGTCAAACCAACTTTTTTACCATAATTCGAAGGTGCCGAACACGAATAGACTGCCTGTCGCCCGATTGGATGAACATAGGGTTCAATAAAAGGCTTTTAAAATCTTCGTGTTTTCTTCGCTGGAGGGTTATTGATACGGCACCGTACAACGTCATATGAAAACACGTAACTGGCCTTGAACATACTCAAACTTATATTATATACTCCTCGCGGAACGTTCAAAGCCGCGTTGTATCATGATACTATTATCATCACAGTAATAATTCTGAAACATTAACATCATATTAATCAGGTACCTACGGTAAGACATTGCTGTTTTGTATATTTATCGATGATTCTCGTAATAATTCTCTTATAGTCCGGGAGCCAATAGGGGTACCCTTGCACCAGCCCCATGGGACTTAACTTCACCCCACTCAGTTTGTTCCTTATTATGTCCCTCAACGTTTAAGCAATGTTAATAAGAAAAAAAAGTGGCCGTGTAGACTTCAGACAAGATGGCGTCCATCCTGGCCGCATTTTTCAGATCAGACCCTAAGTCAGTTTTATGCAAATTATAGCGGGAAAATCTAGTAAAATGTATACAAATGTATATATTTTCGTGAAGCTAAGACATAATGACACTTTCTTGGCGCCAAATTGAAACTCACCCTCCAAGATGGCCGCCAAAATGGCCGCCAGAAGTTGAAAATATGACGTTTTTTCACAAATATCTTCTAGATCAGTTCATATTGTTTGGAACTGGTTGAGTAATATGACTTTATTTTGTATATTAACTGATCATTGGAGCGGCGTGTATGAATACAATATACAGTGAGTTGCTGAATTGTCATATGTGCGGTGTATATGTAAGTACGGAAGGTATAAGTGGTCGTGTATGTGGGTATTCGTATATCTGGAAGGGCTCACCATTGGCGAGGTGTATATGTATACCTGGATTGACCCTATGGTCATGGGTATGGCGAATAGGTATACATGTAGTGGCTGTATGGTCCATAGTGAGATGAATATGTATGCACTGAGTGAATGTATGATCGTGAATGTGGTGCATATGTATACATAGAGTTACTATACGATCGTGTGCCAGGTGTAGGAGTACACCTGGTGTTCATGCATTGTGAATCGTGGCTGTATCGTCATTTGTGGTATGTACGGGTATAACCAAGTATGGCTGTATGATCAGGTGTACGTGTATAAAGTGGGTGACTATATTGTCATTTGTGTGGTGTTTATGTACATATGGAGTGACTGAGGTAATGGGTGGGTTGTACATGTGTACCTTGGGTGGCTATCGCTTTCCACAATAACTCAAGGATATGTAAATCAATAGAGAGGTCATGTCAGAGAGTTCTCCATCTTGATGGTGTTTATGTACATGGGGAAATGTTAAACGTGGAAAGCGTTAGCCACCCATTATCACACAGTCATTCCATATATACATAAACACCACATACACAACAATATAGTGACCCAATGTTTATACGTACACCTGACCCATTACCACGGATGACCATACATCCATGAGTCACAATGGAGGCCCACCGGGTATACTCCTAAACATGACCCATAACCATATAGTCACTCCGTGTATACCCATGCATTCACCCCACGATTGGCCCTACAGTAATCCCCTGTATACCTATTCTCCACACCGATGGTCATATAGACATTCAATATATACATCAACACCACAATAATGACCATAGAGTCACTCCAGGTATACATATGCACCTCACCAATGGCTATATAGCCACTCGCTTCATACACATACCCTCACCCATGCCACCTGGTATACTCCTGCACCTGGCATATTACCATATAGTCACCCCGTGTGTACCTATTCATAACATTCATACATGATCATGGTCAATCCTTGTATACATATTCACCTCACCATTGGCCATGTCACCCCATGTATCACTGTGAGTCGCACCATAGCCGAATAGCGACACAAGATATACTAATACACCCCAGCTATGTCAGAAAAGTCACTCCATGTATGCATATTTACCTCACCCATGGCCATGTAGCCACTCGCTATGTAAACATACCCCTCGCCTATGACCATATAGCAACACGTGTGTATACCCGTATAACCTACACATGACCATACCGCCACGAGTCACCAAGCAGGAACACCAGGTATACTCATACACCTGACACATGACCATTTAGTCACTCCCTGTATAGATATCCATTACATTTATGACCATACAGTCACTCCTTGTATACCTACATGTACCCATATCACCATTGACTACACAGTCACTACATGTATACCTATTCGACACATATAGTCATATAACCACTCGATATATACATATGCAGCCCACCCTAGACCATAGAGTCACTCCAGGTATACATATACACCTCACCAACGGCCATTCAGCCCTTCCACTCATACCTTCCATACTTGCATATACACCTCACACATGACAATTCAGCAACTCACTGTATAACCATACACGCCATCCATGACCATACAGCTAATCCCTATACACCCACCAATGATAATACATCCACGAGATATATAAATGTATACCACAAGGATACTCCCTATATACCCACACGCTCGATAATGTCCACCCAGCTTACTCCAGGTATGCATATACACTTCAATCATGACCGTACAGTCATTCCATGTATACCTATACACATTACCCGTAACCATAAAATAACTCCCTATTTATCCACACACCCCACCCATGATCATACAGACAACACATGTACATCCCACCCATGACCTTACAGTCACTCCATATATACATAATCAACACATAGATGACCATGTAATTATAGTCATACACCACATCAATTTCCATACAGGCACTTCGGGTGCACCCGTACTGGATATACACAACCATACAACATACAGTCACTCCATTCACACCGATTCACCTCACACATGACCATGACCTCTCCCTGTATACCTATACATCTCACAATGGACAACACACACATAACCATATAGTCACCCCTTGTATACCTATTCACATCATTCATGACATACAATAACTCCCTGTATACCTGTTCACCTCAACTATGATCATAGAGTAACTCCCTGACTACCATCTTGGCATTCACCCTGCATCCAGTTGATATTTTTTGTTACCATAATGGACCAGAATAGCCACAGATTATGGTTCATCTCGGTTCCGTCTCAACGTTCTGTCCATTTCCATTCAATAATATGGCCAGAATCACAAAAGAGGTTCTCGGCAAAATTCCATACTTTAAAATTAATTTGTCATGCCCCATACGGAACTGGGACAACCAGAATAGAACATATAGATGTCAGTTAATTAACTAACACGTACAATTACCAAGTGAGTCACAATTTACTACCTTTTCGGATAACACAGAGAATAATGTTCAGGGTATATGTAAAAAAAAACTTTTTACAAATTTGGTTGCCATTTTGGAAGCCATCTTGAGCAATTTGGTCTATAGATACCGTAGTGTGACACATTTAAGATAGACCAAAACAATAAACACATTTGAATCCAGAGACAGTTACATTTTACCAATGGTAGTTGCATTTTACTTGAACAAATGGTCTATACCTGAAAAGTTAATTTTTGCCGATATTTATGTCAAGTTTTTGAGAGAAAAGTCCAATATTTTCGGTGATGTCAGTGGTAACAATAGTAACAATTAACCATGGTGCATCAGATATGTTAGTATTCAATGTATAGGAGGCAGAATAGCCAATTTTATACATCAACCACAACTTGTAAGCGATTGCAGGACACGCTGGGGCAATATTTACCATTTTCCATATTTTGGTGGCCATTTTGGCAGCCATTTTGAGCCAAAGTAAGAATTTTGGTTCCAATGAGTTGGAATATTCATAGGTAATGATATGCCTCACTTACATTACAAAGTTCTGTTTATTTCTTGTTGAAATATGACTAAAATCCCAATTGTGATTTTTTGTGAAATTTTATACCGTGTTCCAATAATTGCATATTTAGTTGCTCCAATGATCAGTTAATATACAACACACAATATAAAGTCACATTACTCAAGCAGTTCCAAACAGCATGAACTGGTCTAGAAGATATTTGTGACAAAACGTCATATTTTCAACTTAATCCTGATTCACAGAACTTTCAACCGGGTGTGATTTCATGAAGAGCGTTTATTTATTAAATAACATACTTGTCCATATATATGTATAGCAGATGATGAGATAGTTATGACAGAAAGGTCACGAGGGGGGATTCAAATAACAAAGTATTCCCATGTTCATGAGACTATATGTATAACGAGTGTGATATATGTCTCGATATTGACTTACTGTATTTTCGCGGCAATAAAAACAGTATGCGACTTTAAGTTGATTTTATGGGTGAAATATGGGTCACAGGCAGCGACAGGCACCCTCATTGGATTCAGCATACTTGAATTATGCTAGAAAACTTAGTTTCATGCTTTTCCCCAAAAATGCCTCTAGGGTTCTAGTATTCCACAAATGTAGCTTTTCCGACCAGACTAATATAACAGAACGGATAGCTTAGTTGGTTAGTGTGCCGACCTTTGAGATAAACATTCGATGCGGTCAAGGATTCAAATCTAACAGGGTATCGGCCCCACTTTGTGTCTTTATCTGTGTTACCAGTACCGTGAGCATTAACTGGTTCAGTGCTGGAAGCCCATATTTGGACCCTATGTAAGAGTGCTGGAAGCCCAGATCTGGCTTTGGAGGAGGCACTGTATTGTTTGTTCAGTTTAATCATTATATCATGTTTGTCAGGTAATATTTTTTGAAATATTGTTACATATATAACTAAATTGGGACAGTGTGAAGTTTGAATGGATGCCGATCGATAAAGTTGTCAGAAAGGGTAGTTTTATTGCGAAAAGTTAGAGGAAACTGACAATTTGTTTTGCCCAACGGCGTCCAACAACCAGCTCATAACCATAACATAATCCGACAACCAGGCTCATAACCTTAACCTTATCCGACATCCAAACTCATAACCCAATAAGACACCCATGCACATATCCATAACTTAATTCGATTACCAGATTCATAACCGTACCCTAATGTGACAACCAGACTCATAACCATAACCAAATCTGACATCCAGGCTCATAACCATAACCTAAGCCGACAACCAGGCTCATAACCCAGTGAAATATCCAGGCGCATAAACATAAGCCGTAATTGTATATAGTGTTCATGAAAGTGTGAATATTACAGACAAGACTTAGTGTACACTGGCGTGTATAATGAATTATGATATATATATATATATATATATATATATATATATATATACCAGATTAGATGCTGGACCAATACTGTGTATATTATGTCATTGCTCGTGGTTGCTAGACATTGATGTTGTTATTCGTATTATGTGCACACATTGTATACTATACCACCCATTCAATTATGTGTATACTAGTTAGTTTGAAATAAAGATATATGTACGTCGCCCATTAAAACATGCTCTACTTGGCGAAAAACTCACAATTTCATTATTGGTGTACATGTTTAAAACACTGCGGATTACAAGTCACATCTTGGGAGAATTTTCATCGGGGGGGGGGGATTTGTGGGTTATGTTTATACGCGCATGCGCAGATCCAACTTGTAAATCATGGCGTAGCCGAAGATATCTCCGTTCAAACGACGTATCGGGCAGCTCCGTATACGTTGAGGCATTCGGGGGATAGAGCCGCCTGCATATAGGTGGTGAAAATTTTTGTGTTTTATGGGCGTGACTAAAGTCTTGCAGAGTTCAAACTCTCTGAGAGTTCAACGTATACAGGCGTCCAGATCTGTTAATTGGATACCGATTTTGATTGCGTAAAGGGCGATTGCTATCAAGTCGGGCATGCCCTGATCCACCGAACACTTGGTTTGTCGCCAAACGATCGAGGAACACCGATTTGGACAACGCGCACATTACGTCAATCAAAATGTGTACCTTAAGGGGTTCGCCAAATTACAATGATAAATTACTACAGGAAACATTGTCAATATATTGCTCTTACATGTTTTAAGATATCGAACCGACATTTGGTAGTGATGGGTTTTTCGATGTGCTGAATTCGATTGAATTGTCACCGGGTTACTTCGATTGCCCAAAAATGTCATTGACGCCATACATGTAGCTACGTGTATCACACGAACGGGACACTAGTATACGACACACAGTGAAAGTACGATTGTTGTAGGCCAAAAGAACGGAAACAATTGATTTTCAAATTGTTTTCAGTTTTGCCATCTGCTTTTCTAGGAAATCGGTTATTGTAAAAGTAATCCCATTTAGAAAATTCGTTAGGTCTCACTAATCACCCCCCCCCCCCCCCATTCCGATCTTTGCCATAACATAATGCTATTTTATTCCACCAGCAAAATAAATGCCTAAAACTTCACAGAGTATATTAGTTAGATGGCCACATAAAACAGCACATTTGTAACTTCATACAATCGGTGTTAATTTTAAGTACTCGTTGCCATGGCAACGTGAAATTTGGAGCTGTGATGACCCGGTATTACCGGAATTGGACTTTTAAAGAACTTCGTGAGTAGGGCCTATAATATCAACGTTTGCTGTCAATTCGATTCTTTCCAATATTGAATAGTCAAAGTTCATAGTTAGTGTAAATGATGGTTTTTTTCCCAGGAAACCTGGCACTCTACCATCCGTTTTCCCCAGGGAACCTGGCACTGAATGAGTTAAATAGAATAGTTACATTAGGACGGAAGTGAAAGTTGGGCGTAGGAATGTCGCCATGGTAAGACGCTACGTCACAGAAACGTCACTATCAAGATCCCAATATTTAACGATATTTCCAACTGGAAATTCTTTTCATGTTGATGTTTACTCAGAGTGAATTATAAGTAATATTTTCGGTGGTTTAATACATGAATAATTACACAGTATGGAGACATAGTGCTGAATCACAAACTTCGCGATTTATATGTTTGTGATTCGGCATAATGCCTTTAAACGTTAAACGGCTAATGGACTGTAAGAGAATATGGTATGCTGTAGTATCTTTATCCTTGGCAGGTAAAGTTTGACATTCTCCTTTTCAAAACTAAAAAAAATTGTAATCCACAGGAGTCGGTGTTGATGACATGTTCGTCCTACTGTCTAGCCTGGCAGAGGTGCAACATTTAAAGTCAGCGGAGGAGAAAATCGCCGAGGTGATGAGGACTGCGGGCGTAGCCGTCACCATAACGTCCATCACCGATCTGCTTGGCTTCTGTGTGGGATCCGTTTCCGTTTTTCTCAGCGTGAAAAACTTCTGCCTTTATACAGGTACATGTAAGATATAGTTAAAGATGCGGGCGGCGTTGGCGGTGCGTATGCTGTTATAATATTCACCTCCGTCAAAAACCGCCATAAACAGAAAGAATAGTAAAATATAGACATATCTTGTTCTTACACCAATCAGAAATATGGCATAAACAGTGTGTTATTGTAATTTTTTTTCTTTGTTATGTAAACAAAAGCAAAAAACGTTACGTTACCTGGCTTTTGTTTAGATCCGGATATGGTAAACATAAAGAGTGTTATTTGTTACTGTTTTCCTGATATGGAAATGATAAAGAGCGCTTATATCATTTGTGTGTGATTAACCAATTGAATTGCGCTGTGGTATGTAAACAGAAGCACAACTTCTGCAACACGAGCAGGTTCTTGTTTACCTACACCACCGTACGTCTTTCGGATGTTTGGTATATGAACAAAACTATATATATTTTAATATTCCTTTTGTTGATGGCGATTTGAACAAATATGCATATTTCTGCAACGAACTCCGCCCGTGCCTTTAGAGGTACGGTTGGCCTTGGCGGTGGGTATCATGTGAAAATATTTACACCCGTCAAAAACCGCCACAAACAGAAAGAACATCAAAATGTAGACAGACTTTGTCCGTATACAAATAAGAAATATCGTATAAACAGTATGTTATTGTCATCTGTTGACCATTGTTATGTAAACAAAAGCATAAAAAAGTTACTTTTCTGGTGTTTGTTTATATTATGATGGTAAACATAAAGAGCGTTCTTTGTTGGTGAATTCCTGATATGGAACTAATAAAGAGCGTTTATGCCATGTGTGTGTGATTAGCCAGTAGCATTGTGTTGTCTTCTGTAACACAATCAGGCTCTTGCTTAGGTAAAATATAGTAGGTCTTTGTGATAACATGCTGTTTACGCGATGGTCATGGTATATATGAACGAAACTGTATGCGTTTTAAAGTTTTTCTGTTTACGGTGATTGGAACAAATATGAATATTTTCGACAATTAAGGCCTCACGTGCCTTTAAAGCGACGCGTAACTCCATATCCAGACATCAAATTGGCCATATCGTTCTCCCGGCACATTCGAGTTATCAATATACATGTAGATCGACTGTCACACGTGATACTATAATGTATACATGCTTTAGTACATGTGTACATTATCTCGTGTACTTATTGACATACGTGTGTACATGCATGTTGATCAACAACAAACTTTGTAGTTTGTATACAGACTGTATATTATACGTTGAAAATACTTGGCGAAGACATAAAAAATTATCAGCTGCTTTCAACATTCTGGACAAATCTGTCCATTTTAGCATATCAGAAAAAGAGTAACACAATAATCATAACGATAAGGTGGTGAAATTGGATTGTAGAACACATTAGTTGTTTTCATAAATTTTGTATCCTTATTGGCAGCACTCTGGATTTATGAATTATTTGCAACGACATTATTTAGCGGAATTATTGCAGTTTCTTTATCGGCGATATATTCGTCCCTAATTAACCCTTTCTTTGTGTACCAAATGGATTATTCCAGTCAGTTATAAAGGTGTCCATTGGAAGAATTTCAATTGCAAAATACATGTATATGTTCACCTTCCTACCATAAAGGGTGTTATTTAGGCTATTGAACAATAGAAAAGTCTCATTGTTTGTAAATAGTAAAAACACCGGGCTAGTGTTCGGTCCGAATATTCGAATATTCGCTCGTAAAAATAAATATTCGAATATTCGAATAATGATTTGACTATTCGAATATTCGAGAATAATCTCCGGGTAATTGTTTCCTGGTTTGTTATTAGTCTGAGGGTCTGTTAAAAGTATAGTCTATTTTCCACTGACCATAAACGAATTAATATGACGTAAATGTAACGTTCTGATTTGATTGGCGTCATGACGTCTAAATAATTGTATTGGCTAGGTGTAAACCAGACCGTGCTTGCATGTGGTCATAGGAAGCGGTCCTATAAGGCATCGTTTTGTTTTGTTTGCGCGTTGTCACTTTACCCCGAAGTCGCCAAATTAGCTAAGTTCTATCTCGGTATACCGACCACCAGTGTATCGTCTACCGCAGGGCTGATCTCTACTGAAAAACGCAACCGGTTGAAGCCGCAGACTGTCCGAATGTTACACTTCTTGAACAAGAAACTTTAAGCCATGCATGGAACATTGACTACTTGAACTTCATAAACAGATAAACTCTTGCTATTAAGCCAAAAGACTTTTTTCTCTCTCTTTTTTTTGCGTATAGCATGTGCATGGATAAATATGCTATTTCATTAAATAATAAATTGGTTCCAAAATATGTTATCTATATAATTTTATAATTTATCTAAATATTCGAATACTATTCGAATATTCGCTCGTTATTCGAACCGAATATTCGAATACCGAAATCCGTCGAATACCGAACACTACACCGGGCCTTGTGTATGGATTTTTTTTCGTAAGACCCCCCCCCCCCCCACCATCTCGCCACTGGGATAGACATTATCCGATCCAGGGGATTTGTCAGTGTTTTCTGCTGCGAACGCTAGCTAAAATCGCAGTAACCTTTTGTGTCGAGCCGCTAGGGTGTAAGTCACCTGGTGTTTAACCCTTTACCCAACAAACCGACCAAAACCGGCCAAATAAAGCTTCAACAGCCTAAAATATCTTCGGCCTGTCTCAATAGAACCATACAAATATGGATATCATTGGAACCGGCTCCTTGACCACATTGTGATAGTTACAGTTATGCCCTGTGCCAATGCATTCTCTTATATATGCGAGTCGACCATAGGTCGCCTCGCATATATAAGAGAATGCATTGGCCTAAAAAAACACTTTTTACCATTTTTTCTTACATTCTTTAACAATTTTATAATTTGTAATGTGTTAAGCCAATGCATTCTCTTATATATGCGAGGCGACCTATGGTCGACTCGCATATATAAGAGAATGCATTGGCACAGGGCCCTTCTGTTGGGTAACGGGTTAAAGTAATCTATTTTGTGAATATGATTGCTGGTGTTTTATATGTTTAAACTGAAGGTTTAACCCTTTCTTTACAAAATAGATTCTCCCACCAGACGATAAACGTATACATTAGACTGGCCTATTGTTCATTTGAATGGGTTTGTGGGATACATTAGCAGACGACAATCAGACGAAATATTATACAAGTGCTGAAAGATTCATAGCCATTGCTGTGAAATATTTAGATATGTCGTTTGTTGAAATAATTATCTAAAGATTTCCTATGGGAACTACTCGCCAATGAATATTTAGTATATCAACCGTTACGGGATTCATTTGCAATCAAGATAATGATACACTCGTCAATTAATGCAACAATTAATGTAATCTTCTAAGATAGTTACAATTCCTGCCGTAAAAAAAAGAAATAGGAAAAACATTTACAAGTGACAGAAATTCCTGCCGACTGGTCTTTGTGATCAAAATTCCTATTCCACTCATAACTCCTAAGCTAATCGTAATAGCTTCGTCAGCTTCGTTGACGTCATCGTGATCGTTAACAATTTAATTAGCATCGGCGCCAACAACAATAACGGTATGAATTAATAACTAAAACAACACAACACCTTTCCGTGAATTTTGACAAAAGTAGATATGAATAAAATTAATGATATTTTACTTCATTTTAGGAGTCGCCATCATCTTTTGCTACATCAACATGGTAACCTTCTTTCTCGGCTGCTTGGCAATAAACGAGAAACGAGTGGAAGCTGGTCGACACAGTACAACATGCATGGTGATGACGTCGCGGGAAACTATGGAGAAGGATGGTAAATCCAAAATGGCGATACATTGTTGCGGTGCCGTCAGACCGAAATCTCGGAAAGATGTTGAGGGAATTTTGGAACGCTGGCCACGTGTTATTGTCTCAAAACTACTGAAAAGCACAATAGTTCGAGTCGTCATACTTCTGTTGTTCGCTGCATACCTTGGCGTCTCGATATACGGAGCAACCAATGTAACGCAAGGTCTTGAACTGAAGGACACGACCCCTGATGATTCCTACTTCAACGAATATCAATTGTGGTATGCAAAATACCCATTCGTAAATTACATCTCATTTGTTTTTAGTGGAGAAATTGAATATTGGAAGCTTGACGTCCGCGATAAAATTGAGTCCCTCCTTAATTCGGCAGAGACTAGCAAATTCGTACGGGACTCTATGTCTATATCATGGGTACGGGAGTTTTCGTCTTTATCGTCATTCAACTATACATCAAAGTCAGATTTTGTGAATGCTCTTACACCATTCCTAACTAATCGCACACTGTATAAAGACGATGTTGTCATAGATTCACAGGGAAATATACCGACATCGCGAGTCTACATAATAACGGAACACCTTGGAAACACAGACGACCAAGGTCAAGTTATGGGAGACACACGCAACACAGCGGATACTTCAGACTTACCGGTTTTTGCATATGCATTTGCATTCGTATTTTATGAACAGTATACCGCCATCCTATCGAGTACAATGCAGACTGTGGGAACTACAGTGGCCGCGGTTGTTGTTGCTACTTTTATCTTCATGCCCCAGCCAATCCTGATGTTGTATACCTTCTGCTCCCTCGTCATGATACTGGTAGGTATGTTTGGATTCATGTATTTCTGGGACCTGACTCTGAGCTCGATAACGATGATAATGCTTATAATGAGTGTAGGCTTCGCTGTTGATTACAGCGTTCACGTTAGCCACGCCTATCTACAAGCAGACAAAGAAAGCCGAATTGCGAAAATGAATGTTGCGATCGACATGGCAGCGTCTCCAATCCTAAATGCTGCACTGTCCTCTTTCTTTGGCATATTAATGTTGTTGTTCTCCAAAACCTTCATCTTCAGAGCCTTCTTCAAGATGATGTTCCTGGTCATTGTCTTTGGATTTTGCCACTCGACTTTCTTTTTGCCCTCTTTACTTAGCTTCACGGGGCCACGTGGAGAGAGTCGTAGGACGATAACATCAGAAACTAACGATGGATTTCAAAAAGACGAGCGTGGTAATGGTGACGTGTCCGAAATCCCCGGTCAAGAGTCTCGCCCAAATTCAAGAAGAAGTGTATCGCCATCCAGAACTTCATATCTGTAGTTCGGTTGCCCAACAACCGAAGGAGTGGTGACGGACCTAAAAACAGGAGCTACACGACTGTATACACATTGACAACTAATCATGTTTCTTCAGACTTCCGGTATGACGGGTGAGCTGTGAGGACGTTTTTGGACCATAAAAAATACCATTTAAAATTAATAAAACGCAAACTAACTTATAAAAACGCACAACTAATGTAGAAAAGTAGTCAGGAACAATCAAATATGTCGGCAGTAGTTCGAGACGACCAGTTAGCCATTTTAAAGACGAACTCACGAACATAGGTGACAAGAACGCGACAGGCAGAATCGGGAGAAAATTGAAACGAGACAAACCCATTCGAACAGAGTAAGGGCAATGAAAAGGAAAAAGACAATGAAAACATGTACCAATTGAGGAAATTACCTACTTCTAAAAAATCTTCATACCTTAACATCGGGAAAATAGGTGAAGTGGGGAATCAAAGTGGAAAATCTGACTTATAAAGTGATCGATATCGAAAATGTAACTGACGAATCGACGAAGAGAGTTTCCATAATTGAAGACAGGATATAGAGGTTTATGAAAAACGTTTCGTTGAAATGGAATCCACATACTAGTATGAGCAAAAACTTACTGAAATGGAAAACAAAGTGAGTGAAGCCAAATGTTCAGAGGAAATGGTTGAAAATAACTCAATTATCTATATAATTCAGTGGCAAAGCTAGAGCTATGGGGACGCAAATGGAACGTTATAATTAAAGGCGTTATTGGCAACAAACACGAATCGACATCTGAAACTTTAAAATTTGTGTTTTCCTTTAAAAATATCCCTCAGAATTTCAACACATCGTGTAGAAGAGATGTTATGTTTTGCGGCCTCTCATCGATTGCCTTCAGGTAAACCAGATGCCCCAGATATAATCATAGGATTCTTAAATGTAGATGACAGAGACTTAGTGCTGAAAACTCAAAGCAGGGGCAGTATACGGCATATCGGTAACCTTATTTCAAACTAGGAAGAAAATGACTTACTTCAGCGTAATGACTTTGTTATTTTGTATTGATATTTCTCCACATACAGCTTCATGTTATTGGGAAAGGTTCCACATTGCATTTGTCTTTTCATTTTGTTTTGAACAGTCAACAATATAAACGAATAGTTTGAATTGGGTATGTTGGATGTGGAAAAGAGGGGCCGGCTCCACGGCAATATATATATTAAGAATAATTTATCTAAATCTGACATTTGTGTACAGAAGTAATGAAAACATTAACGAAGATCTTAGTCTATTGTACACAAACTGAATTACCTTTACATGTAGAATTTTGGCCTTTTTAGCATAAAAGCTGTACACAGCTGTTTACCCCCACATACCCTGGTTTCGACGATAATAATTGTAGACGAATTTGACAAACTCTGTCTCAGTTGCTATTTTATATGAATTTACCCCAAAAAAAACAAAAAATTTGTCCAGCGACTAGAAACATCTCTATCTAATAAAGCTACATTGAAAAGTTTACCATTAACATTCAACACAACATAAATTTTAACTTTAATGCAGATCATTTGAGAAATAAAAATAAAAGTGGTGTCAGCTGCTTCTACCACATCCAAAAGACCTGGTTACTTTTTTGTTTCTTTATTCTGATTTGATTCTGTTTGCAGGCAAACATTGACCCTAAAGTTGTGACATGAGTTGATCTGAAAGAAAAATTCTGCCTAGTTATTGAGGGGCTGAATTTTGTTCATATTATTTCTAGACACTGGCATAAAAAAAAACTAACCAGAATTAGCCCTGTCTTTAAATACAATTGAAAATGACTTTATTCGGTTCGGTTCATACAGGTAATCGTTTAATGCTCAATTCTCAACAATTCAGATAAGAAGAAAAAAATTATTCTCTTTAAACTACAACTGAAAATGACTTTATTGTGTTTAGATTACACGGGAAATCGTATAATGCTTAATTTATCATTACCTGACTAGGGAAAACAAAAATAGATTGATAAGGGGGGGTATTTAATTGACTATAGCCCTTCTATGGCTGTGTGTTTGGCGGTGGTGGTTAATTGCCCCTCATGCAGACTAGGACTGATTGTGTGATGGGTGCTCAATCGGAAGGTGCTCAGTGGTCGAGGGGCTTAATTTTGTTCCTAATATCTTTGAGATACTGGCATATAAACAAAACGAATAAGAAATAGCCCTATATTAAACTACAAATGAATATTAATTTACCCTGTTTAGTTTATACTTGTAATTGTTTAAAGGCACGGGCGGCGTTCATTGCAGAAATATTCATATTTGTTCAAATCGCCATCAACAGAAGGAATATTAAAATATATATAGTTTTGTTCATATGCCAAACATAATCAGCGCTTAAATAGTATATTGTCGTCAAGACGTACGATGGTGTACGCAAGCAAGAGCCTGCTCGTGTTACAGAAGTTGTACTTCTGTTTACATAACACAGCGCAATTCTATTGGTTATTATTAATATAAACGCTCTTTATCATTTCCATATCAGGAAAACAGTAACAAATAACGCTCTTTATGTTTACCATATCCGGAGCTAAACAAAAGCCAGGTAACGCAAGGTTTTTTGCTTTTGTTTACAAAAAAAAGGAAAAAATTTACAATAACATACATGTACTGTTTATGACCTATTTCTGATTGGTGTAAGAACAAGGTATGTCTATATTTTACTATTTTCTCTGTCTATGGCGGTTTTTGAAGGAGGTGAATATTTTAGCAGTATACCAACCCCAACACAGCTCCTATCTTTAAATCACTGCCCGTGGCGTCAAGTTGCGGCTGTGTCTTATCGGAGATTTGTAGGCATATTATATAGCGGTTGGGAAACGGCTATCCATCAGCAATTGATGGTCGTTCCGCCCACTCGGGAATAACTACCCAATAAATACATGAATGTTTCTGTTTATGGCAGATTTGGACGGAGGTGAATATTTTAACAGCATACCCGCCGCCAACGTCGCCCGTATCGTTAATGCTTAATTTCTCATCACAATGGAAACAATCGATTGATGACAGAAAATTATTTTATTTAACTTCGGCCCTTCATGAATTCAGTGCTTAATGATGGTGATTGTCTGTTGCTCATTCAGCCTAGGGCTTAGTGGGTGACAGGTGATAATCCGCCAGTTGGTGCTGAGCTGTTGAGGGGTTGAATTACTCATATGTATAAGAAACTGAATATAGGTAGAAAAGACTACTCGTTGCGTAAATGCAGAAAATTACCTTCCAGAGCTAAAAAAAATTCATATTCAGACGCAAACGAAAACTTTCAACATCATATATTTGCAAAGGGGGGTAAAACGAAAAAAATGCAGTATGTTTATTTGAACACAATGCTAATTCAAATGATATAAATCCCCATGGTCATTAATATAGGGATGCATGATTTCAGACAACATCAACAGATTTTAAAATATATATTCCGGGGGAAAATATGACATAAGTGTCTTTGTGAATACACATTCCACTCCACAAAATTAAAAACTGTGGAAACAAGAATGGGACATGAAATGAAATTTTCCTTATACAGCAGCAACAGTAGGGGAATAGCAGTTAGTTTCAATGGTTCCTTTGAATGCACGATTAATAAAACAACCACTGATCCTGACGGCAATTATATTCTTAGATATGAACTTACAAAATGAAAGACTATCATTGATTGCAGTATATGGCCCTAACAAACAAGAATTCTCATCCATGGCAGAGAAGGTTGTATAACTTTGCAATCTTTCGACACTCTGGGTAGTGCATGATTACAATATTGACACCTACAAATACAGAAGGGAAAATAACTCCAAAAACTTACTACAAATAAAAGCAATAATGGGCGAATTAGATCTAATAGACACATAAAGAAAACAAATACATAGATCGGACCATGCCCCAGTTACTATAGGAATATTATTTAATGACCAGAAAAAAGGAAAAGACACTTGGAAATTTAATAATTCCTGATTTAATTATCTAGAATATATAGGATTAGTTACAGAAACTATTGCATCAACAGTTGATAACTACCCCATAGGTAGAAGAAATAATATTTGGCTATACTAATGATAGACAATCTCTTGCAATAAATAATATAATTCTTCCAACAAAACGACATTAACAGCAGCCTTGTATAATAATGAAACAAATACATAAATACAAACAAAATTTATTATACGCAATAAATAATAACACAAAAATGTTTAAAACAAACAGCCATACCTCTGCATTGCCATGTGGTTTTTCTCAGACCAACAATCAATATCTATTAGCCTTCTAAGAAACAATCTAATTTCATATTTTATTTAGAAATAAAAAAGTTATATCCCTAATACATATATGAAATCCTATATAGGCTGTACACATAAAGATAGTTACACTATCTGAAATTTTTCAGAAAGTCGAAAGTCGAATGTCCAAGCATCTTAAAATGGCTGATGATACACATCACCGAATATTGAGACCAAGTAATAATATGTTTGTATTGACATTGTAAGATGAAGAGGCTTACATGAACAAAATAAATGTCATTAAGCAAAAAATATTAATTTGTTGCATTTTTTATTCATGTATAAAACTCAAAATTGTAATACCATATGGGTATACTGTAATCACAATTATGAATAAATTATAAAAAAAATTAATCATGTTTCTTTCATTTTAATACAGTTGAGTGCTTTAAATCCTTGTAAATTAGGGCTGTGTTATTGGAGGAAGTTTCTCACCATCTGCATCCTGCAGTGACAAGGCCACTTGTTTCTCTGTCCTGTATATAACTTCTGTAGTTTAGCATTTCAACAAGAACATAGTGGTGATGCGTCTGGAACGCATTCATATCTTTAATTTATTTAAAAATATTTCAGTGTATTCATTATACATGTACCGATGGTTGTGATATTATATGATATTTCACAACGTCTCTGTCCGGCCAGTGAAACTAACGCGTGTCACGTGTTTCGCCGATCAGAACTTCCGAAAGGAGACATAACTATGATGGTCTGGAGCCCGGAGTTACAGATGCATCATTACAGTCATCCATATTATTAATTTAACACTACCGTGAACAGTACTTTAATTCGTAAACAGTACTTTAATTCGTAAACAGTACTTTAATTCCATGTAATGGTGGTTGTGATAAACAGCATTACTGTATCCTCCATTGGCAGAAACGGGTTTTCGCCGCCCATAATTTCACATCTGTCGTATAGGTGTCCGCGAAGAGAAGTGGTTATGATTTTGGAAAGTGGGCTCCACGTGTATAATGTGAAACACAATTCTTGTGATATGTGCGTTCCGTTGTAATGAATAAACTTTGTGTTATTAGTATTCGACTTAATCGCGACCAGTTTATGTCTTTCGTTGTTTATTAGCATTCAGCATATGTCGATAACTCTTAATTTAGAATGTGCATCATCGAGAAATGTTTTATATTATCGTTTCGGCAAGCTATCTTTTTACAGGGATTTACTTGACAATGAATTATATTACACCTCCTTACGTTGGATGAGAATGGAGAATAGTTCCATCTTTTGAGGGCGATAGTACTCGATATTCCTAATCTGGTTATTTACAAGAAGTCGCCTACACGATTACATTATCGAGGCTTATAGTACTCGAATCCTCCTTCGCTGCTCAAATCACAGTATAAGTAATGCTATAGCATAGAGCCATAGCCGTAGCTAACTACATGCACATAATTCAATTGTTTCGAGTCAATGTATAACAATAGTTGTGATATTGGAGGAACGTTCTAAACATCTACATCCGGCCAGTGACAGAAACAAGTATCCAGAACTTCACATATTTTTAGCTTAGAAGTCGAACAATAAAACGTGTTGTGCTGGGTCTGTAACCAGGGGCATGTACTATAGAATTACAATTGCCGTGTTTGAACACGTGTACAATGTTATGGGAGGTACACAGTAGGCGTGAAGTGCAATATACCACTGTATTGTAATAGAGTAGATTATACCCGTGTGATCATTACCGATGGGTGATTGGGTTTGATCAGAATGGTATTCAATATAATACTCCAGCGATTCTGCATGACAACCCAACTAGAAATTGAATTACATCTTACACCTTGAATTGTTGGAACAGACGATAACCATTGATGAAATATAGCACAATGCACGAACGGTTGCGGCGGACTCACTGAGCGATTATTTAAAGGGTACCGATTACCACTAATACAATTGAACACGGATTACCCATGCACTAGCGATAACATATCAATGAGTATCTGCGAGGAATATTTGTTTTCATTGGTCAATCAAGTCACATGTGGTAAACCTATTATTGTATTGGTCACCATGTATGTGAACGAGGCGTTGCAAGAAGTCGCCTTTTCTCTGTAAGACTAAGAGTGGAGGTCTATGGTAATCGACACCTTCTGTGTGCCCCACATAACCTTATACACGTGTTCAAACACGGCAATTGTAAATCTATAGTACAGGCCCCTGGAGCGACAATTAAAGACGGTTACGCCGTGACAGTCAGGCATTTATCTTTAATTTAAAAAACAGTCAGTGCTTTAAATTTATGTAATTATATATGTGATATTAAAACTGTCTCGACAACTCAGATGTATAGATTGAATGCCAAATCCATACCCACTCCCCACAAAATAGACAAAAAAGGCTCATCGGTGACCTATATACAGTATATCACTGACAACAATTGCGAGTGTATAGCAGCCTTGTTCGTAGATAAATCCGACATGTTCATGCTGTTTTATCTAGAAACGTTGCTACAAAAGTACTGGTGTTTTATTTACTGATATATTTGGACTATATTATATTGTGAACGGTCGATTCTATCCAGCGATTTGGAATCACTATCGTGGGATCCCCTGTGAGGGCAACGACATACGACCATCCGATGATAACTGCCCATGTTACCATTAGAGGACCGGATCTACAGTGATGCCCTAAATAAACTATTCCTTAACCACAGCAGATGGGTAACTTTTCAGGATTTAGTCGGAAATATGGCTTGTTGCCATTCATAGGAAAGATCACAATGAGAGCTTTCCGATGAATGGCAACAAGCCAAATTTGCACGTTATTAATATACAGTTTATGCGTACATGTTATAACAAACTAAATAAAGATGTGAAGAAGTTGTAGCTTTTCATGGCAGAGCGTATGATCTATAAATTTCGGAAATATATTTTGTTAGATCAAGTTGTGTAAAGAAATATGCGATAACACGAAGGGTGTGGAACTTCCTGATAAGTTTCCATCATAAGTGTTCACCTGGGGGACAACGATTTAATCATAACCATGCACCCTACACGAATCGCCACCCACATGACAGAATACACGTGAGGATGACAGGGCGATGTTTGGTCTGATTTGAGCGATCGATCAATATCATAGTGAAAGCGATTCCCAAACGAATCCAAATCAGTTGCTATAGAAACCAGTAATCAATAAGATGGCCTTCGTGACAAGAGATAATAAAATATGCTGTTGCATCCGGGTATCTACTTTCATGTTCATGATAACAGTATGTATACCGATAACCAAGCGTGTCACCTGATACTTATCAAATATTGATTTCACATATGGGAACGTTCAGTGATTTTACTGCAGAACGTCTCGTTTCGGGCTGTCCACATATAGTCAACTGTATTCGACTCAACACATGTCAAACTATGGCAAATACTATTTGCCCCACCGGCCCATACCTCGACAAAGAAATTGCGAACTGTCACACCGGATTCCTAACTGTTGAATTCTATCGACCAAATATATTTGAGGTCCGAACATATGCATGTCATTTAACTTGTGAAAATAAGTAAAATATGGATATGTTAACCTATTGGGATACCTTATACCAATCACGTTATGCTCAATATTGAGAGAATTGAAATGTGAAAGAAATCTCGATATACATGTATTTTCTGGTCTGATTTAAAATCGTCTTTGTTTGATACATGCAGGGTACTGTTACTCCATGAATTATAGTTTTGCCATTTGGAAAATATCCATGGGGGTGCGGTTTTGAAATTCCAAGTCCCCTGTCCCCAGGCAGTGAGAATCCCGGGGGTAACCCGCATCATTCGCATAGCATCCTTAATGTACGTTCACACGCGGCCAGTTATGCAAAAAGAAAAAAAGAAACAAAGGCTGTGGATCGAAAATGGCGCTTGTCGAGTTTTTTGTCCATGAAAGTGAATCCGTCTGAAGGAGAATCACTAAAAATGGACTAAGGAACCATAACTGTGTAACGGCACATTTGGTCAACAAACCGTTTAGGGCTGACGAAGCTGATTCCAAATTTCGAAATCCCGAATAAGTGCAAATGTGTGATCTACGCCGCACATTGCCGGTAACATAATATATGTATCTGGCAGTTGTGTCAGTTACTTTCCGGAGATCAATCAATGGCCTCCACGTGAAATGGGGACACCCCCAGATGAAATTAACCTCTAATGAGGTCTTTCCTCCATCCGTAAAAGTGACAACGTCGAGCTATGACAAAATCCATGAAACGACGATATGTTATAGTCAACCAGAGGTGCGATTATATATATTTATACCACGATCGCCTATCTTACTATATAAATAAAGCCATCTGTTTAAATTTTACATTTAATCAACACCCGTTCATTAAACGTGCCTACTGTTGATTAAACTTCACAGAATGGATTAAACTTTCTCCATACAATTTGAACGGAAAAGTGTTTATCCATCGCATTGTAAAGATCGTGGCATAAACTTCACAGAGTGGATTAAACTTTCTCCATACAATTTGAACGGAAAAGTGTTTATCCATCGCATTGTAAAGATCGTGGCATAAACAAAATATACGCATAGTGTTTCTGAATAACAAATTTAATCCACTCGTGGGATTGGCGATTTACACCACTCGCTGAAGCTCGTGGTGTAAATCGCCAATCCCACTCGTGGATTAAATTTGTTATTCAGAAACACTATGCGTATATTCTATTTATCTATAACTGCACTTTGTGTTATTAATTTTTTTTTTCTATATATGTGGCCCAGAGTCTATGTGAGGGAATGCTACTATTGCAAAAATAGATTAAACCACAGCCGCCATGTTTTGTTTTGTTTGACATTGCGTGTTGTCTAGTACATCCCTCTCTGGCCACAATATATTTTTATAATTGTAACACTGACCGGGGTTACTAAAATATTCCCCAGTGCTTATTAAGATAATCAGCAGCTATTGCAAGCGTGTATTACATGCTAGCTGATAGTAACACGCTTCGACCAAGAGATTTCATAATCAATGCTAAGAATACAAACATATGACACCAATCACCGGATTTAATTTGGTATACAAGGGGCATTGGCTGCGACATCATCAGTATGGCTCAATCGTTACAAGAAAATCCATACAACAATTCATAAATAATACGTGGAAAACGATCACAAAACTCATACAGTTATTGTTTGAGAACGCTCTTTATTGCCTACCGCTTTTGGGGCGACTGAAGCATGGATGCTTTGTATAAGAGACGATCATTGGATTTTTGCTAGGCTGACAACAATTCAAACATGTTAAAACTTCATATTTCCAAAGTGGGTTACTGGTCACCAAAATTTACGTTTTCTATACCAGAAAATAATTACATCGCACTATTGTGTTGTGCGATGAAATTAATTTCTGATATAGAAAACGTACATATGTTGACTTCATGGTGAAATATATATATATATATATATACATCGGACATGACGAACGATATCGCGTGGATCATATCAGCTCCAGTGTAATTACAATAAAAGAATGCTATCCTGGTGACCAATATCGATTTTTCTTAATAACGAACTGAAAACGCAGGTGACTGATTGAACGTCTATCAGTGAGCTATCCGTATATAGTATAATGGTTAACCAGAGGGTATACGATAACAAATGTGGCATTCATGTCATGATCTATTAATGTGTTAGCGTGTCGGCTTTTACTTTATAGCACAAATATCAGGAAAGCGGCACTTTACACCCATATAAAAAGCACTATAGTACTACCGTGATGCTATACATGGTACTACCACACTGAAGTTATTTACCCTGTATTGCCATAGTACCCTGGATGAAACTCTAGAAGGGAACTATACCATGGTAGAGTGATTAATCACCTGACATGTCCGCGATTAATCAGTCTTCTTCAAAATGAGATATCATTTACCGTGATAGAGAAATGTAAAGTGATGATACGATCGTTTAATATAGCTATACATTTTCTGATAGCACGACAACTCGAAATTCTCTGGAAAACAAGGCTTTGTTTACTTAGAAATATTGTTGCTTTCACATTTAACGGACCTCCGATATATGCATATTTGATATCGTCATGCTTTGCTTTGGGAACGGCAGTCCTCCATGTTCATATACGCAAAGATTCCATATGATCAAATCCGAAGACAAGCAAGATATCCCCCGCTCACTATTCTGGGCGTAAAACCCGTTACAGAAGAGTATAACCAGATGGGACTCGGTCCAAAAACAGCATAATCCCAACCGATATCCCAAAGCTGTTGTGAACACAGAAGACTTGGTCTAGGAGATATTCAATTGTGCTACCTTCTTTAATTTACAATAGATGTAATGATATTACTATGGAATACCATGGCTAACATAACAACGTGCTAATAACATTAGATCACTTTTGTCCCGTTTTGTCAGGAAATTTTAAAACATCCCTAATAAAAAAAAATATGGCACAACATACACATCCACAAGATGTGTTATTAGCTGCCACACAATATTAATACTAGGAAATGTAGAACTCAGTTATCAACAAAATCCATCTATGACTGGAACCATGCAACCCATATATAAAGCACCATTCAGGGTACTACCGCAGTAGTATATCATAGTACTTTATCATGTTAGTATCACGGCACTTTACCATGACATTATCGTGGTACTTTATCATGGTAGTACCCTGGTACTCTACCATGGTACAGTCACGGGCGACAACTCTATTTCACAATTGCACATTATACGCAGCTGATGTGTTTGTTGTCCCTTTTTGTGAGAAGAAAATCATACTTTGTTAGTTAATCAGTGCAAAACAATTGTACCCGGTATCGTACAAAAAGTTTACATAATGGGACAAGAATAGTTTAACACATGTAATCACTTTTCTCATTATTCACTTCCAATATGTTGGCTCAGAGTTTAAGACTTAAAAGAGTACCCTGGTACAATCATGGTAAAGTAACATGGTGCTACCATGGTTAACTACCCTGGTAAAGTACCCTGGTACTACCATAGTAAACTAACATGCTATATATCGGCCAGTATACCATGTGGCCATTGTAAAGTATTTGTGTGATGTAGTATCGGATAACGCACCTGTATACCTCCTCCATACGTTGGACCTGTTACACCATGACGCAGCGCGAATCGTCAGTGGCCTTATTAAATCAGCTTCGGTTAACTAAATGCTATTCGAACTGGGATCGTCCATCTTACAGCAAAGAAGAGACTGGCATAAAATGATAATCACATAAAATGTGATGACTAAAAATGCACCCAACTATATCTTAGAGAAAATTCCTCCAACTAGTGGCAAATAACATGTAACATATATGATTTTAGAAACCCAGATTACATTCGAAACTACCCGGGTTCCAAACGTATCAATACTAGCTTTCCCCCATCGATGGTGACCAAAGCCAAAAAATGTGGTTCGATAGATATGTTTTCAAAACAACTTTATCCACAGCATAGTATACTAAAGCCACCTTCATTTTATAATAATAGACGAACAAACATAACAAACTGTAGATTCCGTAACCAATGTACTGAGTTAAATTGTGACAAGTTTCGAAAACATCTGTATTTGTGGGTATGGGGTAGAGGATGCAGACCACTTCTTCTTCACATCCCCGCTTATATAAATGAAAGAACTATCCTAGAACACCGACTAGTAACGATCGGATTGCATATGCTCTATGTTGAAAATCTATTGTGCGGATCACCAAGCATATCTATCAATTATAATAAATGTCTTTTTACAGCGGTCCTAAATTATATTCTATCCACGGGTCACTACAGTACAGAGTAAGTTTATTGGAGCAACTCTGATGATGATGTGTAATATAGAAAATCGTGTATATATACATATATATTTATGTAGGTGCTGAGTGTGTGCATCCGTGCGAATACACGTTATCTTAATCAGGGGGCAATCGGTCTATCTCTGTTCTACTCCCGAACCATCTTCAGTTCCATTTCATAATTGTTATCTAATTCTTATTTCCTGCCATCTTGAACAAAACCAAAATTTAGTTTGTCCAATAAAATATGTTCAAACAAATGGTAAAGTACCCTGGTACTACCATTGTTAACTACTATGGTGTTTTTTTTATATGGGCAGCATCATAGATAAGTGTACACGTTATCCTCCTTTGGTGAAGATACCCATACATAATCAGTGAGTGTTTTTACAACGCCCCAACCACGATATACCAAGGCGTATAAGTTGGTAGACGCTTAAACAAATAGCAAATGGAATAGTTTATGGTACTTTAAATCTAAACACCAGTGTGTAGAGTGATTTTTCAAACATTCTACCCAAATAATATAACTGTATTATGGTCGATATAATGGGGGTGGGTGATAAGCTCACTGTCTAACTGCGTGTGTTATTTATTTGGAGGAACGCATGCAATACACAATATATTTCATTGTACGGGCTGTCGACATTTGATTTTTCTCTGACTTTGTAAAAAGATGGTGGACTTTTTATTTCCAAATTACAATTTCTTGGCCAAGAACCAAAATAAAGAACCACATCTAGTCTTCCCTAGCCCCAAAACCGTGGACCGATTGTTAAATTTTATGCTAGGATAATATGTCGTGTTCCCCGGGGATTCGGTGGGTTAAGTTTATGAAGAACTAAACTTAGGATTCTCAGATGGAACCAAATAATGGAACCAAAACCGCTTGGTACTACATTGGTATTCGGTTCTCCGGGGAATCAAATCGGGAACTATTTTCTTCGAGTATAGATAGCCATTTATGAAGAACTAGCGGATGTGTCAGGTGTTGGACGGGTAATAAAGTGCATGGTGTGGCAAAATTAAAATTGACACAGTTACAATAAATTAGGAAATGTTGTCCGAAGCCTACTCAGTCCATGATCTCTATCTTTGATTGATCTCTGAGCTCTCGTTGCTCACACTTCTATTACCTTTTCGGAAGATTTGGATAGACCTCTCTTCTTAGGAAGCATCTCGACAGAATATCTAAATAAAAGATCAGCCGACCACAGTGTCCCCCGAAAACGTGGCAAGTCGATGCCGCTTTGTTAAAGAAATTTAAAAGATGTTGAAATTTTCTAAGTCGAAAAGGGTTAATAACTCCGTAAAAAAAATTCCCGTCATCTACATACATGTTGCACATCTCCAATATGTGGGTAACAATACACTGAAGTTTCAAATATCTACGATCAAAACTGTAGGAGGAGTTGATTACATCATGAAGGTACCCTCATAAATAAATTTTAAAAATTGTTGAAATTTTCTAATGTCGAAAAGAGTTAATAACTCTGTCAAAAAATAATTGTTCCGTCATCTATATACATGTTGCACATCTTCAATATATGGGCAACAATATTCTGAAGTTTCAAATCTCTAGGATGAAATCTCTAGGAGGAGATGGTTACATCATGAAGGTACTCAAAAGTGTGACGGACGTTTCTATAGTCCCAAAAATAATTTTTCGGGGGACAATTACACTTGCCGATACTTAATTAAGGCGTATAAGCTGAAATATAAAGAGCGTTCTTGTCGTTCTTTTCCCCGATAAGGTCAACAATAAATAGCGTTCGTGTCGCTTCTATTAGGCGTGTGACTCAGCACATACAAAGAGCGTTCAAATTGTTGATTGTCTCGATAAGGTATGGATAAAGAGCGTTATTCGTGTATTTATGTTCGGCAATGTGGATTAACGTCATATCGCCAAAAGGCAATCTGGCAGATTCTGGACCGAAACCATGTTACTCAGAAAGCCGAAATACATATCCATGGCAAATGTCATTAAAAGTTTTGCCATCGGTGTGAGCATTGCCTTACTTTTGTGATGGGTGTGCAGAGGTAACCACAAGTGCCAGTGGTTCATATGTACCTACCCGAACCAACGGGTGGTATTTTGACACTTGTCTGGCCGCTCCTATAGGCCCCATATAGGCGCATTGTATTGAAATTTAGTTCAGTTAGACCCAGCTGTCAGACGTTAAATGTCTTACAGACATTTGTTGGAAGTGACAAGCTACAGTAATGCTCTAAATAATCGACCCCTTAACCACAGCAGAATTATGGATATCTTTTCAGGATTTAGTCGGGAATATGGCTTGTTGCCATTCATCAACAAGTCATATTTCCGACTAAACCCTGAAAAGTTACCCATAATTTTGCTGTGGTTAATGGGTCAATTACTTAGGGCATTAGTGTACGTACATTTATGAATAGTCGGCATCATATTAAATCGTGAAATTAAATTATCATCAAGAATGATTTGCGAAATAAAGTAGTTGTTTACGACAGAATTTATTATGGTGTCTACACCAGTATTTGCGTCATGCTGCCCAATTTCATTAAGTTTACTACAACCAGATAACAATGATATAAAGGCCAAACCAGGACGTAGACCTGCCTGGCGTGACAAGATTGTTAATATTTTGAATGGGAATACAATTATAATGCTCTATATATAGCCAAAGCACAAAACTCGTGCAGGTGCAATGAACCGGGGTATAGATGTCCGTCTAATGGTATTCCCTCCCTGTACTTGGTTGTGACTCATTTATTACAAATCATTTGCACAACCTAAACTCTACTAACTTCATTATAATTGAGTTATGCTGAACTCGATCAGTGCAGCCGCTGTACTGCTGAACGGGTTTTGAACTGAAGAACGGGCATTGCGGGCGGTCAAACGGTGTCCCCTTCCTGTATATAGTGTGATATAACACATAATATAAAGTTATTATACACTGTTGTGTACAGTATTTGTTTTTCTTGTACGAGTCCAGGTTGTGGTGAAAAGTCATATTGGACGAGACACGCCCGTGTCGAGTCCAATATGACTTTTCACCACAACCTGGACGAGTACAAGAAAAACTCATACTGTACACAACATTGTATAATGACATTTTTATTATCCATCTGTATGTTTATCCAAATTTTGGGAATACAACTTTTGTGGTTATTTTTGGTATTTGTCGGCACTTAATTATCTATAAAAGCCTGTATATTGATCATCAGAAAGCATGATTTGGAAAAGTATACACGGAAGTGAGAAAAAAAACTCAATGCGGAAGTGAAACGTCTGCTAAAATACATCAGTGTTTCGCGCGCATCACAATTTGACCGATTCTTTTCGCAATAGAGTTAATTCGTGACGTCACGGAGTCCCAATAAATATAGGTTATCACCACCATGTGTGTTTCTGAGATCCGTATTCAAGTCGAGCTGCCTTCTCTGGGCAGTCTATCGATGAGTCCGCAGGACGAGTCTATAGACAGCCCAGAGAAGGCAGCGAGACTTGAATACGGGTCTCGGAAACACACAGGGTGGTGATAACCAATTTATCTTACAATTCGTCCCATAAAAATGCAATAAAACTCAATTTAAAACAGGAACTATTTTATTACACGCAACACACAACGTACACAATTCTCAGCACGCGACGTTGTGATAAGTCAAATTCTGAGAAATTCACGTCACTATATATTCTATTTCACTTTGGCTGGAATCCGATTCAATGATGAGGCGGCGATATTTTCGTTTTAAATGTTCGACATAATTGTCACTTTTAACAGGATAATTGTGTTATTTTATGGTACAATCTCCTTGGATGGTGATAGTGTTGGCGAGAGGCATTGCCGGAGATGACTGTCCATTCAGAGTTTTGGTGAATTTTGAACTTTCCGACACTTCAACAATCGAGTTCTGATTCGCACTAAAATCACCCATTAAAATTCATTCAGAGGAAATGCAATAAATCACGGACTTTTCGTAAGTATTCTGTTTTATATCCTTAACATGAGATAAAATTAATTTGATTTTCCCTTCTGTATTTTATCGAATAAAAAATGCGTTCAGTAGCTTTTGATCAAGACCGTATACTGAATTACGGGGAATTCCCCACTTCGCTGAAATAGAATTTGTTAAATTAGTCCGTATTCGTGCGCTCTGTAAACAATGTGTAACGGTCGTAACTTTTCGGATTCCAACACATTTTTGGATGACATCTTTTAGTTTTTTCGGTCATGTCTCCACATTTTGTCCACTTTATTGATTATTTTACGTTTGTAGCACACGATTATATTATTTTATGACTTTTAATTGGTTATTTGAACGTTTTGTTTTGAAAGCCAGTTGCCGAAATGCACGTGCACTAGCTGTTGCCATCCGCGATATCATTGTTGCCATCCAGGATACAAGATCGGAAACCGCCTAGGCGTTTTCGCGTGTATTTGAGGAAATATAGCTAAATTGTAAGATAATATAAAGTTATTATACAATGTTGTGTACAGTATGTGTTTTTCTTGTACGAGTTCAGGTTGTGGTGAAAAGTCATATTGGACGAGACACGCCCGTGTCGAGTCCAATATGACTTTTCACCACAACCTGGACGAGTACAAGAAAAACTCATACTGTACACAACATGGTATAATGACATTTTTATTATCCATCTGTATGTTTATCCAAATTTTGGGAATACAACTTTAGTGGTTACTTTTTGTATTTGTCGGCACTTAATTATCTATTACAGCCTGTATTGATCATCAGAAAGCATAATTTGGAACAGTAAACACGGAAATGAAAAACAAAACTCAATGCGGAAGTGAAACGTCTGATAATTCACCAGTGTTGCGCGCGCATCACAATTTCACCGATTCATTTCGCAAAAGTTAATTCGTGACGTCACAGAGTCCCGATAAAAAAAGTCATATTGCACACTTGGGAGTCAAATATGACATTCGGGAGTCCAATATGACTTTTTCCAGGACTATCACGTGGCGACTTTTGCCCAATCGGAAATGGTGTTAGTTAAGGGATGGATAATAAAAAGTTATATTGTACAGTCGGGGGTCCAATATGACTTTTTCCAGGACTATCACGTGGTGTTAGTTAAGAGATGGATAATAATATACATTATCTGCACAACTCACGACCGACTATATATCGTCGTTATAATTGAATTAAACTGAAATCGGGAAATTTGCTGATCGGCATATAGGTGGTAAACCGATTGATCAGCAGTGATTCAGTGGTTAGGTACATCCCAGTCTATATCTATATTTGCGAATGTATGTCTGTCTGTCTGTGTTCTAATGGGCGAGCGGCAGAGACCCAGTTTTTTTCTCGGATAAATGGGTCTATGGTACTTAAGGATAAATTTGGTGTCGTTGGAAACCTGAGGATCTATGCTATTCGATGGGGCCTGTTGTGGAATCTGAAAGTGGTGCGGTTGCCATGGAAACGGTCTCTGAAAAAAGTTGTGCAATCCGTAGAAGGTACCATATTAATAAATACGATATGGTCCAGAATGAGTATTTTTGGAGTCTTGGTAGTCTTTAATATCGGAATTCAAGGTATTATCACGAAAATGGTAATTGTTAACACATGGTATGGTCATGTGACCACCGGATCCAATATACTGACAGTTTTGACCATTTTTGGGTAAAACCAGGTGATTGTATACAAAAATGGGTGATTTTTGGTATCGCAGTACGTCAGTACACAGGGGCAGTGCATATGTCGTAGTAATCGGGAGGATGTGTACTTTGAGTTCCAATCTGATCTAGAACCCAAAAGTTTGCGGTTGCCATGGAAACGGCTTGTACGTGAAATATAAATAAAATCCCATGAAAAACACATCTGAATACATTTGAAACATACCTGTATTGGGTTTTAGGAGTAAGACGTATATTTGGTGGCATTAGTCAAAGTAGTATCTGATAATTCGCCATGCCAAGGGGGTGGGAAGACCATACTGACATAATAACTGAACAACATATACATAATTTCTACCATTTACCACCAATTTTGAGGTAAAATATGGCGATTTTATTGAAAAAAGGTCGATTTTTGGAATCGCAGTATAACTTGGTATATATATGCCATAAACATGGACAATTTATATGTCATTGTAATTGGAAGGGTGTGTACTTTATGTTCCAACATGATTTGTAACTCAAAACTGGTGTGGTTACCATGGAAATGGTTTATACCGGAAATATATATTAATCACAAGAAAACCACTTCAGAGTACATTTGAAGCATACATGTATTGGATTTTAGGAGTAAGGTGACATTTATTTTAATTTAGTCAAAGTAATTAAAGTAATTATCTGATAATTCACCATGTCAAGGGGATGGGACGGTCATACAGACACAAAGATTGAACATGCTGTTTAAAACTGGACTCACATGGCGGTAGTTTCGACACAGTTGACTCCTTTGTACATGACATATTTGTCCGAAGTGCGTTCAAAGAGGAATGTTCATCGGATGCTCTACCCTTTGGGTCATATAAACACGCAATAAATCGACGAGAACAGTCAATTGATTGTGATATGTCTCCTGTTCCCAAGTCGCTAAAGTAGTCTTGCTGTCCGAGGTAAACATTTAATGCGGTCTTCTTCCCAATTCCATAAAATGAAGAATTTGTATCGCAACCTGTTAAGGCATGTATACTGACAACAAATTCCGACAACAGTTGCTTCCCAATTTGACTGCTACTTCATGAGCGGCTATAAATCGATGCCGTTCTTTCACTCCCGTTTCAAACCACAGTTCGGCCACATTACTGAATATGTGGTAAAAATGTAGCGTTAACACAAAAACATCCGTGTCCGGTGACTTTATTGGTATTTGTCCGTGACCTGGTGTGAAGACTTCGCGGTTGCAATACTCAGCACACAAAAGCATCCGAGTGTCTTCGTTGTGCCTTCTAGAGATTTCACATCGCTTACGTTGGTTGATGTCAGCGATACAGTTCTTTTCCTTCACAGAATCCCCCTGAAAGGATTATCAGCTTGTTTTCTGAGAGAAACGGTGGACTGTTTTCAGTTATATATTTGCAAAGATAGTCAACAAGCGCAGATTTGTTCCTTGAAAATCCGAGGAATGTTCTCCAATTTTTCCAGTCAAAATCATAAAGAGTTGACCGTTGAAATTTTGACGGAATTGATGTTGTATTTGTTTCCGTAGTTTTAGATGAATTTGGTGTCTGGCACACATGCTGGTTATTGCTTTTGCTCGTGTACGAAAACATACAGTTCCTATGATATGTTAGATTAATCTCTTGTGTTGACTCTACAATTTATCAAGGCGATAGAACACACCATCCTTCCGCAACCGGGCTGCACTTTTGAACGAATCAAGGCCGGTGGTAGTTTCTCATCTGAACTTTTCTCGCAAATGATGCAGTGGTCAACGTTTTCACTCAAGCGTCTTCGTTTTATAGCTTTGGACGACTGGACTGAGGTCCATTCTAGCTCATCCTCATCCATATTTATAGTCGGTTGGAATTTACCTGAAATGGATGTAAAATTCACTTATAGGTGCTTGCCAGTATGGTTCCCCACCCACCAGAAAATTACAAAAATGGACAATCCCCTTACATGCACTGGCCACCACTAGTATGGTTGCCCACCCACCGGAAGATTACAAAAATGGACAGCACTTCCATTATAGGCGCTGGCTAGTACTTACTAGTATATGGTTATCCCACCCACCAGACAAATTACAAAATTGGACAGCACTTCCCTTACAGGAGCTGGCCAGTACTTATTAGTATATGGTTGTCCCACTGGACAAGTTACAAAAATGGACAGCACTTACCTTATAGGCCCTGGCCAGTACTTACTAGTATATGGTTGTCCCACCCACCGGACAAATTACAAAATTGGACAGCACTTCCCTTATAGGCGCTGGCCAGTACTTACTAGTATATGGTTGTCCCACCCACCGAACAAGTTACAAAAATGGACAGCGCTTCCCTTATAGGCACTGACCAGTGCTAGTATGGTTGCCCCACCCACAGGAAAACATACACAATGGACATAATATAAGAATATAGTCGTATACAAGTTTTGCTGAGTGTTCATTTTTCAACTGACACACCGTGATGCATCATATTAATGGGTATATATTCACTACAGGTCATATAAATAATGGTAATTACCTTCTAGTGTTCCTATGGAATGGAGTGTCCAACATTCTGTAGAAAAACTCAGCGTGAAAAAGCAGATCGTTGGTGGCCATTGTTGTTGTTGTTGTTGTTGAATCTTCCTCCGTTATATCGGAGCACCCTGTTGCCAGGTAATGTTCTGTAAATGGTTGTTGAGTTTGTCCTCTGATTGTATCCTTGAATAATCACATTATATATGCACAGTAAATCACAAGTCGGATGAGTTAGTGGAGAGTTAGTATGAAGATACTATATAAGAATTTAACAAGTCTTGGTAATGATTAGATCAGATTGAAACTGTGATGGCAAAGGCAATTGTCTATTGTTGCATCTGAATTGTGCCTTTCCTAATGTGGTGTAATTCATAAATCATAGCCCTACTGATACGCTCAATTGATTCAGTAACTTTGCTAATTTCCTGTGTAATGGAGCTGATCAGTGGGTGAGAGCAATCCAACCGACATTGTGTCAATAAATTGTTATCAGTCATGATTTGTTCTGCCTGGAGTCTATTGAAGTTATCTTCTAGCACTTCCTTCAATTCATCTAGATGTTTCTGTCTGGCAGTGGATAATTCATCGCATTCCAGGAGAAAATGTTGCCTTGTTTCAGGTGATTGATTGCATAGGAGACAGGTAGGAGCCACATTGAACTGATTGAATCTATGCCTGTTGGCTTGAAGAGTGTAAGCCCCTGTCAGTAGTTTAGCTTTGACTGTAGCTCTAGCAACTTCAAATGTTGATTCCGGAACTGAAAACCATAGTTGGTGAGGATTCATTGTTGGGTTGTCTTGAATGTTGAGGTACTTCAATGATGTCATTTCTTGTATTCCTTGTGTCCAGAGTGATTGATGATAGCTATCAATTGCCTCCAGTAACTGTTTTTTCCAATGTGTCTTGCTTGGTGGACATTCTAATAAATCAAAGGCTGTAGGAAGTGAGTATTTAATTGAGAGTTTTCTGATTTGAGAGAACCAGCTGTTGCTATCCAGGTCTTTCATGATTATCTGTCTCTTTGCCAGATGGTATTCTGGAGAACCAATTCTTGAGATAGCACGGTGAAATAAAGTGAGAGCATTCCTTTCAATTGTAACTGTGGTCGGTAGCTGTCCAAGCAGTAGGTAGCTTGCTAAAGTAGAACATCTTGTAGGGAGGTTTTGTATCTGCTTCAAGAGGTTCACTTCATAGCTAGTCATACGTTTTACTTCAGAACAATTCAGATTCATCACCTCAAGGCCATAGATAATCCTCGGTCTTCCAAAGAGGCGGTATAACTGTAGTGAGATGACTGGACTGATACCATTACTGCCATGTAGCCCAGCTCCAAGGATTGAATAGAAAGCTCGCATCCCTTTCTGTATTCTTTCATCAATCATTGAGGTAGGAATATTGGATCTCTCAAGTCCAAGATGGATAGTAGAAGATGTGGCTTTTATTTCATCATTTCCAATGGTCCATTCCGTTTGAGAGCTTGGAAGACGAGACTTGGACGAGTTGAAGATAACAATATTGCTTTTGGTTGGATTGATAGTGATTCTGTCTGCTGAGGTCATATTGTGGATAATGTTTAATGCTGTTTGTAGCTCTTCGGGATTGTGAGAGAGGATAGCAATGTCATCAGCTACTGTAGGCGCACCTAAGAATACTGATCCGATTTTGTGCACCAATTTTATTTTTCTGGAGTGTCTCAAGGATGTTGTTGTTGTATATTTTATACAGGGCTGGCGATAACATCACCTTGTCGAATTCCTTGTTTTGATTGAAATGATTCACCCAGAAGGTTGTCCCATTTGACTCTGTTATAGGAATCAGTCTGCAGGTGTTTAATGAGCGTCCAGTGGCCATCTTCGACTCCATCAAAGTATAGTTTTCTCATTAGGTGGCTGTGATCTACTTTGTCGAAAGCTTTAGCAGCATCCAGAGTGGCCAAGGCAATAGGTTTGTTCATATCTTTTGCTTCCGGTTGAGAGAATACCAGTTGAATGTTCATGTGATGTCATGAGGTAACGTCATGACGTCATAACATCACATTGAGCCAGCTCGTGAGTGGGTCAGTCAAGTTTCCACGCATAGACTACACCTTTCATCAAATAATCACACATTTGTTCGCTAAAATCAACGTTTTGCTGGAAATCAAACATATTTAAGGTATAAACCGTTTCCATGGCAACCACACAATGTTCGGGTTCCAAAATATGTTGGAACACAAAAGCCTAAATCCTCTCGATTAAAATGACATATAAGTTGTCCATGTGTCCGAAAAATACGCCATGTTATATACCGAATCCAAAAATCACCCATTTTACACTAAAATCGCTATATTTGCCCCAAAACCAGTGGAAAACTAATAATAAAGGTATCTATGTTGGATAATTGTGATCTTGTCGTGTTCTTAACATGACAAATATGGGATATTGCTTTGACTAAAGTTACCTAAAATACCTAAGTTACTTCAAATTCCTAAAACCCAATACAGGTATGTTTCAAATGTATTCAGATGTGTTTTTCCCCGGGATTTTATATATATTGTACAAGCCGTTTCCATGGCAACCACAAACTTTTTGTTTCTAGATCAGATTGGAACGCAAAGTACACATCCTCCCGATTACATCGACATATGAATTGTCCCTGTGGTAGATATATATGGCACGTTATACTGCGATTCCAAAAATCACCCATTTTTGCATACAATCACCTGGTTTGACCCAAAAACAGTAATATCTGCCTGTATATTAGGTCAGGAAGTCACGTGACCATGTCATGGGTTTATCATTACCATATTCGGTGATAATACTTAGAATACTCAAAAAATATTCAGAATGGAGTAGTTCCTATTCATCCAAATGGTGTTTTATACAAGTTGCAAACCTTTTTTCTGAGACCGTTTCCATGGCAACCGCACTACTTTCAGATTCCACATCGAATAGCATATATGCTCAGGTTTCCAACGACACCAAATTTATCCTTAAGTACCATAGGCCCATTTATGGCCTTAAATATGGCCCTTTTTGGCTCTTGGCCGCTCACCTATAATGTAATTCACGGAGGACCATCTAGATGCCACGAAAGGGGTCTCACAGGGATAACATTTTTACGAGGAAGATAACGTTGCGGGTTAGAATTTTCTAAAGTAACGTGTAATAGCTAATACTTTAATATTAATATTTCTGACTTTAAATATGCCACAAAATGACTTACCCAAGTCAAAGAATTTAGAAAAGTTGGTCTCCAATTTTTCTTCGGCATATGACATCAAGAGCGTCCATTGTTTGTTCATTGCCATATCTATTTCTGCATTTGTGTGCGAACTAATTGAAAACCGCTGAAAAATGTATATGACATTTGACATCCCCTCCAGAGTACATATATACAGCAACGATATCAGTAGTTCGTGTATGTATCGACATATATTATATATATCCTTCCAAATTGCATTTCAGGGATTGGCTCCAGCGCTTGATGCCAAATCATTTACTTCCCTCTCAGACTCCAATCATAATTATATCACACTAGCTGATGTTTCCGACTTCGTCCGGGCTATTTAGGGATTTCTTTGTGATCGCCTCCGTCTTGGCAGAATATCAAACAATCCAACCCCTAAATCACAGAAATCTATACTCTAATCATCAAACTAAATAGCCCTATTGTCAAACAGACGTTGTTTCACGAAGGACAGGTAATTTGGGTGTGGTACTCAACATACATCGAGTTTAATAACGATTTTTGTCTTTTTTTTCGTCAGTTTTACAGATTTCTTTTCGCGGGAGGCCATTTTTAAAGTGCGAAACAAACTCGAGAAACGCTGCAGTAAATGACTCCAAAATAAAATAATTTTACATCGATAAAAAAAAATGTTTTATCTAATTCCTTATCTAGTGGGTATTATATATCCACCGCATGATTTTTGTCATTAAGAATGCCGGATATCAATTAAAAGAGAGATATTAAAATTAATTTAATAAAGTTCATGTTAATTTAGCTTTCAGTTTTGCAAAATGGCCTCCCGCGAAAAGAAATCTGTAAAACTGACGAAAAAAAAGGACATAAATCGTTATTAAACTCGATGTATGTTGAGTACCACCCCCAAATTAGCTGTACTTCATGAAACAACGTCTGTTGGACAATAGGGCTATTTACCTAAAATGGTCATTAATAAATGGACAATCCAACCACGCGTGGCACGCGAGCTTGGGATTGTCCACTAAATGAAGACATGTATAGCTAATACTGCATGTTAGCTTCATATTTAATATGAAAGGCAATAACTCTATAAAGAATGTTAATTTACTAAATAACGGTGATTTGTATGAGAAGAAGTGTTTTTGACGAAATAATGGAAATATTTGAAGAAGAGTTTTTGACGAAATAACGGAAATATTCGAAGAAGTGTTTTTAAAGCCCACCCACCCAAGGGAAGAATTTGACTTATATTTCACAAGAGTTGATCTGATGTGGTGTTGTAAATTTCTCATACAAATCTCCGTTATTAGTAAAGTTACATTCTTTATAGAGTTATTACCCTTCAGATTTAATATGAAGCTAACATGCAGGATTATCGATATATGTCGTGATTTAGTGGACAATCCCAAGCTCGCGTGCCACGCGTGGTTGGATTTTCCATTTATTAATGACCATTTTAGGTAAGGATTGTCCGTTTATAAGTGGACAATCTTATGCGCATTAGGTGGTTTTCCAACACGTGGCAAAGTTTGTTCGAAAATCTATTTTTAGCGTATGATATCATTATTCGTGACATAACCGGAGCTCAATGCGTACAAGCGCTATTAAATAACAGGTTGCACCAAGTTGCCACGCATGCCCAATCGAGAACGACATAATGCATTCCGAATACTGAGAAACGTGCATGACCTCACTATAACGGCCGGGTTTATCCCCACACCCTGCGGTCTACAGACAATAGTCGTTCCCTTCCGCTAAAATGCGTTATGTAAGCTTCATTTATATAAGGATTAACTGTCATGTGGAATGTTTTTATGGAGATGTAACCGTGAGGTAAGTGGTCATAACTTGTGTAAAACCGTTTTACATACAAGTTATGACCATGCACTTACCTCACGGTTACATCTCCATAAAACAGTCCACATGACAGTTAATCCTTATATTCATATACATTTAGCGAAAAAGCCACTTTTGTAAATGTATTTAAATCGAAAAGTGTATCGTGACAAAACCAGTCCAAAATAACCCATAGTACCCTTGGCAAAAGTTAACGGGAACAATTTCTCTTTATATTGAAACCCGATGATTTATTAAGTCAATCCTGCGCGAGTCCAATTGCGCCCAAAACATTACGCGTTCGTCTTTCCAAAACCTATGACGCGTCGATGTAATTATGAGGCTGCAGTTATGAGCTATTGCGCGTTCACCGAGAAACAATTGCAACTATAGCCACGTGGGCGTCTACCTATCAGAATACTGGATTTAGTGATAATCACACTTAGTATGTAAATATAAAGAAAGGAATGTATTGAGTGTGAGTGCGTTATTGGGGTTATTGCGCTGTGTACGGCGCAAAGAAATTCTCACTAAATGTGCCCACAACGACCACACCGCCGTATCCGACAATAACACACACATCCACTATACATTAATCTATATAATTTTCTAACTTCTTTCTTTCTGTGTGTATGTATGTATGTGTATGTATGAGTGTATGTATGTATGTATGTTATAGACTCGAAAACTGCTCAACCGATCCACTCAAATTTGGGATGTAGCCCTACTTTGATCCCGGGAACAATATGGGCGGATCCAATCTCACATGCGACCGTGTCATTGACCTTGACCTCGCTCATATACCCTCATAGAGGCATGTTTCTGGACCGATCGAAATTCTGCCCAGCGCGCGCCTATACTATAGAATACCATTTGTGTAATAGCAGGCTTATTTGAGCCGTACAGAAGGTGTCGAGTACTATATAATATATATAGACCACTGTAATCTAACAGCGAACGCGATTTCTTGTAAATCACAAAAAGACGGCAAATCGAGTACTATCGACCACCGTTCGTTACACGCACATCTAAACATTCGTGATTTTGTCAAGGGAAATTACTCCAATGATATATGCGAATGATATGGCAATGCCTATTTGTGTCAGTTGGTGAGTGATTTAGTTGATGAATAAAGGTACATTATGTGTGACTAGTGTCCTATACTTGGGGTTATTTTTACCACAATTGCGCACGGTGTCAAGTAATTCCTTCGGTATCGTGTGGAATACTTATCATTTTCAGATGTTTTATGTTACATGTTTCTTAACGGTTTGTCGAACAATGTCGGTAAACACATATATCGTTGCCCTTCAAATGGCCACATCAACTTTATATGGCAATATTACCAAGGGTGGAACCTGGGTTGTCTAGCCAGCTTTGGGCAGGGACAGAGGCTGAAATATTAGAAGTTGGAACATCTAGACCTTGATAGTTGAAAAGTTTGACGTACCATGCATACAGCTGGAAAAATTCAACCCATGATGGGGGTGCGATGGTTGTTCTCGGACTTGGTATTATCGACCTGTGTCAAGGATGGGTGTTCATTTGGAAATTCCAATGTGGACCAACACTCCCTCGTCCAGGGTCTCCGGGGACAACCAACCTCGATTTTAAAACATATATATACAGCACCATCTACTTAAACTATACCTAATTATCGGTACCTTCCATTTATACCCAACTAAGCGGCTGAATTTAGGTAAACATATGACATTTGGTTCATATAACCAACACGCACTACTACACAGGTAAGTTAAGGATCAGGTGATCCCGACTTGTTCTATAAGAATTCTGTGCGGCACTACTGGCCAAATTAAATTGTTTAGACCACAAGGTGAACGCAAACTTCTCGAGCACACAAATGCCATTTGGTTCAAATAGGTTACATAATGTCACGGTAAATATTTGGGGTCTACTGATTCTTAACGCAACTTAGCCTGAAATTATCAGTAACTGTTTCAACACGAAATGCCACCACCCCCGATTCACCGCGTATCCGTGTACCTTCGCACAAAGATAGTTTATATACGTTTTGAGCCCAAGCCCGACAGTTTACTGTAACCCTTTAATTCCATTCATAATTAAAATATATAGGCCGCTGACATGGCTATCTCCTTTCAACCCCATTGAGCGTAAACCATCTCAATGGGTTAACAATTCACTGACCGCATTACAAAGAACGTGTACCCAGCTAATCGTATACTCACCATTATCCGCACGATGAATTGTCGTGATCACGGCGTGAAAAATCAATAATGTGGCCTATGCAGTTACAATCTAATAATGAATTTTTACAAAAATAGTATCATTGCTGTACCAAAGAACCCGCTTAGCCAGTACTTTATCATTTCGTATTGCGATTTTTTACACATTACAAAGCTGTAGCGTTCGAGTACTATGAAAACATGCAAAGATGAAACTTTTTGGCCCCCTTTTTCTCCACCAAATACAAAGATTTTCCGGTCAAGCGAATCCCGGTATATAGATGGTTCGCCAAAAAAGATCATGTAAGTCATTACATGTCAATGTATTTTGCATATAAAGAGTTTTGTGTATATGTTGAGTTTCAATCTACAATGAAAGAAATACACTGATAGAAATACAGTCGAATACTATAGCACACAAAATATGTATTACAAAATTTGTAAATCACAAATTAACGCTGATATTACAAAAATTGTATTCTATAGTATAGGCCCCAGGCGTGATATCAGCAGTCTAATTGTGTGATTAAAGATATAATCATCATAACTAACATCGGCTGCTATAAGGCATGCATGCGATGACGTTTCGCGTAACTATGCGTTGTTTGCCCAGTAAAGAAATACATGGGGCATTATATTTGATATTTGTTTAGTTGACGATTTCCACCACACTTATACATGTATATAATCATCTCCATGATATCAGGAGTCTAATGGATATGCTTTATATTTGTCAAAAGTGGCGCCGTTCGAATCGTGAATGGTGAGGGGATGGGCACCAATGCTGATACAAATATGTTTAGCCCTCATTTCCACCAAATTCATAAGGGATGAAGAGGGCACTAACATTGATAAGAATGTTTTAGTTGCCTATATCCACCAAAGTTACAAATAGTCATCTCCATAATTCGTTCTAAGGAGTTTTTGGCGTTCAAATTTCACAACCTCGACAAATCGTGCCAGAATTAAGTCACTTGAACGAGTATATCATCAGGGCAGTCATATAGTGCATAGTGAGCTAGCAAAACAGATCCATAGAATAAAGCATTAAAAAAGTATTTATCATTCTATTTAATATATACATATATTCTTGCAAAATGAGGGTACCTTGAACTGTCAATGCATGTTAGAATGGATCATGTATTATAACAAAATTGAGTCTTTCCATTCAAGATATTTTCCACAAAACAGATAGAATTTGTCAAGAGAGATGGAAATGTATAGAAGGCATGTTCAAATATAGTGGTCACAGTGCAGTGTTCAGTCAAATATAGTTTCTTCAGAGATTAACAGATACAGTCAGTAACGTGACTTTTCGGATTCTCCAATACTGTCATCTGACAAGGGTACATCTGCCGGATAAATATGATTGTTTTCAATTTTTAGCCTCACATCACCTTAACCTGGGCAACGCCGGGTAACCCTGCTATAGTTGTACATTAAAACAACAGGCAGACTGGCCAATCCACGGAGAGCTACTAAAGTATATGCACTTTTGTACATTTATATAGTGTTGATTTATATTGCAATACGATTGATTTTATTGCTGAAAATAAATTATTCCAACCTCTTCAGTCATATATAAGCTCACACTGGATCAAGCCTATAATTTTAGTATACCACCACTATGAAATCGTGAGGTATATTGTCTTGCCGTCCATCCATCACTCCGTCCGTGGACGCAACTTTGCCAGAGCTTGTAATATATTCCTACATTTTCATCTCAATACATCTATTTGTATATTCCCCGTAACGAAAGTTTTGGGGGTATAATGGAATCAGCTTGTGCGTCTGTCCGTAAGTTGGGGTGTTAGTCGTCCGTCCATAGAACGCAATTTTGTCCGAGCTTGCATGTATTCCAACATCTGTCAGTCTTGTTTTGTTTGTAAAACTTGGGGAATTTGTGAACCAGCTATTATATATGAGGTTCGTCGTCCGACTTTTGTTACTGGAGTTATCCCCCTATTTTCGACTTCGAATTTGTTCGCAACATGCATCTTTGTAGAAATAGCATTCTAGCAGCAATATATAGTCAAGTTTAACACCACTCGTGGACTTAGTACAGTCTGCGCAAAAAAACGTGCGAGTCAGTTCACCCGTACATGCATTGAAAACGCATCGCAATTCCAGCTGTTGTCCGATACTGCTGTACGTAATCGCGACCAATGGGGGACTACTCTATATTTATTTTCACTACTGGTAGTTCGATTTCGGCGCATTCCATACTATAAAGTTATTATACAATGATGTGTACAGTATGTGTTTTTCTTGTATGAGTCCAGGGGCCTGTACTATATATTTACAATTGCCGTGTTTGAATGCGCATTACCGATGGGTGATTGGGTTTGATCAGAATGGTATTCAATATAATACTCCAGCGATTTTGCATGACAACCCAACTAGAAATTGAAATACATCTTAAAACTTGAATTGTTGGAACAGACGATAACCATTGGTGTAATTTGATGACATATAACACAATGCACGAACGGTTGCGGCGTACTCACTGAGCGATTATTTAAAGGATACCGATTACCACTAATACAATTGAACACGGAGTACCCATGCACTAGCGATAACATATCAATGAGTGTCTCCGAGGAATATTTTCATTGGTCAATCAAGTCACATGTGGTAAACCTATTATTTTATTGGTCACCATGCATGTAAACGAGACTGTAAGAATAAGAGTGGAGGTCTATGGTAATCGACACCTTCGGTGTGCCCCACATAGCCCTCTACATGTGTTCAAACACGGCAATTGTAAATATATAGTACAGGCCCCTGGTTGTGGTGAAAAGTCACAATATGACTTTTCACCTCAACCTGGACGAGTAAAAGAACATTCATACTGTACACAACATTGTATAATGACATTTTTATTATCTATCCGTATGTTTATCCAAATTTTAGGAATAAAACTTTTGAGGTTAGTTTTGATATTTGTCGGAACTTAATTCTCTATAAGTATAAAAGCCTGTATTTTGATCATCAGAAAGCATGATTTGGAACAGTAAACACGGAAGTGAAAAAAAACTCAATGTGGAAGTGAAACGTCTGCTAAATCAACCAGTGTTGACCGCGCATCACAATTTCACCGATTTATTTCGCAATAGAGTTAATTCGTGATGTCACATAGTCCCGATAAAAAAAGTCATATTGCAAACTTGGGAGTCCAATATGACATTCTGGAGGCCAATGTGACTTTTTCCCGGATTACCACGTGGTGGCTTTTGCCCAATCAGAAATAGTGCTAGTTAAGGGGTGGATAATAAAGTATTGTATGGTAAGCTGAAGGTAATGTCGTCCACAAAATTAGTGTCTTGGTACAGTTAGGTGACCTTGTGGTGACCTGGCCCAGTCATTTGGATACTATCTGATAGCTTGGATATATGTCAACCCATATGTGAAATTTCATACACGAGCATCTGTTACTGAAGAATATATAGCTTGACGACCATTTATATCTCGAAACACTATAATAATACACCTAAAATATGCGTGGCAGTGGGGAGGTTGTTTGTGGTGCCGCATGCAGGCAGTGAAAGGGTTAAATAAACCTGTTCGATATTTGCAGTGTCCGAGATGAGTTGTTGCGATAACTCATTAGTATAATAAAGCGAATTTTGAAATTGCCATGCAGTTGTGATATCTTGCCGCCACTGTAGAGCAAACTGTGACGTAGGATCCCGGCCCTGGATCCATGTATATTGTAGATTCATAGAATGTTTGGTACCCGGAGACAGAAATATTTAATGATTCGCCCATGTCATAAAAGAATATAAAACATGCGTGTTAATTCCAAATGAATGGAAATACATAAACAAGTTATCATGTATATACCAATATCCAAAATCCATCTTCCTGATAGATTTTTAACTATCGGATAATATCCTGAATTTTAGTCAAACAAGTGTCGTCCTAATCCACAAGCATCACGGTTATCCGATTAGTCGTTCACACACAGGGACGTGGCTTGTGGGTCTCCATTTTGGGCGTTGTTCAACTTGGAATTTCCAACCCCCCCCCCCCCCCCCCAACCAGACAGAAATTTCAAAGGCCTGGAAATTTCATTTCCATCACCCATTACGCTGGGACCCAAAACATTCCAGCTGTTGGAATTCGCATCCTGACATCCCATGAGGGTGGAAATGTATCAACTGCATCATGATAATCATTTCAGTCCAAAAATTCGGCCGACCCACCGATCGAAAGTAGAAAAATATGCGACTTTTGGTAGAAAAACAGCACATTTCACATCACACTAAACACTGGTTCGAAAACACAACTATCAGACAATTTCAATATATTTCCATCTAACGAGGTGAGAAATTTCGAACTGTTAGCAATGTTGACCCCCTCCATCCCACCCCATTATTGACACGTCCCCGTTCACACAACACTAACTCGGAACTCCAACTCTCCCAAATCGTTCAGGTCTTGTTGTATCTGGTCAAGATCTGATTGAATTTTCTTAATACGTGTTCGTCTCTCGCGTCCAATCAACGAATGTTTGGAGCCTGCTGGGAATGTGTGGACCCTCATCAGTCCACTGTCTTTCGGACGGCACGGTACCACTTCTAAATTCATGGATCTGAGGTCAATATCTCCGTCCAAGTCTTTAAGCTTAAGTGTTTTCGTTGAGGTAGTTGGTGAAAATAGCGAAGATATTTTCTGAGATGTGACATCACTCGAAAATTTAACTACGTTCGTCTTTTTGGAAAATATTATCTGAGATGTGGAAGGCGCTGGCACTGTTTCGCTGAATGTTCTTGAGCGCGGAATGCCCATATTATATTCGAACTTACGTTCCGGAGATATACTATTATCATCAACCTCAACCAATGTTGAGAGAGAACACTGTTTCCTGGACTTATGAACATCTGAATTAATCTGATCGTCGGGGTAAGAATCTTCATCCGGGGGTTTATGTCCCCCAAAGAACCCACCAGTATAAGTGACGTCACTGGAATGACCACGCATTCTCGCGTGAGGCCTGGGAGAGGCCGGTCGAGATTTGTCTTTTGCCACTGGTTTCAGTGTCGTCAGTGTTAAGCTCCTCCCAAAATCACATAGCTTCTTGATAGCCGAATTTTTATCTCGGATCTTCTTCGACTTCTCACGGTGGTTGACATTCCGATATTTATTGTTTTGTTTCCACTCTTGGACTTCTCCCATTTCGTCTTCGCTTTCGTAGCAAACTTCTCCACCGTCGGATATTGACTCAGTTCTAGAAATTCAATAAATAGAGTTATGTATAGACTGTGTATGGAAACTGGACGAGACAAGTTAGAAGTTATCAAGCTATGGGTCTATTCCCAATCAATCAAGTTTATTGTCTACTAAATCAAGTAATAATATCTAGACAACATTAATTAACAAATGGACATGCAATTTGCAGATTACACGCGTGCGTAGCATATATTTTCACCCACATTAGCAGTAATTTAGCTGCCAGCAGACCACAGCTACACACAATACTTGCAGATCCCAACAATGCATGCAGTTGATATCTACCCACAACTACCATGTAGTCAATGTGATAGCACCCTCACTCCCAACGTCCCTGTCATACCACATCACCAGGTACATGGCAAAACACACCCAGCTCCGCATTCCAACTGCAATCGCGTAGACGCGACAACTTTTAAAGATACGGGCGGTGTTGGTGGTGGGTATGCTGTGAATATATTCACCTCCGTCAAAAACCGCCATAAACAGAAATAATAGTAAAACATAGACAGTCCTTGTTCTTATACCAATCAGGAATATGGCATAAACAGTATGTTATTGTCAAATGTGCTTCCTTTGTTATGTAAATAAAACCAAAACACGTTAAGTTACCTGGGTTTTGTTTAGATCCGGATATGGTAAACATAAAGAGCATTATTTGTTACTGTTTTCCTGATATGGAAATAATAAAGAGCGTTTGTATCATTTGTGTGTGATTAACCAATAGAATTGCGCTGTGTTTTGTAATGAACCTTCAATTCACCGGTGCCAAATTATAGAGTTGAGCTAAAACTCACAAAGAAATTGGCATTAATCAGAGGGTAAGTTGAACAGGAGAGCGGTGCGGCATGTGAACATGTAAAATTCTAACAATACGCCATGATAATGATCGCACTAGTCACTCGGGAATTTAAAACACGTATCATAACATTAGTATAGCGGCATGTATGAGGCAAAACACTTTCAACTGCATGTACATAATTTATGATTGTCGGTTTGTCTCAATACCCATGTACTTTTGAGTGAAGAGAATAAACAAATTGAATTGGAGGGCGGCGATTTGACTGGTAGTTAAAGGCACGTGAGGCCTTAATTGTCGAAAATATTCATATTTGTTCCAATCACCGTAAACAGAAAAACTTTAAAACGCATACAGTTTCGTTCATATATACCATGACCATCGCGTAAACAGCATGCTATCACAAAGACCTACTATATTTTACCTAAGCAAGAGCCTGATTGTGTTACAGAAGACAGCACAATGCTACTGGCTAATCACACACAAATGGCATAAACGCTCTTTATTAGTTCCATATCAGGAATTCACCAACAAAGAACGCTCTTTATGTTTACCATCATAATATAAACAAACACCAGAAAAGTAACTTTGTTATGCTTTTGTTTACATAACAATGGTCAACAGATGACAATAGCATACTGTTTATACGATATTTCTTATTTGTATACGGACAAAGTCTGTCTACATTTTGATGTTCTTTCTGTTTGTGGCGATTTTTGACGGGTGTAAATATTTTCACATGATACCCACCGCCAAGGCCAACCGTACCTTTAACTGAAAGAAATCCACATTTGTTTTGAATAATAATCCACAATGATCACTCAATTATCTTTGGAATAACAGAATATATACCAGTTTTGTTAAGGATGTGCCCACCCCATTCGTAAATTTAAAACAAAATCTCAATTTCAAATGATCAATTTGAAGGGGGAAATCATTATCGTCAATAACCAATGTATGCCATAGTACTATAACAACAGCTGTTCACCCTCACAATATGAGAGAGATGTTCTAATTATATAAACAAAAAAGTAGAAACAACTTGTTTGATGTAGGTTCACAGGTCCCCTGGTGCGATACTACAACTACAAGTATATATATATACTAATATTAGTATATATTATACTTGTAGTGGTGGTATCGCACCAGGGGACCCGTGGGTAGGTCGATAGAGAGTTTGTCAGGAAACATTTGCAAAAAAAGACACTGCATTGTCTCGATTTTGTAAAATGGATTTCTGTCTAACTGTCTAACCCCCACCGATGTACTGTGTGCACTGAGCGGCTTCCATATTGGTCAATTGTTGAGCTGGTCACTCCATGGTCAAACTAGCCGGGTGAAAGTATTTTTGATTTCCAGGTTGCACCAGCGCGGAACCCTCTGCTGGCCGCTGCACGCCGCAGCTTGGAGAGGACCGAACCCATCGGTCCGCCGCTTCCAAAGGGGCTACCAAGAAGACAGCGATATATAGCTAAGAATAAACATGAGCCAACATAAGGGTCAAGTGAATGGCGGGAGAATCGGGAGACGCCCCACTACCTCCTCCATTTAGCCGATGATCGGGAACACCAGCCCACCGTCGACGCAACCACCGTGCGCCAGCCGAAACAGGGTTTACGATGTTACTCCGACCGCCCCTGCCGCCGACTTTACGTCCATATGGAGTAACAACCATCTCCTTATGCGGAAGACACGGATTATATTTCACAGACACCGAGATTTCCAGTGTCTCCCGTGGTGCACGTGTAAAATTCTAACAATACGCCATGATAATGATCGCACTAGTCACTCGGGAAGTTAAAACACGTAATCATAATATTAGTATATCGACCTGTATGATGCAAAAACCACTTCGACTGTATAATATATGTTTGTCGGAGGGCGGCGATGTGTTTGGACGTTAACCGAACGAAATCCCACATTATAGTTTTGAATTACTAATCCACAATTATGACTCAATAATCTTTGAAATAACAAAATATATACCAGTTTGGTTAAGGAGGCGCCCCCCCCCCCCCATTAGTGAATTTAAAAACAAATTTCTCATTTAAAATGATCAATTTGAAGAAATCATTATCCTCTATAACCAATGTATGCTATATGGTACTGTAATAACACCCCGTTCACCCTCACAATGTGGGAGATATGTTCTAATTATATAAACAAACAAAATTAAACAACTTGTTGAGGTAGGTCGATAGAGAGTTTGTCAGGAAACATTTGCAAAAAAACACTGCATTATCTCGCTTTTGGATAATGGGTTTCTGTCTAGTTCCCACCGATATACTGCGTGCGCTGAGCGGCTTCAATATTGGTCAATTGTTGAGCTGGTCACTCCATGCTCAAACTAGCCGGGTGAAAGTGTTTTTGATTTCAAAGTTGCACCCAGCGGAACCCTCTGCTGGCGCAAGCTTGGAGCCGACCGGATTCCATCGATCCACCGCCACGAGCGGTGGCTACCAAGAAAACAGCGATAGCTAAGAAGAAACAGGGTGTCCGATGTTACTCCGACCACCCCTGCCGCCGACTTTACGTCCATATGGAGTAACAACCATCACCTAAACCGGACGAAACGGATTATAATTAACAGACACCGAGACTTAATTAGGGTGTCTCTCGAGGAGGAGGCCTGAACAGGTAACAACACAGCACCAAAGTATACTGATTACATTACTTCCACCATGGAAGCCGGTTTAGAAGCATTAACTAGCAGACATGTAATAGTATACGGGCAGAGCGTGCGAACGCAGCTGCTGACAACAACAACAGCAGCAGCAACAGCACCATCAACGACAACAACAACAGCGCCACATCACCAACAGAACAGCCACCAGCAAAAAGTAGAAAGGAAATGACAAAATCTGATTATGTATTGGAATGTCCGCTTTTTTTTCTTCTTTTGTATTACTAATCGAAATTAAAGGCATAAAATGAGGGGTTAAGGGAATGACCATTCGGTCCTTAAGAGTATTCCCCCCCCCCAACCAAATTACTTATTGCTTGCTGTAATTCGAAGCGGTATCGAACCATGTGTGCCTCTTGAATTAAATTCATGTATTATATATGGTTGCCATTGCCCATGCATTTGAAAACAGTTAATAGGGGACAAACCACCACCAAGAAAGAATTGGCTAACACCAGATGATAGTACAGTGTTCGCGCTGGACCGAAAAAAACTTTAGCCAAAAGTTTAGCCAAATGAAAATTTTATTAGCCAAATGAAAAAAACTTTAGCCAAATGTTTTTTGGTCAAATTAAATCATCGTTTCTGGCCGGTTCACAATTAATGATTAAAACGTCAAATCTAACAGACACAGGTAAAATACACAATAATTTAACTAATTTTGATGAACTAGTAATATATTTTATTATATATCATTTATTAAAAATTTATTAATCTTAATGTGAAAGAGTGATTTGGAAAGGGGGGGGGGGGGTTCACCCGGGATTTTTATTCTTAATGTCACTATTTTTTGGTTTTATATCAATATATTTTTCAAATCATTAATATTAATTATCCTTGCGAAAATATCTAAGTGACATCTGGAAACTAATAACTTACATGTAATATTGTTACCCCCATTATCAAATTACAATCTGTCATAGAAGCAAGCATATTATTTTGAATGTATCGGTATTGAGGACAAATAGCCACAAAATATCTGTCGTGATTCACGGCAGTGGCTATTCGCCACCCCGGGTGGCGAATAGCGATTTCTATGTTATATGTACACCCGGGTGGCGAATAGCGTTTATATATTTTCTTTATTTACTCCACATACGGAGAGTATGGTGATCTCGAGCATCGGGAATAATGATTGTCAGTCCTTACGCAAAAGACTGTGAGTTGGGTTGCAATATGAGAGGGGGGGAGGGCATAACATTTTTTTCCCTAACACTGGAACTTCAAATACGGCATACAAGCATATTTTAGCTCAGAATTATGTGATCTGTATGACAGGTGGAGATGGAGGAGGGGTGGAGGGGATGGGGTGTTGCATAACTGATTGAGGATTTTAGGGGGTGGGGAAGGTGTGCCGTTTATTGGTCAAAAACTTGGTGTCAGATTATTTGTTGTGCATTATATGTAAGGATTTGTGTACTACATTAGGCGTTCATTTCAAGGTTTAGAAGTACATTTCGGACAAATATTTGTCATTGGAATTTGAGATGGGGGTGGCGTTAGATTTCTTCATTTGTGCATTGGATTAGCCGATCCCTTAATCGTAAACAATCATTTTCTAGAACTGGTAGTGTGGAATTGCGAAAACAAATCTGTGACCTGAATAGGTTGGGGGAAGGGGTGGGTGGCGAATAACTTTAATCTCAAAACTTGGATGTCAGATGAGTTTCTTGTTCTTTGTATTAGATTAGACGATCCTTTAATCATAAACAATCATTTTATAGAACTGGAGTGAAATTGCGAAAAAAAATCTGCGTTCTGAATTGCTTGGTTGGGGAGGTGGGGGGGGGGGGTGGCGAATAACTTTATACTTAAAAATTGGATGTCAGATGAACAGATCATGAGCTTCTTATTTCGTGCATTAGATGAGACGATTCTTCAACCATAAACAATCATTTCAAAGAACTGGAAGTGCAATAGCGATCAATAAATATAAAATCTGCGATCTGAATTGGTTGGTGGGGGGGGGGGGGGGGGGGGGGGGGTGGCGAACAACTTTAATATTAAAACTTGGATGTCAGATGAGCTTCTTATATTGTGCATTAGATTAGACGATCATTCAATCATATACAATCATTTTATAAAACTGGGAGTGGAATTGCGAACAAAATTCTTAAATCTGAATTGGTTGGTGAGGGGGGGGGGGAGGGGGGGGGGGGGGTGGCGAATAATTTTATTCTTAAAACGTGGATGTCAGATGAGCTTGTTATTGTCTTGCATTAAATTAGACGTTCCTGCAATCATAATCAATCATTTGATAGAACTGGAAGTGGAATTGCGAACGAAAATCTGCGATCTGAATTGGTTGGTGAGGGGGGTGGCGAATAATTTTATTCTTAAAACATGGATTTAAGATGAGCTTGTTATTGTTTTGCATTAGATTAGACGTTCCTGCAATAATAATCAATCATTTGATAGAACTGGAAGTCGAATTTCGAACGAAAATCTGCGATCTGAATGGGTTGGTGAGGGGGTGGCGAATAATTTTATTCTTAAAACATGGATGTCAGATGAGCTTGTTATTGTTTTGCATTAGATTAGACGATCCTGCAATCATAATCAATCATTTGATAGAACTCGAACTTGAATTGCGAACAAAAATGTGAATTATGAATGGGTTGGTGGGTGGGGGGGGGGGGGGGGGGGGTGGCGAATAACTTTATTCTTAAAACTTGGATGTCAGATGAGCTTTTCATTTTGTGCATTAGATTAGAGGATTCTTCGGTCATAAACAATCATTTGATAGAACTGGAAGTTGAATTGCGAACAAAAATGTGAAATCTGCTATCTGAATGTGTTGGTTGGTTGGGGTGGCGAATAACTTTATTCTTAAAACTTTGATGTCAGATGAGCTTTTCATTTTGTGCATTAGATTAGACGATTCTTCGATCATAAACAATCATTTTGTAGACCTGGAAGTGGAATTGCGAACAAAAATTTGCGATTTGAATTGGTTGGTGAAGGGGGGGGGGGGGGTGGCGAATAATTTTATTCTTAAAACATGGAGTCAGATGAGCTTGTTATTGTTTTGCATTAGATTAGACGTTCCTGCAATCATAATCAATCATTTGATAGAACTGGAAGTGGAATTTCGAACGAAAATCTGCGATCTGAATTTTGTTGGTGAGGGGGGTGGCGAATAATTTTATTCTTAAAACATGGATGTCAGATGAGCTTGTTATTGTTTTGCATTAGATTATACGATCCTGCAATCATAATCAATCATTTTATAGAACTGGAACTTGAATTGCGAACAAAAATGTGAAATCTGAATGGGTTGTGGGTGGGGGGGGGGGGGGGGGTGGCGAATAACTTTATTCTTAAAACTTGGATGTCAGATAAGATTTTTATTTTGTGCATTAGATTAGACGATTCTTCGATCATAAACAATCATTTTGTAGACCTGGAAGTGGAATTGCGAAAAATTTGCGATTTGAATTGGTTGGAAGGGGGAGGGGGGTGGCGAATAATTTTATTCTTTAAATGTGGATGTAAGATGAGCTAGTTATTGTTTTGCATTAGATTAGACGATCCTGCAATCATAATCAATCATTTAATAGAACTGGAAGTTGAATTGCGAACAAAAATGTGAAATCTGCTATCTGAATTGGTTGGTGGGTTGGGGGGGGGGGGGGGTGGCGAATAACTTTATTCTTAAAACTTGGATGTCAGATGAGCTTTTCATTTTATGCATTAGATTAGACGATTCTTCGGTAATAAACAATCATTTGATAGAACTGGAAGTTGAATTGCGTACAAAAATGTGAAATCTGAATTGGTTGGTGGGTTGGGAGGGGGTGGGTGGCGAATAACTTTATTCTTAAAACTTGGATGTCAAATGAGCATTTCATTTATGCATTAGATTAGACGATTCTTCGGTCATAAACAATCATTTGATAGAACTGGAAGTTGAATTGCGAACACAAATTTGCGATTTGAATTGGTTGGTGAGGGGGTGGCGAATAATTTTATTCTTAAAACATGGAGTCAGATGAGCTTGTTATTGTTTTGCATTAGATTAGACGTTCCTGCAATCATAATCAATCATTTGATAGAACTGGAAGTGGAATTTCGAACGAAAATCTGCGATCTGAATTGGTTGGTGAGGGGGTGGCGAATAATTTTATTCTTAAAACATGGATGTCAGATGAGCTTGTTATTGTTTTGCATTAGATTAGACGATCCTGCAATCATAATCAATCATTTCATAGAACTGGAACTTGAATTGCGAACAAAAATGTGAAATCTTAATTGGTTAGTGGGTGGGGGGGGGGGGGGGGGTTCTTCGATCATAAACAATCATTTTGTAGATAATCGTCTAATGTAATACAAAAACAAAAAACGAGTCTTACATCCAAGTTATTCGCCACCCAAGCAAATTTTTTTTCGCAATTCCACTTCCAGGTCTACAAAATGATTGATTACAATCGAAGAATCGTCTAATCTAATGCACAAAATAAAATTCTTATCTGACATCCAAGTTTTAAGAATATAGTTATTCACCACCCCCACCCCCCACCCACCAACCAATTCAGATTTCACATTTTTGTTCGCAATTCAAGTTCCAGTTCTATAAAATGATTGATTATGATTGCAGGATCGTCTAATCAAATGCAAAACAATAACAAGCTTATCTGACATCCATGTTTTAAGAATAAAATTATTTCCCACCCTCCTCACCAACCAATTCAGATCGCCGATTTTCGTTCGCAGTTCCACTTCCAGTTCTATCAAATGATTGATTATGATTGCAGGAACGTCTAATCTATAATGCAAAACAATAACAAGCTCATCTGACATCCACATTTAAAGAATAAAATTATTAGCCACCCCCCTCACCAACCAATTCAAATCGCAAATTTTTGTTCGCAATTCCACTTCCAGGTCTACAAAATGATTGTTTATGATTGAAGAATCGTCTAATCTAATGCACAAAATAAATAGCTATTGTGACATCCAAGTTTTAAGAAAAAAGAAAGTTATTCGCCACCCCCCCCCCCCCCACCCCCCACAAAACAATTCAGATTTCACATTTTTGTTCGCAATTCAAGTTTCCAGTTCTATGAAATGATTGATTATGATTGCAGGATCGTCTAATCTAATGCAAAACAATAACAAGCTCATCTGACATCCATGTTTTAAGAATAAAATTATTCGCCACCCCCCTCACCAACCAATTCAGATCGCAGATTTTCGTTCGAAATTCCACTTCCAGTTCTATCAAATGATTGATTATTATTGCAGGAACGTCTAATCTAATGCAAAACAATAACAAGCTCATCTGACTGAGACTGACTCCATGTTTTAAGAATACAATTATTCGCCACCTCCCCCACCAACCAATTCAGATTTCACATTTTTGTTCGCAATTCAACTTCCAGTTCTATCAAATGATTGTTTATGACCGAAGAATCCTCTAATCTAATGCACAAAATGAAAAGCTCATCTGACATCCAAGTTTTAAGAATAAAGTTATTCGCCACCCCCCCCCCC